>VZSC01007352.1:334052-394282 GCA_013398225.1 Steatornis caripensis
GGGATTGGGAAAAAGTAGCTAGTTAAAGCTTAAGGTATTTTATAAGTGAAATTAAGAGTTGATAAAGAATAATTATTTTCCCCTAAAGTGCAATAGTCTGTTGAAAGATAACAAGCAAAGGAGAGTTAGTAAAAACGGTGAATTTGATCACAACAGACCTATTAATTTGGAATGGACTCAAATACATAAATAAATATACACTTATTTTCAGGCTGAATTTTCCTTTAAGTGTCCTGAGATTTTTATTAATCATTCTGCAGGCAGTATAAACATCCCCTAAGGTTTTTCATGTACTTCCTACTATGTTTATTAGAGAATAATCATCAGCTGCCTTTTACTGGCTTACATTTACAGCTTTGAAGAAACTTACACTTTCATATAGCATCAAAATGAAACCTGCAACTGTGTCTTCCAAAAGCAGTTGTTATAATTGCTTCAGAAACCTTGATCAATTTAAAATACGTAGCTCTGCTTTGAACTAATAAGCACCAGTCCAAGCAGAAATATTAAAAGTGTAGTTCAGACATCCAGTAAAGGTGACAGGGAGAGAAACCAGAAAAAGCTGCAAAAAAGAAAATCTTTAACTCCATGAAAACGGGATTAAAGAACGAATCTTAAAATAAACATAAAGAGAAAAGATATTGAGCTCCTAATCCAACACAAGTGAGCTGAAAAACATATTGTACTGTGTTCATAATCATCTGTTTTGACAAAAACATGCTGCAGTGACTGTTTAATATGCACAGTGTATATTCAAACCCTTTTTGCAAATAAAAAAATAAACCTGTGAATGTAATTGTCTTAAGTATATGCTGGAAACAATGATTAAGGATAAAAACAAAAAGGTAGGAATCGTTGTTAAACCAAAGATACAGCAATCTGAAAGTTATGAGCTCGGTTCTCAGGTTTACACTTTTTCCAGATAGGTTCTGCTGCCCCTCCTCTCAAATATTTCATAGATATTTATCTTGCAAAGGTCTGTATGCATCACATGCTGTTTAACGAACCTTCGTATTCTTTATGCTTCGTTGCAGGCTGAACTCTTTGCTCTAGACAGCTGAGTACTCCCCTCTGTTCCTCTGAAATACAGGACATTTCCCATTTAAATCTCAGAAGATTTCCAACTTTGCTTACCCTGGAGAATCACCAGGGCTTTTTTAATAACTATGCTTTACAATGCACTGGCCTTAGAATGATTTTGCCACACATTCCTGAGAGATCTTGTTTCTCAAGCCTAATAATTCCGCATACAAGTGGTGCTGCAATTGCAGGCCAGAGGCCAGCTGGCAGCAGATCGGTATTTCAACCAGTGGCCTGCTTGCAGATATGACAGCTGGAAGTTTGGCATCCTTTTGTGATACCCGGTCATTTGAATGTTTGGGATATGACAAAACATTTACCCTCCTCCACGAGGAGCCTCTTTCATTACTGTATGTTACAGCTGCTTTTCTTCCTTCTATGGCAAAATCTGATTCTGACCCCTGAACAAGGTCACCCAGAACTGGGCATTTCAATTTCTCTGGTGCTGCAATGCCGGAATTCCCACATCTTTGTCATGTTTGTCTCTCTTTAGCTTGGCCCTAGAGTTCTTCTCTAACAATTAGCCATCACTGTTTTTATCTGTTCCCCAAACTGCTGAGACAATACGGCAGAATCAGTTAGCTATTCTAATGATTTGAGGTATTGCAGGAAATAGTGTTCCTTTGACTCCTTCTCTTTCGCTTCAGAGACAAAGGGACAGAGCATGTTACTTGCATTACCCTCACTCCTTTCCAGGTCTAGATGACCACATGTTCTAGCAGTAGTTCTGCTGCTGTTGCAGGCTGTCAGTTGCCTTGCAATCCAATAACCTCAAAGATCCATAAGTTAGCACACAGGTTGGTTGTTTTGCTTCCAGAGGTTGTTTTATTTGCACATTCAGCCTATCCCTTCTTGGCAGTGGATTGCGCTGGACTAGTTTCTGCCACTATGCTTGACATGCTGCACAGGCAGAAGGCTCCATGGTTCTAACACAGAGTGATTTATCAAGAAAATTAGTCAAAGAGGCATCGCATTTCAGTCTGATTTCTCAGTGCTTCCAAAGTCTTGCACTGTCTGTTCTCCTTCTGGAGTCCCATGCAGATAACTCTACTAGTAGCTATACACCTTTTCTCAGTAATCCAGGTGAAAGTCTAAGGCGCTCATCACAACAAATCTCAACATCTGCTGGAAAAACTGCAAACAGACAAATGATGTGTCAAGCCAACTGCAGGAGAGCAGTAGATGTCCTACTGGTCCAGTCAGGAGCAAATCATTCAGCACCTGTTTCAAAAGCAATTTCATAGCTATACTGTGTCTCTCAATTAGTACATATTGCAGTGTTTCCTTTTATTATCTTTTACTCCGCTCCCCAGGTAAATCAGTCGAAGGAGGGGCAGACGATATCTCTAGACAAACTACTGTTCGAAGCATGACTTGGAATAAGCGGTCAAAACGATGTTATTCACCCTCCAACTATTCCATTGCAAAAGATGCCTTTCAGTTNTGCACTGTCTCTTCTCCTTCTGGAGTCCCATGCAGATAACTCTACTAGTAGCTATACACCTTTTCTCAGTAATCCAGGTGAAAGGCTAAGGCGCTCATCACAACAAATCTCAACATCTGCTGGAAAAACTGCAAACAGACAAATGATGTGTCAAGCCAACTGCAGGAGAGCAGTAGATGTCCTACTGGTCCAGTCAGGAGCAAATCATTCAGCACCTGTTTCAAAAGCAATTTCATAGCTATACTGTGTCTCTCAATTAGTACATATTGCAGTGTTTCCTTTTATTATCTTTTACTCCGCTCCCCAGGTAAATCAGTCGAAGGAGGGGCAGACGATATCTCTAGACAAACTACTGTTCGAAGCATGACTTGGAATAAGCGGTCAAAACGATGTTATTCACCCTCCAACTATTCCATTGCAAAAGATGCCTTTCAGTTGACAGTGCAATGTCAAATTGCCTCACTTGAATTACAGAGGAGAAATTATATATGACCTTTATCCTTATACTCAGTCTTCTCTATCCCGGAGCTTTTTAATACGATTTAGTGCAATTATTTAGAATGATTTCACAGCAATATGAAGGCAACATTTTTTTCTACAACCTTCTAAAAGGCATCTAAGATATAAATTAATTTCATGGACACTAATTTCACTGAGCTCTCAAAATAAAATATAACTAAGAAAGTTCCACTGACAAATAGGATGCAACTATGCAATTACAGAACATTTTTACAGGGGGAAAAAAAGCCGAGCTTTCATGTAAACTTACCTTTGGCATTTTGCGCCTTTATTGGATTAATTTACTTTTCATTCAATACACAGAATATTCTGGCATTTTGGAATCACACTTTATTGAAAGAGAAGAATTTAACAACCTGCACTTTGGGGGCGGACATGACATCATGCCACATACAAAGAAAATAAGCTGATTTTACCTGAGCCTGGATCTTATAAAGTACCAAAGCCTCTAGAAAGCTATATCCACACTGCCCAATAAAGCAAGCAACAAACATACACTATATACTATTTTATTTATTTAAACAAAGTCCTCCACCTCCGCCAAATCAAAACCAGCTTTCACCAAAACAAAAACATTTCCTAACAATGAGTAATACTGCGTTACTGTATTTCAACTGTCCTCCTACACCAGTTGAACTGTACGCTGCAGAAGATTTGTTCTTACAGAAAGAAAATGGGCATTTTTATTTCTGCGGCATACAATACCACCTGCTTTCCTTTTCAAGTTGAAGAATGTTTTGCTCTTTTTGGTTTGGGATTTTACGGTAAAATTAAACACAAACTCAATAAAAATACAGACAACAACTGAGGAAAAATGTCTCAGATGTGAGAAGTTGGGAAAACTAATAGGTTGAACATAAATGCTTAGGCAATCTTAACTGTACCTACACTTTTTTCCTACCTATACTAAGTCCATTAAGGTACATTAACTTTAATAATTACAGGCTATAATCATAAATAGTTTAGGAATACTTTAGAGAATTGTTTGCCAACAAAACTTTAAATGTTGATGCGTGGCTTGGGTTTTTTTGGGGGGTGGTTAGTTTGTTAAGTTGTTGGGGTTTTTTAAACCAATGCTGTTCACCGACTCCGGGTGGGTGGGGCAGGGATCATCAGCTGAAATTTAGAAATGTACAGTTCAAGATTCCCCTAAGTGTGATGAACATCCCAGTACGAGGGAGACAGAGGAAAGTAATTCTTGGAATGTTTGCGATACACATAATAATAACCTTTCATAATAAACAATAACAAATTCTGTAACCAACTGAGTATTCTAAATGAGGACAAAGGATTAAATAATTAAGTATGTGCACAAGAGACAGCACTGATAGAAAAATCCTTCTGGACTGAAAACATATCTATGAACTTCTGCTTAGTCTAATTTTTCTCCCTCAAAATGGCCAGCAGTCTCAATGTTAGGCTTTAGAACAGAATTCAGCTTTAGTCTGGCAGATAACGCTGTCTCTTTCTTCAAAACAAAAGAAAAATGGGTAAAAACATTCTCAGAGACTTTGAAACTTTATAATGTGTTCCATGACTTCCAATAATATCAGCAATTCTTCCCTACATATTTTGAAATAGAGTGCTAATTTAGACAGAAAAGTCTTACAAAATCTTCGTCTTCAGTTTTGCTGACCTTCAGTCTGTATCTTCACACTCACAGATGCCCAGCATTACCACAGATGGCAAACATCTAGCAGAAGTCATAAAACAAACGGATATTTTAAAGCTTCGTTTAGTTTTTCTAAGCTTCAAATGGAGACAAAAAAACCTGAACGTTTCACTAGTCAATTTGCAAACACGTACCAAATAGGCTTTTTGATAAAAACAGTTAAAACAGCAATAGCAACTTATCTTGAATTTCTATAACCGAGTTAACAGAAGATAGTTGTACACCCTGAATTAACCAAGAATGCACAAACATTGCTGTCATCCGTGGATGACAACTTTCGTTTACAAGGATTACAAATTAAACACTAGCTCAGAGACCAACATTGCCAAATTTGTGACAATGGAGAATTCTCCAGGAAAACATCGACTTTTGAGAACTGCAGAACAGACCCACGAAAGGTGAAAGAACACAAACTCTGTCCATTTGTAATTATTAAACAAGTAGGTTTTGTCAGCATATTCAGCTTATTGACAGACCAAGAATCACACAGTGGTTAACTGCATCCATCACATTGGTTCTATACAGTAGCTAATTCAAATTGAGAAGCCTTAACCTTGCAAATACAGTTCACTTTAAGAAAAAATTGCTACAAGCATTTGAAGCTGTTCATCACACAGGTAAGGACCTGCTGTGCATGTGCTGTAGCCCAGGCAAGTTCAATTAATCAGTTCTTGAGTAAGGCTACTCCCATACTAAATATTCTTGCCAGGCAGAGATCAACTGCCTTGCACATCTGCTGTAGCTCTGACTGTCGAGTGCATGAATGTTGTTGATCGTCCCCTTAGAAACCTGCCAGACATGCCTGGCACGTGCTGGCATTGCCAAACATGCTCACGTCAACTGCCAGGCACGCAAAGGATAGCTTTGACATGAAATATTGCTAATAAAACTGGTAAATTTGGTCTCACTACCAGCTACCACGGAGTCTGTAAAAACTACCAGGCCGATACGATCTAAACGATGCTGGGATGCTTCATTTGTGTTTTGGAATTAAGAGCTCATTCAGGAGTCTTGGGAGTTTTGAGGGCTGTTAATTTGAAAAGGGCTCTGGAGAACAGAGTCGTTTCAAATTAGGTCTCCTCCAGGCAGACTGAGCTGAAAGAGAGATTGGAAACCTTTGTAAGGGAGCAGCCCAAGAAAGGGGCCCCATTCTCAAAGGAGCTGATTCAACATCTCCTACTGACTACAGTGGCAAAGCACTGCTGTTAATTAGTGTGTGTTGGGAGGCAGGAACAAGTAATACTCTAAGCATGACTTTGGTCTAAGTCTTCAAACACCAAACGAGTTATATTCAGCAATGTATTTCACATAACCTTGTCCATTACTCTTAAATTAGTGTTATCCTCTGCAGAGTTTGGTGGGTTTTTTTATTTGGCAGCCAACAAAAATGGCAATTAAAGTGAACCAAAGCATGCAGTGGTGGGCACAGGTTACGAACAAAAGGCTCCCTTTGATGCTGCAGCTTGAAAGGCCTTCTGAAAAAACCTTTATCTTGCCAGGAGATAAACACAATGTTTTAGAACCTTTTGACTTATCTGACATCAGCCTTAAAACTTTTTTTAGTTGGTTTTTAATGATTGTCTACGTAATTAGTAGCACAAAAGTAGAAGCTGATTGACAGGCTACCGGCAAGCTGTTTACACACTGGGGAAAACCAGGAAAACTGTAACAGCATGAGATGTTTATTTAACTCCCTATGCAAACACAAAACAATCACGCATTACCTGCAGTGCCTCAGAGCCACATTGCAAGCGGTGTGACAATAAAAGATGTGCTGCTCACAGCCAGCAAGGCCTTCTTGCTGACTCTGCACAGAGCATTTCACCAGATACACAGCGAGGCATGAGAAATTACTGTCAGCCTCCACCAGTACAAAAGCACATGCATCTGCTCCTCCCTGTGATAGCCGCACAGAGTCTAATCTGGCACTAAGATTCACTGGGATCAAACCGCAAAATTAATGTTTGGAGAAACAGTCATATCAAACACCCAAAGTCTTCCCTCCCACTTTCAAAGTATATTAATATGGTTTACAGTTATGTCATCGCCATGCCAGGTAGCATAGTTGCCTTCTCTTAAATATAGCTTCTTAGAGCTCACAAAATGTTTTAGACTAGGTCTGTTTCTCTGCACCCACCCTAACAGGAAACAGATATCCAAATAAGGGGAATATTCTTCTTTTATTCTGTTCAAGAAAAATGAAAAAAAAAAATCCAAGTGAATAAACTGGTAGGAAAGGCATCAGAATGATGGCCCTAGGAATTAAGCCCAGCAAATATCTGGAACACAACTGGAATCTACCCAGCACTTACCGGTATTTAATATTCTTCTTTAGCCTTCCCACAACAACACCGAAACAATTTGCAAATGTGAGTTTAATCAATCTCATAACACACTAGCAAAGAACAAAAGAGTTCCGATTCCACATTTGTGTGACAGAGAAATGAATACCTACAGACAGATCATCAAAAGTGCTTTAACAGCTTTTGAGAAATTTGTCTCAAATGACCCACCCACATAAAATCCATGGCTGCTGGGGAATCACCAAAAGTCTCTTTAGTGCAAGTGCCTGGTATCTAGGATGATATTTTTTCCTCATTGCCTAACACTCTGACCATGAGGAGTTTCAACAAGGACCCTTCTTATCTTCCTCTACAGTTCTGCTCAGTTTTGCTATTGAAGAATAGCTTTTGGTCATTGGGATTTTGATCCCACTCATCAAAACTCAGTAGGATTTGACTTTCCAAAGTGTTACCTTGTATTTGATCTATCTCTATGCTTTATGATTTCAAGAAGAGCATGACTCAATATGGGAAAAGAAAAGAATGTACCTATCAGAACAGCAATAGCAGACAAAACCAAAACATATTATTTTTCACTACATTTCTCCCACTGTTTAATAGCTTGACTTTTGTATAGCAGCATTCCACAGTTATAATATGAAGACAGCTACAGCATAATGCATTCTCTTTTAAAAGGTCATCATTATATCAACAGTATTTGATGCATTCTTACCACGGCACACATTTTTGAGAGATAAGAGTGTATCTAACATTTTTCTATAATTTATTAGCATCAAGAAAGTCTATTTAATTTTTGCTTTCAGAAGAACATCCACAAATGATTGGCATAACTCAAGGAACCTTTGCAGCTGCAACTTTCTCTAAGAGTAGAGCAGAAAGCCATGTTTGTCAATATGCCTGAGTAGGATTAAAAAAGAACAAAAGGAAACAAAAAAATAAAACCCCAAACTAAAAAACAGTTAATTATTGGAAGTAAATGTTTCACGATCTGCGTAAGGCACCCAGAGCTGAATAGATCGTTAGCTAAACTTCCAGTCAGCATTCCACATAAGCATATGTTTCCTCATAAGTGCTTGCATAAGTTTGCTGGCAGTCTCAGTGACTAAACTGGAAGCACTTATGTACATTGTGCAATAAACAGAGCCAAGGAAAAGCAGTGATTTTTCTAGGGTCTTAACTTCACAATCATATGCATTTCCAACAGTCCTATGCATTTTTTCCCAGCTCTTACTGCGCTTAAGCTTTCCCTCCATATTGAATCCTCAATAGAAGACTGCTACACCTGGCAAACACTGTTAAGAGCTACACCCAAACTTACAGGGCCATTTAGTACAGCTCCTCCTATTTTTTGTTTCTGCTTCCCTGTTGCAGCCTAATTGCACATATTCTCAGACCCCGTTTGAGAGCGTACATGGGGGTCAAGGATCACGCACAGTAGAAAGTTTGGATGCAGCCACCCTGGGTTTGAGAGTGAGAGAATTTAATGGTATGGATGCAGGCAGTTCAGCGCCAACTGGCCCTAGTGCCATTGAGCAGTCCCAGGCCATGTTCAGTTTACTGCTATAGATGTAGCTGTAGTGCATTAATGAGCAACACGAACAAGACTTTGTGAATTCCTGTCTCCTGTCCTCACAACGTACACACTGTGCTGCATGAATGCTGCCCGTAAATTAGCTGACAGTTGAAAATCAATACACAGAGAAATCAGCTGAATAAAAGCAAGTCCAGGTAGAAAACACTGCAAAGATCTGGAGCGAGGCCATAAAGGAGTGAGACAACAGGTGCTGATGGCGATTCCATCCAGTCCATATCTGACCAACAACTATTTTAGTACAATGGGCTCAGAGTGAGCACCTGGGTGTAAAGGTCCCTTGAGCATTAGGTTCCCACCTTGGCAGAAACAGCCTTCGCACAGGACAAAGTGCCCCCAGCCAACCCTGCGAAACACCCCAATTCAAAACTCCCATGCCTCGAATGCCCTATTGATGTTTATCTTTCAAGAACATATTGAATTACTTTAATATTTTCAACACTTTATATATAAGTACTGTAAAGCCAAGAAAATGTACTAATTTCCATTTATTTCCAGCAGTGACCTACTAAGATTTTCACTAACTGAAAACAGATGTAGGAAGATATTCCCTGCCTCAGAGGTCATATTACTTCTAGCAGTTAGAATTATTTACCAGCTACGGGATGCTTTTGTATGTGGTGTAAATAGGATGCAATTTAAATAATGGACCTCCCCTCTCTTCCGCCCAAACAGGCTGTTACGAGATCTGCATCTCATTTAATTTTAGAACACGAAGGACATGCTGTTTGTTGAAACCTTCTGGTCAGATCTGTTTGTTTGCTTATTTCTGGTCTGTGGGTGGGCTGGTGCTTGGAGTGTTTGAGCTCAAGGAAGCAGGTGGGTGGCAGGGACCTTGCTTTCCCTGCTGTACTAATTTCCAAAGACCGAAATAAACATAAAAGGAAAAAGTGCAGCTCACAAAAGGTGTTCAAGCACGTGAAACGAGTTCAAAAGTCTCCTGGAGGTAGAGTCTTCCTGAACAGAGAAGCTACAGTACCAGAGGAGCAACATTAATTAAATATATCTTAATAGTATGTGCTGGAAGAGACTTCACAGGATCCCAACTTTTCCTGGAATTCTCAAAACATGCCCGCGGGTGGAGATGGGGTAAGGAGTGACAAATCTTGGAATTTTTTAGAGGAAAGATTAAAGAAAAAATCATGGATATAGCACATAAGGCATATGTTAAAGAAGCACTTTCTACTGAGTTATAAATGTTAGTGGGAGTTGTACACATCCCAGGAAACATAATTCCTCCAGAATAAAATCAAGAGAGCTGGCACAAGGTGCTCAATTTCTTCCTAAAAAGCCCAGTGTCTTCCTTGCTGATCCCATTTTTCATAAGCATCACTACAATATTAGTTATTGGTGTTGATCAGACATTGTATTGATTGTGATCTAAGCTCACTTTTCATTGCTATATAGCCCCTATGCGGCTGCTGCATCATACTCTTACGAAAATCTCATACCAACTAGTGAATGTACTATTTTGTTTACTAGGTATCCCAGTTCAAAATATCTTCAGATACACATAGTATTCTGAGTGCTATATAACTCACTCTCCCCTACACTGAAAAAAATTGTCTCTAGTGAAGAAACCTACCCCGAACTACTAAAGCAAGCTCATTAGTTAGTCCACACTAGTGAAAAATAGACCTGGACTGTTGGGACTCAAAAGCCCGGGCTCCAGGCTAGCACAAGCGACCAGCCTGCTTGCAAGAGCAACAGGTTAAAGTGGAGCTATACGTGAAGTTGAAATGCAGCAATACGCTTTCAAATCACAGAGCAGGGTTAAAGGAACTAAATACATTATACATTAAATGAGTAAATAAACCCCAAGAAATTGAATTAAGATGAGCATTAATCAGGAGGGCTTTGAGTATGGCACATGCGTGGACCAGTTCATAGGAATCTTGTTAATTGCCTTTCAAAGGCCACTTTATCCTATTAAGATTATCCTCAGGAGGCTCAAGACTTTGGGGGTAGTGGGGAAGGCTGAAGAAGCTAGCCGCATTTATCATGTTTAGAGACAAAGAGAAATTGATTTTTATTTATCTTATGAAGCAAAACCTCCGTTATCTTTCTTCTCTTCGTATTTAATCCTTTTTTTCCTAGCAATATAAATAATGAGACATACCAATTAAACTGAGGGTAACCTTCTAAGCAACGACAGATAAATACCACGACACCAACTTTAGCAAGCAGCACGTTTAATTTCTCTTGTGCACAAGCGTTGATGCAGATTTCTTGACAGTTTTAGACTTACTGCTGTGACCAAGCGAAGTATAAATTATGACAGGTCCACATGGATCACAGATGATTTGAAGCAAATCAAAGGCATTAACTTTAATAAGGTGCTTTGTCTCTCTCAAACATCACTCTTAGTTTCTGCAACAGCAGCCACTAAAAATCAATGATCAGAGACCTCTGCATGCAACAGAGCTGTTAACCTCTGCAACTTCAGCCAAAGGAGCCTGGTGCAAGAGCCACAAATCCATCTCCCAGATTCCTCCTTCTGTAACCCATCGCATCTGCAGTTGCCCCATCAACAAAATTTACAATTAAATTAATTAATTTTTACTTTTAAAGTCAACACTCAAAGTGTTTCCCTGAAACATACACCCAGGCACTGCAGTACCCTACATATCGCTAGATGTAGCACGACTACATACATAGCAGAACGAAAATGTAAAACCATGAAAGAGATTGAAAATTGAATCAAAATGCTTATTATACTTTCAATAACATGGCAATAGTTCAATCTGAGTCTCAGCCAGCTCTCAGTACAGTCAATGAGAGTTGTTTCATTGAAATCAAACGATGTATGATTAGGTCCTCCCAGAGTTATATGTAATACTATATTCAAAATCGTAGAGAGTTTCTGGTTGACACCTAAAGGCCTATTTTCCTTCTGGAATTCTGCAATGAAGCTATAGTAAAAAAGAATCGACACATAATTCAGTATAGCAGAAAGATTATTATAAAGGGTTATTAAATATAGTTCAAAGATTGTGGATAAAAAGAACGAAATCCCTCATTGCTCCAATCATGCTGTACCGACTTACATCAAACACACTGTTTCAGAGTATGAAAAACCTGTTCCGGATTTCAAAATGGAACCTCTAACACAGTAAAAGCAATAAAAGCATGATTTCGCAAAAGCGGGCTGGAGGGGAAAAAAGCTCCTAAATCTCAAAGATAAATTTTGGTTTTGTACACTGATGTTAACTTAAAATCTAGTTTTTCATGAAGTGTGCCAGGACAAGGCAAGAAAGTGTTTCTTAATTTAGTTTGCCAATTTTACTTTCAGGCTAGCACTGTTATTGATAATATCCATCACGATTCTTTGTCTTCCCAATGGGCTGGCAGAAATATCTAAGTGCTGACTCACACACCTCAACACCTCCCTGTCAAAGTTAATCTGAAATTGATTTTACTTTCAAAGGCAAAACAGAACTGCATGAAGTCAGCTACAAACGGCATTTGTGTATCAGTGTTCAGCACTTTTTACAATTCCCACAAGATCTCATGAGTATACCACAGGAGTTTTCTACCAAATCCTTGGAAGCTTCAGATCAAAATAGTCAATTATTTTTCTATCTTTCTTTTGGGGGGAGGGGGATATTTTGCCTTCCATTTTGCTTCAGTTCCTATAATACTTCTAATTAGACTTTTTTTAGCACAAAAGTGGAAGGAAAGTACACCAAACACCATATTTGCATTCATTACTGACGATCAGACTTTGCGGAGTTCAGTTCTGACAGTAGAACTGGCAAATGCCACTGCTAGTTTCAGCATGGCAGAAAAGGAGCTTTAAGATCAGGTTAATTTATTAGAAGTAAATGAAATACTGCTGTTCAGAAATTCTTCTTTAAAGATAATTTGTTCATCCTTGTTTCATTCCCTTCTTTCAATGGAAGATTTCTTCATTATTTTCCCATATGAAGTCTCCAAAACAAATACAGCTGAAGAAGTACACGCTTGCTAAATCCACCAATCTCACAGAAATCATCTTTTGTCACTTCGAGTTGAGGTCTTAAGCTTTGTTCCAAGAAAACAAGTGAGATACCAACCATTCATTTCTCCTGCTGGCATGCAAGACGGCAGGCCCAGGTAACATAGCTACATAATCGCCTTTGCTTTTAATAACACTGCTCTTAATAGAGTAAGCCAGATGGCAAATAAATCAGAGTACGGCTTTCCTATAATCTGTTAATTAACAAGGAGCAGATGATGCACAAAGGAAGAGATGTTCAGGATCCTTCAAGGGCATCCATGTTGGTTTTCTCATTTCATAGCAACATCTAAGTTATTAATTTCTCTGCAAAATTTCTATTGTCATTTATCATTAATAATGATCACTTTAGGGCATTCCAGAGAGGAAATGCAGTCTTGTGCTCTACGGAAATCAATTTACTGACACCATTAGAGCTGTGCAAATAATTTATTTTTGGTTCAGCTGCCGAGCAGGTGGTGTTGAGGGAAAAGGTTCAACCAGAATCAAATTCAAAAGAAAAATCATTTTCTTGCCAAAACGGGGATGGGAGCAGTGGAGCAGCACGGGGCTGGAGAACCCAACACAAACCTCAAAAGAAGTAACCCCACGTAGTTCAATGCAACAAGAAAGCATTCCGCTTGACAAGCAAAGGTTGGATTTCCAACACATGTAGGAAAAATATGTGTCAGAATTACAAACCTATAAGGCGGGAGAGAAAGAGCTGTGATGTTCTTTTACGTACACAGTAGCTCCGGTATTATTTATATATATATTATATATGTAGTGTTTCTACATCCTTTGAAATCATTATACCAAAATATTCTCCTGCACACACCGTAAGCAGGTCCCAGTTCCAGCTCCCTGAATACTGATTAGAATACTTATACAAATACTTATTTCAAAATCACTAATGCTTCCTGTGCTTCTAATTTTAATTTTTTTAATAAAGCATTAGAAAAGTATAAGCAGTCAGGTGAGCGGGTACCAAAACAATAACCTTCGCTCCTGTGGAAGTGGGCAAACTACCAAGGCTATGGAGTCACTCATTTAATCCATGTGAAATTAATCCATTTAAAGTGTAACAGTTTCAACAGAAGGAAGAGGCAACAGAAGGGTAAAGCGGGTGCATATGTGCATAGTTAAAAGATTTCCCTCTCCTGGGTATATAGCACACATAGATCCAAATAAAAGCTCTGCTTCTCAGGAAAGCTTAGATGAGAAAGCACTATGTGGCACATAAGATCTCAAAGACTGCCACAAAGGCTCTTGAAGACGGTCACAGAGAGATGAGAGGGCTGGAAGAAGAGCAGAGGTTTGTTGTCTGGTATCCTGTGTTTGCCTGAATCTTGCTTTGAGGGCTATATTCAGTTTATGTTGGGGTTTTTGTTTGTTTCGGCAGGGGTTTTATTGATTTTTGTTTGGGTTTTTTTTTGTTGGGGGGCAGGTGTTTATTTGTTCGTTTTTGTTGGGTTGGTTTTTTTAAACAAACACAGAAAGGCAGAGGTGCCATTCTCGCTTCTGCGCAGCGCTACCCACCTACCCAGCCGAGTCCCACCTGCAGCTGGCTCAGCGCGTGCCATCGCACTCACTGCGCCTCGCGGCCACCCAGCTCCAGCAGGGAGCGCAAAGCGCGCAATCAGTGCCTGCGTACCTTTTAATGTTCTTTTGGTCTAAATATGCTCTTTAGTTGACCTTCATGGGCACTATTGATTTCTGTTGTCTTAATGGAAATAAGCGCTAAAGATTTCATCTTGAGTGAAACCATGTCTCTCTCTCTCTGGCTCTCTCCCATCGTTGCTAAACCGGCAATACCGTATTAAACACCTGCAGATATGTTCACAGAGGACAGACTGAAAAAGCAGGGGATGCTGCTGGGTTTTCTGAACCCCCAGCTCTAGCAGGAAGACTGTATCATAGACCTGGCATTAAAGACCCGTATAAACAGTAAAGCTAGACAGATGATTTCAAGACCTTTACCTGTAATCTACCGTTTCCGATCTGGTCAGGTTAAGCCCGGACTTCAATCTTACTTAACAAATATTTATATCTTTATTCAACTTCTAAATCTGTCAGTTCTCACAGGGGCTGTGCCAGCTGTTCTAGCAAGGGCTGTTCCCCCCCACCAGCCTTCCTCAGCAGGAGCTCTGCCAGCAGCCCGACTTCCTGAGGCTCTCACCTACAAACCGCAGGCAGCAGGGGTGCAGCAACAGCCTTCACCTATTTTCAGTCCTCATCCCTATCCAGAGCTTCATTATATTTATGAGGTCGTTAAGAGGCTATTAAAAAGACCAGGCTACATTTGTTTGCTCAGTTACCTGAAATCCCGTACCACTTGCAACTACGAAAAAAGGGAATTTTGGCACACAGACTCATACAAGAAAACCAAACTTCAGAAGAAACAGGAGTCACCTGTGGAAGTTGACCTTCTTGCTGATATTTATGGTGCTGAGCATAATCACCCCAAATCATGTTTCAGCACAGAAAACACATGTGCTAGGAAGCTGTTCTTTTGCATAGCTGCACAGGTAACAGTCGCTTTACAGCTCTGCTGTTGCCAAGTCTTTCCCAAAGCACAAACATTTTGCGTAAGCAAAAATTTGTGCTGAAGCCAACAGAACTTACGCATATGGTGTACTGAAGTAAAGTAAAATTTCTGTACAGAGCGTGAAGGGAACTTAAGGTGCTGCTTAAATTCCTTGCTAAATCAAGGTCTAAAGCACAGCTATGGCACTAGAAAGAGTTAAGTCAAATGTGTCCAGCATTCAATTCATAGTACAAGTAATTTTGTTTCAATTAATTATCGGCCCTAACTGTAGTTAGTATCGTACAATTCTGGGAAATGATGCTGACTTACAAAAACAGTAGTAAGTAGTCCATGCCCAATACTTCCAGAAGCATTAAGATTATTAGATTTATTACGTACGTGTTAAATCTTCTATATTTCAGTTTCTTCTAACTTTATTGGAGAAGCTATTAAAGACAGTCTCAGAGAATAAAAGAAAAGTGCCAGAAGTAATAATATCATTTTTAATAAAGTTTCTTATTTTGATTTAGAGTCGGCACAAGCCGCTATTCTATTGTGCCAAAAAGCTTCTGCCTACCTGCATAAGAGCTGACATTTCTCAGAAGAAACACCAAGACTTACAGAACATTCGGAGCATTGCACCTTCTTATTAATCAGAAGAGTGAACTGATCGGCTCTGTTATTAAAGACAATTTTAGACTATTTCCTGTGTCACAAAGTTCACTTTCGAAAATTTAAATGGAGTGAGCTCTTTGGTCGCAAATTACACTGTATAACTCCCACAACATTGCTTTCGTTTCTCTAGAAAGATATTGTAAAATCACTATTTCCTTCTATGTCACACATGAGTTGTGTTTCCCTACAAATACGAGCCAGGCTGAATACCACTACTGTCTAGAAGGGTCAAGACTGAAAACGAAGAAAACACAAGAAAACCCTCAAAAGTAATAATCAAACAAATTCTTGGGCAACTGAGTTCATGGCCATTCTTTCAGCCAAATTAATCCCATGGGAAGATCCCTGACCACAATACTGAATAGCTGCCTTCCTGCCCTCCATATCATTTGTTTGCATTCAGCACTGTGTTTGAACACTAACCCATACAAAGGAATCAAAAAAATACCTTACGCTTCCATCAGGTCTGCCTGCCCTCCATTAGGTTGGTGAAAGTTTGAGCCCCGAAACTTGAGTTCTATTCCTAATACCCAACAGACACTCCTTTCCTTCCCTTCTCCAGTATATCCAGCATATAGCCTTATATGCATCACAGAAATAGGTGCATCTTACTAACAGCAGCTATCCATAATATAATGTGTTGCAAAACACAACATCAGGAGTACAATTAAAGAACAATAAATTTGGACAGTTAATGCTTCATCTGTCAAACAAACAGCAAAATAAAGCTGACATAAGCAATGAAAACAAAAACATTTTAGGTCACAAAAGCAACTTACAACCTTGGCATTCAGACATCTTCAAATTTTATTTTTACTATGGCACATAAACGATTTGTTTAAGTTATCCTTATGTTTTTACAGCTTCAATTCAATTTCACAAAAAAGGGTAAAAAATTAATTAACCTATGCTTTGAACGATACTAAAGACAATGCAAGACCTGGAGCACACTCTTAATCAACTTTCCGTGACAGGACTACAAAATACTGTGAGCTGCTACAGGACTCAGGGACTATTTTAGCCAGAACTAACCTGAGCTCGTATTTGTGACTGTTCATGGGGCTGTATACAGCTGGGAGCCAGTACTGTTACCCATTTCATTTCCAACAGTACTGTTGCATTAACATTCCCGTGCAACTCGGGCATAGACTGTCCTACTCTGTTCCTCTTCTTCAGGCCCACCTCGTTCTTTTGTGACTCTCGGCAGGAGAAAGGAGAATTTGGCCCAGGGTGCCAGTCATGACAGCTGACTGTCATGAATTCTTCCCCCTCCAGGGAACATGGTGAGGGAGAGGAGACAGTAGAGTAACAAGAAGAGATTCAGAGAGAAGGAACAGGCACCTGAGATTTCCTGAATTGACTCTTCTGGGGAAAGAAAAAGGCTCTGTTTTTTAATACATCAACATCTCACACGGTTTGTATAGTATCCTTTATTCTAAGCCTCCCAGCAGGACTGCTTTCCCAGAGGCATGATAAATCCATTAAAAGACACTTCTGCCAACTGTGCAGCATTTTCGTATAACGACCAGAAGATGGATACAGGGAACCAAACACGTTAATGTCCCGTTGCTGTCCACACTAGTATATTTTTATGTTTTTTTTCCAAAAGCAAAAATATTATATGCATACTTTATTTTCATAATTCCTTGAATTCTGCTGCCCACTGTATTTATTCTTTAAAGTTGAAGTTTTTTTTTTTTATAGGTTGGTGTTAATGTTTTATAAAGGTCAAATTATAGTGGCCTCCCTACTGCTTTATTGTAGGAGTTGAGAGCTGGCACTGTAATTAAAATTGCAGCTAAATAAAGTCTGCAGGAGTCCTGCTTGTAAACAGGCAATTTGGTTTTCCAGCAAACCAGAGCACATTTTCTGTTGCCACTAGTCCACTGCCACATAAAAGGTAAACAGAATCCATGTGCCTGAATGCAGTTACACAATGTCTCTTATCAGTATCGTTAGTAGAGAATATAAATATATTCTAGTTATGGAATGTAATATAATTAAAATTAAAAATGCATCCATTTTCTACAACCTGTTTTTCAGTACTTCAGCAAAAATTGCAGTCTATTCGTAAACCTAAGTCTAGCCAAAACGTTCACACCACTGTTGGTAAAGGATATAAGAGATGTGCAATTTGCCCTTCAGTAAAATAAACCTGAATCTCTACAGCATGGTCCCATGCATCGACTAGATTATAATTTACTTTAGTCTAACCTGCATTTAAGTTCTGGTACTTGCTAGGAAGTGTTTTGCAAGCGTCAAAGATACACCAACGCTGGCTACAGCTTCAGTGTCTAACTTCTCTTTTGCTGTCAGCTATCTGTAAGCTGCTCCAGTATTGCCTCCGTTTTGCTGCCTTCTTTAAAAACACCTCAGTTCTGCTTCAGTTCTCTCCACAGCCAAAACAGAAAAGGTTGCACTAATTTTTTTTTTAAGAACGAAAATAAATCAAAGCTAGTACTGAAAGTGGAGCTCCTGCCTAAAAAAACCAACATTCCAAATCACTATAGGAATCGTCTTTTAGGCCTTCCCAAGGCTCCCAATTTTATTTTCACCTTGTTTAGAAAGAATTGTTTGGTAAAGGAATTTCAGATTTTTGTTGAAGATAATCCCTTTCAGGCAGGCTTTCTTTAGCCAATTTCTTATTTCAGTAAATCCTACCACTCACACCAGGGTTGATAATTTTTACAGGGATTAAAAAACCACCACACAAACATTTTAGTTAATATTCACATCACAGAACATGACATGCACTTCCTCCACTATCTAACAGCTTCACTTGTCTGCCCGAGCAGCAGCGGTAGGTACAACGCATACAAATATGCACAAAGTCATTCCAAAATGACCAGAGTTTTCAGAATCAATTCATAAAGTTTTTCTTTCTCTTCTCTAGAGGGAAGAGTTCGAGTGGATAAGCTGAACAGAGACATAAGACAAAATCAGGAACACTAGCCTCCAGCTAGAAAAAAGCACTCAATCTAATAAATTTCTGAAAGACTTCATGAGCTTACTGCCAGTGTTACTTATTCTCAAAGACAGGCCAAGAGATCACATGCCACAATAAAGCTATGTAAAAAGGAGATGTGTCCATTAAAGCAGACAATAGCTGATGCATACAGACAGATTGCACTGTCCAGGAAAGACTGCTTTACATAAGCAAAAGGAAAAAAACCCATGAGTTGAAGCACAAGTATAATTACATTAGGAAAGTTATAATTTGATTTGGATTAGGAGAGAGAAATTCTAAAAGCTAAGAATTAATTGTGAACTACATCTACAATTCCTTTCAAGAATACTTGCATGCTTTAAGATATGATTAACTTAAACAAGGTTCTATGTTTAAAGGAAGATTTAACCTCACATACTCCCATTAATTCTTGCTAAACAGCCACACTGCATTTTGAAATGTAATGGAAAAGGTTAGCTGGTTGTGATTTTTTTTAATAGCGCTTTCCTAAGATCCTCAAATTAAAAGTTCTGTCAGAAACGTGGTCTGTGAAAATACAAAACTATTTACTACAAAACACATTAATGTCTCACCATGTAGTAATTTGCGTTGCATGCTTGTCAGACAGAAGACACAGGTTCCTCCTGGCAAAGCTGGGCTGATGCTGTAGCCTCTTCAGCATGACCCCAGGTCTAAACTATAGCCAGAACTCACATGCATGCCCCTACCTCTAACTTCCTTAGGAAAATGATACTCTTAAATTTTGTCAGCCATATGTAACTAGTGTCAGACTATTTGCTTGCAGATTTTGTCCAATGCTAAGCTACCTACATCTTCCTAAAAGACAGGTTTTTGGCCTTCCAACATGTTTATACACCTGCAGAGAAAGCGGTTGCCGCTTGGCCGGCACTGTTCATCAGTTTGGGAATAATAGCTTAGTCTCATTTTTGTTTTGGAATTGCCAACTCAAAACTAATAGAGAAGCCTTCCATTGAAGCACCTGGGGACATTATTAATCCAGGGTTTGCACTGCACTGAGCAAGAGAACCATCCTGCTAATACTGAGCAGTTGGTCATTGATTTAGACTATCAGAAGAACAGCTGGCATGCTTCAGCCAACCAAAGCCTACACATATTTCAAAAAAGTATTCTGTGAAACATTATGGCTCTTGGAAAGTCTCCAGAAACAAATCAAATCTCAAACCAAGTAACCCACTACTTTTACCTTCCTAAATCCAGACCAACCAGTTAACAGAGTAAAAATCCTCCCCCACTTTTTTTTTAAGCCATGGTTGCATGGCTTTTCTCAACAAAATAGAAGAGTTGCTGTCTGAGTTTAGATCTTCATTTTCTCTAGCTTAGAATTATAATGTCAAGAGGAGGTTTCACCAACACATAAAGCTTTCTCTCCATTACTCCACAAGAGCTGGCTACGTCCCCGAGAGTTTCTGGCTTAGCCTTGAAGATTTTTTCAGAAACTAAATAATTCACATTGTTCAGTCTAACGTCCTACCTTTTCGAAGACTAGTTTAATTAAATGTATATGCATAAAAATCAGACAGTGTGATTTAAACTCATTTCCCCTCAGGTCGTGTTAATAAGCTGACATGCACTGTTTGCAAGGCAACTGTCTGACCACCTGGCACTCAACAGTAATTTTTTCTGGTTTTGTTTTGCTTTAATCATGTGCGAAAGCAGTTTAACAATGATCTAATATTCTGTTAAGTTGCAACATCAATCTGCATACATCTACTCAGAGACACATCTAAGGTGTTCTATATTACTTAGTCACAATACATATTTGCAATATGCACACAGGCAACTTTCTCCCTCTGTGTAAGACTTCGGCATCAAATTTCAATTAAAAAGTAATGCCTTGGGTATTTAAGTGCAAAAGGATCTTCCTTTGGAAGATCCCCCTTACTCTACCTCCACGAACATGTTGTAAAGTTCCCAATCTCCCACTTCAAAAATTAGTTCCGTAATTCTGCAAACATTTTGCACATCCTCAGATATTTCCTGGAATTTTGGTAACATGAGTTTGGCTTCCTACAGCCATTTAAACAGGGATAGTGTGATTAAGACATATCCCTAATGGTTGGCTTCAAATCCTGACCGGTATTCCCGTCTACATTGCAAACTGAGTCCCACAGGCCTGATCTTAATCATATACCCAAGTGTTAGAATTGAAGGTCTGATATTCAAGTTCAATACCATGGGTGCACGCACATTAAGATATATTTCAGAGTATAAAAAGCATTCGGCTACCTGGGTAGGAAAGTTGACAGACATTTTCTGCAGAACATGTTATCGCATGCCCAACACAGGAATAATTTTTCAACACTTTCTGCAGTAGTACATTTCTTGACATAGCAAGTGATTTTAAAATGTTTGTAGAATTCAAAATGCATTAAAGACTTCTTTATTTTGGAAAGCCACAACTACATTTCAACATGGATGCACTACAGATTTTCACCTGAATAGGTGAAAAATCCATTGTCATCTAGCTATTACCTAAAAGTTAGACAGTTTTCCCAACAAGAAATTACTAAGCCAAGAATACTACCTCACTTGAACACATTTTTATTGCAAGCTACAACTACCACCTGTAGTACCAATCACCTAAAACCTGCAATATTCAGTATTAAGAGTTAACTTTAGCATATAAACCTCACGTTAAAACTCCACAGAGGGTTTGCCATATCACGGTCTATTGACTTAAGCCGCCACATTGGATCTACACAAGCAGCAGAAAGAGTGAAGCAGGGGGAGAGGAATTAAGTGTGTGTGATAACACACACTGTATAGATCAGAGTAAACAAAAGAGTAAGAGCAGTAGTATCGATAGCATGAAACAGTCACAGAAAGAGGCCATCTGTAGAGTCAAATGGCATGGTAATTGGTGGGAAGAGTGGATGTGACAAATCACAAGTCTCACACTGCATCATCTGAGAATCAGTACGAAGTGTCTTGATGTGAGCGTGATTGGTGCCGTGATCTCCATACACACGTGATATTGTAATAGTAGGAATAGTCTTCTCTGATCTTTCCACAGGTGTTACTCAGTTTGAACAAAGGAAATCATGTTGGAGGCTACAGCTTTGCCAGACAATAGAAGAACTGCCTTTAAGTATTAATGATAAGCAGACTAATGCATTTCCCTTCATATGGGTAATCAAAAACTTTCAATAGCATTGAATAGAAAAGTCTTTTTTAAAACCCACAGAATAAAGAAGTACCCAAATGCAGACAGACGAAGCCCTGATCTTGAAGGAGCCAAGCTCTGAAACATACAATCTATCACATAAGAGACAGTAGAGGTCAGCCATTAATTAACATCCAAATTAAAGCTTTTCAAGTAAGGGTCAAAACTTCCTTCGTTTTGACATTTAAATCACTGGCAACGCATTCCCCAGTTTAGTATGCACAACACATCACCTAACGCCTTTATGTTAATTGCCTCAATTTTTCAAGTGCACTATTTGATTCACTGTCAATTAAAAATACCCCCAAAAGCCAAGACTCATGTATGTTAAGTATAAACATGATTAATGTAACACAATCACATTTCCACATTTGATGAGTCTGATTAGGAACTTTCTATCAGCCTGGCATGACAGAGTATTGTCACTACCAGTGACCTGTGAGCCTTTCCAAAGACAAGCTTGCTGATGGGGAAGCACTTCATGGCCACGAATGTTTCAGGAAGGTGTAAAACCTGTAATTAAATGCTGTCAATTCTCACTTTATGAAGAAAGTAGCAATATCTATGGTCTTCTCTATTTGATTGCAGAATACGATTGTAGGTCTAAACTGAAAAAAAGCTATAAGGAAGAAAAATCCAGTAACACCATTGCTTGTTGAAACAATAGTTATGTAGACAGACTCTCTTGTATTTCCAGAACGTGACTCTCTGAATCCTCTCCCACTACAACAAGGGCACATCTGGTTTAAGAAAACTGCACTCAGGGAAAACAACTGGGCAGGCTCAAAGTAGGAGAGCAATGCTTGGTTTCTGGTCATAGAAAACAAGTTTCAAGGAGATAAAGGGGTCTGATGAGGAAAAAAAGTCAAAATTAGGAAAAATAAAAGACAAAATTAGGAAAATAAAATTGTCCAAGTCTGAAGAGTTGCTGTTAAGCGAGATGCAGTGGTAAATAAATAAATAATAATTTAAAAAGGCAGTTCAGCCTGAGCAGAGTGGGATAAAAGCTAAGGGATAGCAACAGAATTCCAGTGAAACTAACGGGAAGGCAGGCACGCATACACAACAGGACCGAGGTAATTGTTATGGCCAACTTGTATTAGGCTTTGATAAGAATTCGTACAAATCTGAATACGAAAAATAAAATTCTGTACCCTCAGTTTGAGCTTCTCTTTCTTCTTCCCATCAGTATGTGTAAAATACAATTAACTTTGCTGTATGTATAAGTAATAAATACATAAGAACCAGCCATAACCTATATTTAATTACAAGGGAGATACTAGCAATGAGATGTACAGTAGGTCCTTGTTTAAATTGAAAAATAAAAAAGAAAAGACTGTTTTATTACACTTCGGAAAAGAATTAAGGAGCTCCTCGGCTTATCAAGGACTACAAAAGCAATCACTGCTATAGGCCTGCTTTGCATATTCGCTCTATTAACTTACATAGCCCTGGTAAGCCTCACATTGCAATGTAACTGCTAAATTATACCACTCTTGGGTAATGGGCATAAAAAGATGCAAGAACATGCGAAGTGTATTCAAACAGACAATTAAAAATATCAATTCTGTTGACAGCTAAAATGAAGAAACTGTGCAGAGTTTTAATGCTGCTGCATGAAGGACATACTGTTTACGAGTGATTGAATTAACTAGAATCACGCACCGACGGTTTGCCTTTGTCAAACATTACATATTAGGCCAATTTAGTGTCTGCTTATTAAAATAATTTAATTCCAAAGATTGTTTCCAGGCAGTTCTAAATCTCCTCCTGCTCTATCCTCCTTGCGTTAATGATGGCATCTTAATTATTGTGCTACTTTCACATCAGTGCATTTTGCTAGGTCACCACAGAGCAGCCCAGTAAGCTTTGGCTTAACCAACGCATCCTTTAGGTATTTGGGAGGACAAGCACAAATCCACAGATCTGGCCAAACATGCTACAGCCTCAAAGTTCAAAAGCAGTCAAAGAATACAACAAAGGTTATTTTTTATTCAGCTTAACACTAACTTGTTAATATTCCTTTTCTTTATATAGATCTTCAACTTTGCATGCTTCTTAAGTCTATTGTACTTCCTATATTTTATGAATTTCTACTTCTAACCATGTAGGAATGATGTGTTCATCGACTCTTTAAGGTAAGAATTTAAAAGAAAACAAAATTGCCTAAAGAAATTAGAAGTTTGAAATCTCTCTTCTGAACTGAATCATCTCACATCACTGTGAATAGCATTACTACTTATGATCTAAATTTCTTCTGAAAATGCAACTCAGACTAAGTAACTTATCAAAATGCTTCGACTAAAAACGTTTTCCTAGAAGTTACTTTTAGCACATGCGAAAGGCTGAATGACTTGAGATTCATTTCAATCGACTCTGGCAACTAGTTTTGACATTTCATTTTGAAAAGTTAGCGCTATCTTAAAACGACTGTGCACAGATATTGCACCTTCATCCAAACACGCATAACTGAAAATATATCAGTATATAGTAATATCATCTGGAGGAAACTGAGATGGGAAATGTGTGCATTTAATGCGTAATACTGCTTTGCATCTCTTGGTCTCACCAAGCTATCACTATATATGACATTGTAGGATCTAGATACTCTATATAGATGTCAAGCACTACTGTCTCATGCTGCATATCTAGAAGAATTGTTGGTCCAACAGCAAGCAACCAAGCATGACAAAGAAGGTATTAGCAATGTGTATCCCACGGAAAAAGCTGGTGTGTTTGAAAGTTAGGAAAATGGCAGCACTTACCATCTTTAAGTCTTCAAAATCATTGACCATTGGATAAAGTACTACCTCAGTTTGATAGTCTTGAAGTCCCAGAGCCACAGAACTGAATGAACTAGTAACTCTTGCCCACTAAAGTATTTGAACGATCTAACACCAGGACTGAAAGACAGTTAAATCTCCTTCAGTGTAATGCTTTGAATATACAGTGTCAGATTGTATTTTATAATGGGACACCTGATTATTGGAGATATTTTTGAATATCCCAGTTGTACAACACATGCAGTAACACTCTGCTCTTGCTGACAATCACAAGCTTCATCCAGCCTCCTCCAAATATCATGTAAAGACTTGGACTTGCACTGGCTTTGAATGAGACTTCTAGGATGTAAGCTTCCAAATTTGAGTTGCAGAGATGAATTACTAGTGAAATGTTGAAAGGCAGGCCCTGATTTCCAAGATTATATGAAAGATTATAAAAAAAATCAGAGTAAATTTACTTTTTTTTAAAAAAGTGGATGATTTTAAGTTTTCACAATATTTATACTGTCCTAAATGATTCTATATAGTATTTTGCCATGTCTAATACATGGAACAGAGTAAAGTCTGTAGAGACGTAGGACTAATGTAGGGGAAATCCAGACAGAATCGTGGCAATATTCAAAATCCTTAGTACAAGAAAAACCTTCGGATAAATGGCAAGAGTGATATGAATATATAAGCAATTCTGATTTTTGTACAATAGTAATATATGAAAATAACATACAGTTCAGAACTGGCTGGTCCTCTGTGAATTCAAATGGCTCTTCAATATAAAAAACCTTTTGCTGGAATCCAGGGACACATTCTAAATCTTCTGCAGACGCAAGCAGCAGAACCTGTGGGGAAAAAAAAAAAGGAAATGGACTTTTAACATCTACTCATCCATCCATCATGTTGGCTTCTGGGAATGATATTGGCTTTAGGCTCAGTGCTCATAAAACAAAACACTGGGCTCCATGCTCATAAAAACAACATATCCATCACATCATACCTCCCCTTCAAATCTTACTAAACGATTTTTTTATGTAAGGTTTTTGCTTTTATATATGTGGACTGGTATGGAAATTACAAAATAGTAGCTTTCAAGGTTAAATTCAGTCCAGATTGTCAATAAAGGATATTATTAATGTTTGTGAAAACATAGGATTTAACATTGCTCCAAAAATCACAGGCGAATAGAGTTAGGCTTAAATATATGCTTAAATTAAGCACTTAAGCTGATTTAAATAATTGATACATTAGGATCTGCAAACCTAGTTTCAGAAAGTTGATCACCAAGTTACAGAAGGAATCCTTTATTCAAGGGTGAAGTTTCACAACAGAAGTTTCCTTTACACAAGAACTTCTTTACTAAGAAATGTAAATTGTTGCCTTTCCTCCCCCCTCCTCAAGCCACAGTTTGTCCATTTTCCCTGTAATCCAAAGTTTGTTTACACTAAGCGAAGACTGAAAATGAAACATGCGTGTGCCTCAGTGAAGGCGGATCTAAAGGTTAAAGTTGACTATAATTTGTGTCACTTAGTACAGGGTCACCAAAGGTCTCAGGCACGACAGAAACACGTTAGCAAAGGAGGAAGCTTAAAAGCAAAATAAAACTGATTAGAAATAGGTACAATGCTAATCTTAGTCTCTGAATGTCTGTGTTCTGACCCTGAATAGGGACAACAAGCTGAAAGGGTATTTTTCTTTGCAGCTTTTAAGTGAGAGCATGGGGGTAAGAATGTCTAAGAGCTAGCAAGAAAAAAGATAGGAAAAGTTTTAAAAGGTTAAAGAGAGAGGTAAAAGGAGGCAAATTCAAGACTAGGAAAAGCCAAATCTGTATTTTTCAACCTGTATATGCATAACAGCATTTTCAAAAGTACTTTCTGCTTCAGAACTTCCAAGTGTTTTTCAAAACCTGAGGGCACAATCTGTGCTTGTCCAACAGCCAAAGAAAAATGAAACGGAGAGGGCACATGTAGTGACCAAGAAGAAAACTGTCAAACACAGCCCTTCTGAATGACACTGGCTCTAAAATTCAAGTAGCTCTGCCAAATGGGTCTATTTACTCAAGACATCCTCAACACATGATTATAATTTTACAAATAAAGCTCTTTAGTGTAAAGTGAGGACAATTTCTCCCCTATGCCACATAGATGAATGTCTTTCTCCTTCACCAGCTCAGGTGACAAATTGCATTCTCACTTCTCCCAACCCAACAGCACATCTCACATTTCTCAGGTCTACCTCCACCACATTAGGTACGCTGATTCTGATCCTAGAGAGATGCCCTGCAAAACTTTAACAGCTACATTTTTCCCCTCTTGATCGACACTCATAGTCCATTTGCTAAATCAGAGCAATACATTACCTGCTCTGTCCCTTCATGCACTTCACATTCACTGTACGTTTTATGTGATCCCATCTATAAAAACCCAGGGCAGCAATACCCCACCTGGTCTGCATTAGTTCTTATTGAAACCAACTGCTGGATCATTTGTTTCTTGTCACTGACGTTTGCTATAAAAGCTTGGCTAGAAGTGCTAGTGAGAAACAGCCAGAATGTTTCATTACTATTAAGCATGTGGTAGTCAAATGCAGCAGATGGACGCCTTTACCTTCCATCTTGACCTGCTCTGTTTGTCCTTTTGAAGGATTAACCAAGAAAGACTTGAAGTAATACACCAAGCAAGGTTTAATACAATTGACTACTATTCACTTTATATATCCATATAATTGCTGTCTCTCTTACAAAGGCTTAAGAACGCAGTGCCTAATTCTCCACTGAGTTATTGACACTGATACATTGATGTTACTGGAGATTCTGGACTCCACAGGGGTCAAGAGTCGGGCGTGTCCCCTTTGGTCTTCCAGTACGAGACATCTGCAAACACGAGCTGACATATTCAGAGCCTGCCCTCAAAGTTGTGCGCAAAACTTGATTACTGATTATAAAAAAAATAGCCTTATATGCATTTAAATGGTCACGTGCACGGAAATACAGACGTGCATTTTTAAAGTACCTGTGTTTCTGACTCATGGTGTCACTGAATGAATATGCATAAAAATGCAATCACAGCAGAAGGAAAATTCTTCCAGTCTCAAGATGCAAGCAACAACTGAAGCAAAGTTATATAAACAAGTCCACGCCAGAAAAATAGCCCAAGCAATATATGCTGAAAATTTAACTACAAACAACTCTTCCCCTAAAGGATTAGCACAGCAAGTAAGAACCAAATCAGGTTCTGATCTCTCAACTACTGGCACCTTAAAGTTGAAACTCTTGTCTCTCAGAGCTATAAATAAACAGCCTGCTTTGGACATCATCTGTGTCAGTACTCAGGGAAGGAAATATGTCTACTTTATCAGATTTGCAACACTGTAAGTCGACTTTGAAATCTGGGCAATCTAAATAGGTCATGAGTTAACTTCTGTAGGCCTGGTACAGAAGCCTCACATAATACAGACGTAGCAAATAGAAAATGACCTTTACTCCCTTTGAAATAATTACAAGACTAAGGCTTGGCCTTGCTGTGAAATGGAACGTTTTATTCTACTTGTGCAATTCCAGGCACTTTCTTCTTCTCAACATGTCAGACAAGATGTTAAATTTGTCACGACACCAAGAGTTTTAAATTAATTATCTTCTAAAAGCACAATTATTCCTTTAATTTTTTTTTTTTTTCCATGAAAGAACTTCTTCTATTGAACTGAATGTCTATCTCATTAAAATCACTTCTGTTAAGGTTCTTCACATTGGGGGAAAAAAAGTCTTTAAAAATACCTGGAAAAATAAGCCAAGCAGATAGGTGTTGAAGGTAAAGAGAACACTCTTCAAAGCAGAATACATTCTGAATTTAAGCACCATGTAGATTTCTTGGGTTTGGATATAATAAAAGGGCTTATGGGCCGACAGCTGTCTAAGGAAAGACTTCGGCTAAACTCACTGAAAATAATGTTTAAGTGTCATATATGTAGAATTCAGAATATATAAATACAGTTCACACATCTAGCCAAGTAAATACTGGGCAATGGGTACAAAAGGATCCTTCACCCCCCACTAAGAAAAAAGCTGCGATCTTGAAAGAATATGACAATTACGTAGCAAGCATCATTTGCTCATTAAAATCTGAAGAGGCAGAAGTCTGAAAAGCAAGCCAGGGAGTCGTGACTACTCAGACCTACAGATCCTATATTCATGGACAAGCAGAATCAAAGTTTTTCATAACCTTCTGCTTTTCTGAAATGTACAGAGTGAAGACTCATTTTTAACACCCTGACCGTTTGTCTTTCTAGTTTATTACCAGTCACTGTAAGAAAATGTCACTGGTTCGTATAACTCCTGTGCAAGTTTGGTCACTGGGCTCAAACTATACCTTTTGATGAGGCATCAAAAGCCTATGAAACACCGGGGGTTTTTTTCTGTTAATAAAACAGCACATGCATGCTGGTGACCTTGACTGACCTCAACATTTGCACTGAAAGCTGCTCACATAGAACACTGATTGAAAAGCAAGAGATGGCAATTTTGTACCACAATGNTACCCTGACCATTTGTCTTTCTAGTTTATTACCAGTCACTATAAGAAGATGTCACTGGTTCGTATAACTCCTGTGCAAGTTTGGTCACTGGGCTCAAACTATACCTTTTGATGAGGCATCAAAAGCCTATGAAACACCGGGGGTTTTTTTCTGTTAATAAAACAGCACATGCATGCTGGTGACCTTGACTGACCTCAACATTTGCACTGAAAGCTGCTCACATAGAACACTGATTGAAAAGCAAGAGATGGCAATTTTGTACCACAATGCAGAGGACATTAAGGAAGCCCCTGACACTGAAGTAATTTTAGGTATCACCACACCTCAAAACCCAGGGTTCTTCTACCTCCTCTACTGGTGACTGAACGTTAGTCTCCAAAATGACTTTCCACAGAATTTCAAAATCTTTATGCCCTTTTTGACTCACCCAGTTTCAGCACATGAAGCAACTCCATTCAGGTTTGATTGGCCACATCCTCACTATGAAAATTGATTTTCTCACCTTTTCCTGTAAACACTCTCATGTCTTCGTTAGCCCTACCTGTATGAGATCAACTCTCCATCACAACAATACAAGCTTCAGAATATTAACTGCGATTCATACACATTCTATTGATGTGAAATTCATCCTTGTGCAAGGCTTTATTTAAACAGAGATGAAAATGCAGGTGTCTGTGAAAACCACCTGCCCAGGCATGAACTTTTACACACAATAAATGCAAATAAATCTGATTTCATAGGGCAGTATTCCGTAGGACCACATTCTACATTTGACTTCAGGAGAGCAGTTTGAAATGTAAACAAAGCAGCATAAAAATCCACAAAAGAAGAGCTAAAATAGAAGTCAGACTCATTTTTAAAATAATAGAAATAATCTCAAAAATCCAAAAATTATGACTCACATCCTGAGAAATTAGGGGTTTGGTTAGGGTTTTTTCTGTTTACAGTTTTTGGTTGGGTCTTTTTTTGGAAGTATGGTTTTGAGGTTTCTTTTCTATTCGACTCATTTACTTGGAAGCGAGCAGTGAAAATTTATGCTTCCGAGCTTTTCTCCGGAAACATGAGAACTAGAAATTTGCTTTTTGCATATGAAAACTTCAGATTTTCATATAAAATACAGTGATCCCACAAGCTGAGAAGCAAGAGAGGGGGGAAAAAGGTAATCAGAATAACGAGAACTGCCAACACTGAATTAAATTGCACATGAAAAAATATTTTTATCATGCAGATCGAGATCTTTTAATGTTAAAACCCCTTCTACCTTCAGGTGCTGCAACACTAGACCCACAAAAATGGATCGGGAGGAAGCCATCAGAGCTGAAAAAACAAGTAACAAGCAGCACACAGTCACAACAGTTTGCAGAGAGATGATGAATTCATGCCTTCACTGAAGTCAGTAAGAACTATTCATTGATTTTAGATTTTTACTCAAGATTTAAATGAGGTAATTATTTAAATGAAATTAACAGAGGGATACTTAAACAGAACAGAGAGAGTACTGCTTTAAATAAAGTCCTGATTCTGCATTATGCAGACTCCAATTAGAGTGCCAGCAGGTCCTAAGGCAATTGTTTCATCAAATCACACACAGACTGGACATGAAGTTCTCCTTGTCTTCTGTATTTTTTAACATCAATTGGAACAGAAAAAAAACCTTAAAAGCCCGAATAACTTATCCTCTGATTGGCATAATTAACAAAGGTATTTTAACATTGCATAAAGGTATGTTGAATTATTTATCTCTGAAAGTGACTAAATTAAATAAAACACACAGTTCTTCTGCATTAATCTGATTTCTAGAGCACTACAATTTGGGGAATTTTTTTGTTCAATATTTTCATTCTGAGAGGAAAAAGTTTTCACTTTTTTAGGCTTTAACCTCTCCTTTTTATCAGCAAAGCGGTTCGGAAAGAGAGTATTCACAATCTCTAAAACTCTACCTCTAAATCTGATAGTGAATTCACATCATTTTTGTAAGAAATGCTATTAAGATTTGGCACTAAGATTCTTCAAGGATGATAAATATTCTTTTAAAGGGACTACATATCCATTTACTGCATAGCTCTGTCCTAAACGTGAAAGTCACACCTGGAGAAGTGAAGGGTGGGCTATGAAAATGCAAATCAGAATGACTTTATTGGCTCAAATGAATTCCGTTCTCCTGTCAGTAAGCAATATGACTGTGGTAGGCATCCATTAAACTGGGGGGAGGAAGAAGAAAAAAAAGACAAACTCTTTTGTGATACTATTTACCACAGGAACTTTCTTTTTATGAGCACTTTCCTTGTAAATGTATGTTTATTATAAGAATTTTGTCACATATTCAGTAATGCATAGTGTGCATCTTTCACAACACTGGAAATCTTGTTAAGTTACTCAAGAAGCAAATTGCCAGCACTAGTGTCTGAACAGAACTGCCAGATATTTTCCTTCTGAAATCCAAGATCTCTGGAAGAGGCACTATCAGTTTGTTAAGATAGGACCTCAGCGTCTGTTCAGAGCCCAAAGCAACTCTGGAGTCCACACTGCTCAGAGTCAAGAAGGATGATGATATGAGACGTGTACCAGAAAGTATGTGAGCACTTCCATGACTGCCCTGTTTGAAACCACAGTTGTGAGAATTCCTCTCTCCCCAGGCACTGATGTGCCTGGAAGTCAGTCAGTTTTTCTGCTCTTCTTCCAGTCACAGCTTCTCCCTGAATCAGGTCACCAGGTAGCTCTGGGGAAGCCAGAGCCCATAGGATAGCGTAGCTAGAAAAACATGGCCAGGTTATACTACCATGAAACTGCACTCTAAAATCAAGGTTTTAAATACCCTTACTAACTCATGTAATATACACCAAAACTTGAACAAGTTTAGAGTTCCCTTAACTTAGGAACCCAGAAAAGTCTTATAAAAGCCTGGAAGGAACCACATCTCTGCTGTCAAAAGCGGGCACAACATACAGCCTCCTGGCCACATCACTTGATTCTGTTCACAAATAATTCTTCCTGCATTCCATAATTCTGGACGCTTATTCTGATGGTCATTTTGTAGCTTCCAGAACAAATTTGTTCATGGTCAATTTACAGCCATTTATTCTCGCACAAGTCTTGTCTTCTAATTTAATTAACCTCTCTCCTCTCTAACTTCANCCTGCATTCCACAATTCTGGACGCTTATTCTGATGGTCATTTTGTAGCTTCCAGAACAAATTTGTTCATGGTCAATTTACAGCCATTTATTCTCGCACAAGTCTTGTCTTCTAATTTAATTAACCTCTCTCCTCTCTAACTTCAATTTTTGGGGACTAGACAAACCAACAAGCTCTTTCAATCTCCTCCTATAAGGATACATTCCTTTGATCATCTCAGTAACTTTTCATTGTGCCTGCTTAAGTTTGCACACATGCAAAATATACAAATAACTCCAGATAAGCCTTCTCCAGGGTCTGGTAAGTGATATTAATGTTTCCTTAAGCTTGAAATACTTCGCCTAATGCTTCCTAAAACNATAAGGACACATTCCTTTGATCATCTCAGTAACTTTTCATTGTGCCTGCTTAAGTTTGCACACATGCAAAATATACAAATAACTCCAGATAAGCCTTCTCCAGGGTCTGGTAAGTGATATTAATGTTTCCTTAAGCTTGAAATACTTCGCCTAATGCTTCCTAAAACTCCACTTTTCCTTTTTAAAGTCTTGCATACTCACGGATCACAATCATTCTAAAACTAGCTAACACACAAAGAGCTGAAAAATTTGACATCGAGGGAGATACTGCCTCCATTTAGCTACAACAGTGTTAAGCAGCTTTTACAAACAGAGTCAGGATTAATCTTTATGAAATACAAACACAGATGCCAACCCTCGTGCATCGCTACAACTATGCTCCTTCTGACCAGATGGGAACCAACTCTGCTCACAAGTGGCAGACATCTTACAGCGCAGAGCCCAAGCTTAACCCTCCCTCTCAACAGGGCTTATTAGCTGAGACTCGGGATTTGCCGAGATGATGGTTTCCAGGCTCAAGATGGCTTGTACCCAACACTGCTCAGAGTGCAGGATCAACTCACTGTTTCATCTATGTAGACGGATCTGAACATTCTTCAGATGTTTGTAATCCAGGCAGTAACTATCATCCTGGTTCATTAAGTACTTTCATGATTAATAACAGAGGCTAAAATGTGTTACTTGTGCTCAAAGTAATATTTTAAATTCCTCAACTATTTAACAGGTAAATACCTACCCATCATGATTAATAACACCATTTAACAAACAAGACTCCTCAGACAAAAGGATGAATTGAGCTCCAAGGTTATTTTTTGTTTATTTTTAGGCATTATGAAAAAAGTAATCATATTTTGCTGAAACCCATACACCACCGGAATGAGATTACAACTGGTTAGCCTATTTAGAGAAGCTGCATAATAAATTCATTTTACAGGGCACAGAATAATGCAAGTGAGTCATTCAATAGCACTCCTGCACCAGTGAAAGAGGCATAAAGAAGAAACATTGGAAGTCAGAGTTCTGATCTGGTTGTACTGCTAGGTAGGGAATTACCAAAACCTAAACTGCATTACAACAATAACCTGTTCAAACATCTGCTTATACCAAACATTTTAGTTATTTATCACCTAATGAAATAAACAGGTTGATCCTATTTTCCAGTAGTAATGTCTTTATGAAACACTTAGATAAATGAAAACATGGATCTCGGGTTTTTTAAAAAAGGAAATAGATTAAATAAACTTTCACATGCAGTTGCATGGGGCAAAGTCATCATTCCACACAGGAAAACACTGATGTGGCAAAAGCCATTAGAGAAAAAATTAAAATCATATTTCTCACAGCAGATAGTGGTTTTCAGATAGGATAGCTAGAAACTGTAAGGAATATGATACATGTTTAACTTCCCAACAGTGTGATCATCATCAAAAAAAGTGCAACCTTCTACCTATCGTTTTCTTTATATTCCACAAAGTTCAAGTATAAAGCAATTATTACCGTAGCACAAAACTGAACTTTGTGTAACACTGAACATCTGCCTTTTGCGCTAGTAAGCTAAAACTAAAAGTGAGCTTACTGAAAACAATCTTTCAAAGAATAGCATAGTTTTGAGTATTAAAACACATACACAGTGCTATCACCTTAAAACTTTACAAAGTGAAGAACCAATCCCCAGAACTCGAAAGTACAAGGACAAGTCAAAATGTCTGGTTTTCAAGTTCAAGAAAACATGTGTTGAACATTTTCTGACTTTCTCCTATATAGTCAGATGCAAGATTTTTTTAAAAATTAATAGTTCCAAGCATATACCTTGATTCCAAGCAAGGGTATTGGGGGAGGGGGAGAAACAGCCTAACATCCAAAGACTCATAATAAAAATTAAAAGATTGCTACAAGGCAAGAAGCCCTTTGCAAACCTGTCTACCAATTTTGACATGCTTTTATCTGACTTCAACAGGAAGAGGACAAGACATTCTGTAGAACAAGCTATAGGCAATGTTTTGCACAAAGTTATCTGTATATCACATGGGTTTTTTTCTTTATTAGCACAAGTCATGCTGAGCAATAGTAGTACGAGAGTCTTAAACAGTTCTGAAGATCGGCTTCCTATCGATTTCTGTTTACAAAAAACCAATCTCATAGGTTGATTCTCTTTTAGTAAGGTCAGGGCATGTTAATCATCTCGATCTTTCTTTCAGTGGAGATATCAATACGTTCTCTATCGTCTCGACAGTTTCCCATCTTCATGAAACTCCTATGAACTTGACACTTCAGAGCTCAGCCTACCAGCTATAACTGAAACTGTCCAGTGGTTTTGAGTGTTATAAGAGGGAACTGTGAAAAACACGGTAAATAAGTAATAAGAGAGTAAGGCTTACACAATCTCAGAAAACCAGACCAAAAGCCATTTAAGTGATACATGGTGGCATAGAGTACTACTTTTGCGTGTTCTATTTACCAGTTCCAGGAAATAAAGAGGTGCATGCCAGTTTTTACTCCAGTTGGTAAAGTTCAGGGACATAAATAATTTCAGGATGTAAAATAAGTCTATGAAATCTCTTTTTAGCTAAGAGGACAAAATATCATTGCAGCACACGTATAATATATGCCTATAGGAGAGGGAACTGAGCTAAGAAAATCAGCAAAGTATGAAACAAAATACAAACCAGAAACTGCTCACCTGTACGCTAACTTTTGCCCACAGGATAGAGGAAAGCATTAAAACATAGTGTAGTGTATAGATAGTTCACTACAAAAAAAAAGTGGGGATAATTTAAGCCTTTATTATATGTACAGACTGAGGTAATTGGAATTGCTGTAGGGTATCCTAGACAGTACACCACACTTAGACATAATACATATTTTATGTTTTTTCTCAATCCGCAGACCAGAAATTCCAGGAAGGAAAATCAAAGTAGTTTAGCTGTTACCTGCCTGATCAACCTTCTTAAGGAACACACTTCCACAGATCATAGAAAATCATCCTACTAAGCTGAGCTATATAATTACACCACATTAATTTAATTGAAGTCCTTTCCCCTCCTCCCCATGTATGCCTGTCAAAATAAAGCACCACTATCCCCAGTTAACCTTGATGGATGATCAACTACTGCAAGAAGTTATCGGAGTTTTAATAGAAAGACAATAACTGATTAACTTTGAAATTACTACAACAGGGGAAGAAAGATACTGGAATGACATTGAGAAAGATTATGCAATATATACTTATTCCTATATTGCACACATTTAAATATGTGTATATAACTTTAAATTTTATTAACAGGGACTGTTTGATAGATGCAGAGGATTTACAGTATAATTTAACATTATTTCACACCAGAATTCTAATTCCAAAACTGATTATTAAAATTGTTTACAGACTTTTGTATTTTCTTGTTCAATGCTGGTTTTCAAGTGATTTTACTTTCTTTTACTAAAGAGCATTAACTGCACCTTAGTACTATAAGCAGGCTAGCTACCATACATATTTTTAATTCATTTAACTGATAGGACCCAAGTTGTTGTATCACTGCTCATTTTACCAGTGAAGGGCTTTGTCCACTTATTTACAATACGCAGTAATTTTCAAGCTCCTAGAGTTATCCAGAAATTTATAGAAAAGAATTGAAAAATAAATAGACCTAGGTCTTTTTGGTAAGGCCAGCTGCTACTTGAGGAGCATTTTTAATGAATTGCATGAAAACAGTCAAAAATTTAAAAGAACTTGTACTAAACTCTTCTGAGTTTAGAGGAAGTGTGCCCTGGGGAAAGACAGCAAATAGTTGAACATTTCTGAGCACATCACAATAAAGCAAAATCTCTAAAGCTTGCAAGCTCCCTTGTGTTAACAGTGACATTACATCAAGAATGACCTTTCCAAAGAAATAAAAACCCATTAATACTAGGAACATGATAACTATTAAAAATCAACACTTAGTAGCCAAAGCAGGGAGGGTAAAAAAAAAAAAAAATCAGGCTGGTAAATTAATTAGAACATAAATAATATGAAACTAAAACCTTGGTCTATAACCCTCTCTCTTATAATTGCCTGCCATTTAAAAGCTGAATGAAATCTTTTATGTAAAAGATACAGCTATTGACCTGACATGTATTAGAAAGTCAAAAGAAAATCCCGACACATTGAGAAGATGATCTGATGACTACTGGAGAATGCCTTCGTAATAACCCTGTTGAATACTGACTTCTTGGACCTTTCTTTCAACCATCAAGGAATGATGCTGCTGGGAAATACTGCAAGTTAGTTGTTAAATATTGCAGGGCGCTTTTTGGTTGGTTGGAGAAACAATCATCACAGAAAATATTGGACAAGTTATCTGTACCCATGAGGACATGATGGGTTTTTCTCTTACATGAAGGGACAGCTGTCAGTCGTGAGACATAAGGACAGACCTATGGTTGCATTTCACAAAACTCCATCATGAAAACTCTACAATAAACTAACACTTGCTTTTGAAATGCATAGTTTAAGTCAAGTTAGTTTTTTGCAGTAGCCTCCCCACTTAGCATTGTAGACAGCACCTTCAGTATATATATTAGTTCTATAACTATCTATATTCACCAAATTTATCATCTGTTCCACGTGAGATTTGACAGGCAACAGACAAGCAATAAACACAAAACATAGGAAAGGTTGTGAAAAATGTATCTGTGCCTTGGATCTTACTTTTGCAACCTCTATCTACACCTAAACATGTATAGTATCACTAAAGTAGTTGAGAGAGGTCAAAGTCACGTCTTTGTTCAAAATTCCTGGACAGAAAGCATGCAAGGACATGCTTTTGCATCTTTCCAGACTGACCAGGTAAAAAGGTCTAACATAATTCAGATTTGAGGGATCTAAAGAGATCTATTTTTTAATTGGAGGTGCTAAAAAAGAATTTTAGTGTTTAAGCTATTTTCTTCATAGGGTAATATTTTTGTTTTTATTTTGTCTAATACCTGCACCAGGATATATGCATTTGATCACGGAATGTCCGACCATTGCAATTTTTAACAGGGGTTAATTTTTTTCCAAGTTTATACAATCAGATTTTTCAGTTCACTTTGACAAGAGCAAAGCTGTTAGAGTTGTATGTAAAAATAGGGGGGGAATAATCAAGTATCCAACAATTTAAAGGCCCTTTTCCTTGCACACAGCAATTTAAATTTACTGGAGCACTTCAAAATAAAAAATAGAAAACTGAAGTGCTTCAGCCTGGAAGTGATTGGGGTTCTGTGCTTGCACAGTATAAAGCAATTTAAAATTATTCAACTGCTTCAATTTTTTATAGGTACTTTTATTTGAAAATGATTGGGGTTCTGATCATGCTCAGCATTGAACAATTTTAAATTATTTAAATGTCTTTTTTTAATCAATGCTTCATGTTTGGGACTGAATCCTGGGAGGCTATAATACATTATCAGGCAGTTTAAATTACAGAAGAATTTTATATTTTATGCAATGTCACCTCCTAAATAATAATCAAGGGGTGCAATTCGCAAGGGTGAAAGCATAAAGCATTATACTTAAAAATAAATCCGCATTATGCAAAATCAGAACCCTAATTTTTCTTTAAGTATGATGAGAAATCCTTTTTCCATAATCAAATTCCCATGTCTTACTATGAAGTGTGAGCATTTCAGAAGCTACATACTTTTACTTTGGTAAATTGAAATAAATAATTTCAGAGGAGGAGAACAAAGTCTAAAAAGTTTTCAGAGTCCACAAAAAATGAGAAGGATTTATTCCCACAGCATTTGATTTTTCAAACTTCATGTCAAGCAAGCATTCAAGCACTCTGCAGCATGGATGCTCAACAGCTTCTGGTTCAAATTTGTTGTAAATATTAAGTATATCAAGCAGGAAATTCAGGTTGGGCTTCAGGGACATGATTCCAAATTTAACAGGACTGATACACAGAAATCTGTTTTAAAAAAAAATCTTTGGTTAATGGAGTTGTCATTCTCAACAGTCAAGAACGTGCTCTGCTCTTAAGCATTTCAATATGAAAGGAGATGAAATTAAGGTGTGACATTTGAAAACAGTGCTGGAGATGTACAAATGGAGAACTGAGAAATACAGCTGACAGATCACATTATTAGTGAATCCTCCACTTTATTTTTACTTGGCACCCTTCATTAATACTCTGCCAATATGCCTACATTTACTACCAGACAAAAATCCAATGTACTTTTGTAGTTTCCACCAAGATATTCAACAAATGTGAACACTATCTAACCTCCATTTCAAAACGTGACATCCTGGAAAGAAAAAAAAAATAGCGACCAATTTCTTCAAAAGGCTTGTCTTCATATTTCATCTTTTGCCTTTTAACACAAATTATGAAGAAGAAATAGGATAATTTCTCACCAAGAAAATCAACCCAGTGTTCCTCTGCACATTCAGTTGGAAAGAGAGTAGCTAGTCCTTAAAGATATTGGCATGCTTTACTAATCATAGGCTTTTAATTCTGTCTCTGCAATTTCAATTAGTAAGTAAACACTGGCATCCTCAATTGTGCTACAGACCTCCCTTTATCCAGTTAATCATGTTCACTGCAGCTATTCCCTAGGCTGAGGTTTCAGAGTTCCTAGCTTCTGTCAATCCTTGGTATTACATCTTTTGATTCAGAAACAAAAATACTGACATATCTTATCATTCAAAAACATGTGTCCTGGGTTCAGGAAGGACTGCGTTTTCCTCTCTCAATAGTCAGCCGCTGTGCTCCATGTACAAAATTAAGTTGCAAAGCATCACTAAACTCATCTGAAATACTTAAGTTAAACCTCATATTACAGTAATTAAAGAAGATGCGAGAAACCATAGACTGAGTGTCCAACAAATATTAATCAGTAAAATAATATTCTACTACTAAGAAGCATCTATTCGCAGTAGGAGTTTCTCTTGCAAGCAACAAGATTAGGAACTGAGCCAAAAGCAAACCAGACGGCACAACAGATTGGGTCATTTGGTGCCTCTTTAATTTCTGACTGCTTTCACCTGTATTTTACTTATTTTGTATTGTCATTTTAGTGCAGAGTAAGCAAGCTTCAGGCTGCGATCCTAGATCTGTTGGCAAGTCCCAATGTTCCCAGTCACTGGGAACAGGAGGATTTCCCCTCCTCCATTAGATTCCAAGGCAAGACCCCACACCTCGGGCAAACCACTCAACCTTCCTATGTTGCCCTATCTGTAAATGAAAACAATACAATTAACTTACATAGCAGGGAGGCTCTTAAGTGTTTCGAAGAGATCTGAAATCTTAAGTAAGAAGTAGTGTGTAAGTGCTGACAAATATTGCCTGTTTGAGGCACCATCAGTAACTATTTTGAGTGCACAAGAAATAAGATCATGGCAAAAGCATCTTAATTTCTAAAACACGAGGCCTAGTTTAGTTTCTTATTTTCTTGTTACACCCTCTCCCTACACATCAGTTAAAAACCAATGATAGCAGTCATAACAAGTCTGCTTTCCCAAGATCGATTTTAGAGCTTTCTTCCTTTAAATCTATTTCTCTGCAGTGGGAAAATACTGAGAGACTCAGACCAGAATCTAACAGCAAGAGGTGCCAAGGGTTTAATGTAAGATACTGCTATTTTATAGTTAAAAAATAATTCTAATTTACTCTTTTAAATACAGATACACAATACAGTGCAAGACCACAGATTTATTTGGTAGAGGAATTCCCAGTGCAATGAATTCTAAGAAAACAAGTATCAATTAAATACCTGATCTTTCCACCTCTGAGTTATTTTACATAAAATTCTGATGAAACAATAAACTGTGCAAGTAGACAAGTTTTCCAGGGCTGTCCAGACAAATTATTTTTTTAAACAGCATGTTAAATCACTGATTGTTACCTGAGCTGTTACAAAACATAGATATAGCTTAGATGAAGTCTCAATTTTAAGATCTATTTGCTATATCTTTAATATGCCAGTAACTTCCTTACATATTATTACTTTTACGTTTATTCATCATACCTAAAGAGAGATGCTTTCTCTGAAGAACAGAAGGAAGAAATATCTACAAAACGCAAGAATGAAATTTTAAACTCTGAATTGTATTTTATTTTCTAATTAGGCTAAATAAGCATATTTATTCAGAAATATTAAAGTCAAACATCCAGGCATCTTTTTATCACTGTTGAAGATTATAATCAAGCCCAACTTTTAGTTCTGTAATTTCCAGCACTGATAGAAGGTTTGCTATTTATTACTGAAGAAGCAACAAATAAACCAAGCATACCATCCACAGTTTCCAGAACAATTGCCTTTTATACATGATGAAATGTAACTCATCAGTTAGAACAGCCATTCCAGTAAGTTTACGTATACTACAGTGTTACCTTTTCCCTCTTGCACTCATTACTGTCTTGACAACAAACAAAGGTTTTATTAGTAACTAGCATAAAATCAGTATTAATACACAAATTTGAAGACTAAAACTCTTGCAAGACATTTATGTTCTACTGACACTAGGTTTCAAATCCACACAGGACAATTTAAAAACTTTACTTTAAAGAAGTAATCTACATTGTAAGAAACAAGAAATTTTGAATAACAAAGCTATAATGCAAGCGAGACAGTTATGTTCACGTCTGCCAACAATAATATTACAATTCCTCATTCTGTCCATTGGCCACAGAAATAAGAGCCAAGTAGAAACAGGAACAGATATATGGAACAGATGGAGAGTAAGAAAGTGTTTGATCAGATGTCAAGGAAAACACTCCTCCTATTACTTTTATTTAAAAAAAATAACCGTAATCCAGAAAAATAGGCACAGTAGATTTGGCAATATGCATCTGCTAGTAGAAATGTTCCTGAAAAGCAAGAGATTGCTACTATAATTTATTCCCACATGGTGACATAAGGGACTTGCAGAGTTTTGGTTTGAGATTTTTTTTTTTTAAATTAACTGGTAAAAAATTAGAGGAAGAACTCAGTGAAAAATCAATTAGCCCAAGGGGGAAGCACACCACAACAGAAAGGACTTGAAGAAATGGCAGGGGCAGGGCAGGCGTGGACAGGACATGGTGACAAAAATCTCATGCTTGCTCTGAAAGCTCATGGAAGATGTTACACAAGAGCGTTGTGCGTGTGACGGCTGTATATTCAGCTCCCCCAAATAGCTCATAAGCATCATCTTAGACTATGTGCTTTTGTATGCAATATAAACACACCAGTGTTTCTTGGCACGCCATTTGTTTCACCAAAATAGTTCATATTGTTTCCATGCTTACCAAAAACTGTTACAAGAGGGTAAGGAAGAAGGAATAATTGCTCTTTTTTCATAGCTTGCTCTAGTCAGTTTAGAGGATGGAGAATTCTCCTGTCAATCGACAAGGGCAAAATCCTAACCCCTCATGAAAGTCTCATCTGTGATGTAGCCAGAATCTCATCCCACTTATTTTTATTTAAAATTTCATGCCTTTTCACTTGGCAATTTACTTCTTGTCATTAGCTAGCGTCTATGTCCTAGCTTTGGTTTCTCTCTTTTTTTTGGCTTTCATTTCTGCTGCCTTATCCTACATCCCAGAGGCTGCCAGGATTATTGGACAGTTGGAAGGGGCACACGTGCATGAATTCCCTTCACAGCTATGACAAAGACAACAGCATCCATTTCATTCTAAGTAGTGTTCAGTTGCCAGCTACAAAAATGCAGGTGGTCTGTGTGCTTATAGTAAGTAGCTTCAGAGAGGATTTCGTGCAAATACATACATAACCATATCTAACTCACGTTTCCACTGGGAACTGCACTACAGCAAGACTAATATACTTTATAACCTTCACCTCCACAATTAACTTATTCTAAAACTTAGTGCAGTAACAGATTAAGATTCAAAGAGCTAGAAATTTTTAGCTTAACTCATTAGTAGACACCCATTTCTAAATAAGTTGAAGGATTAATGAAGCAAGAAATCAGCATGTTAAAAGGTCTGTCTTCAGTTAAGATAGCAAGGGAAAATTTTGTCAGGGAGCAGATTTCTACTGAATAATTGATATCCATCTTTCTGCCTGTGAAAAGCCTAGGGAACAAACAATAAAGTCAGTATCTTTAAGGTAGGTCAATAATAAAGCACTGCGATGGAAAAGCAGAAGACCATCTGAGACTAGCAAAGATTAAATTAGGACCAGAAATTATATTAAACTGTTTTTCCCTCCAGAGCCAAGCATGGAGATGAAGACTTCACAAAGCAGAAATTAAATAAAACTTTGCAATTCTGTTAATATTAATGACATTTGTTGTCATGTTATGCATAACTTAGATAAAATAGTCTATAAAAATAATTAAAATATGATTTTTCCCATCCCCTGGGCAATATTACTGTTTTAGAGGAGGTACATTGGAACAGTAAAAAAACCGAAAACATTTTTTTTTTTTTTAATTTAGAAGTGCGCAGCAGGGTGGCGAGGGTGATGTTCTGGAAGTGTTGAATCATTTTGTTTTACCATTTTTGAACAAAATGAGCAGTTAAGAGACTCCCAAATCATTTTTGGTTAAAGAGCCAAACTCCATGGTTTCATTTACATTAGCTCTACATTATACTTCGCCTGCTGCTGTAGGGTCTGGAAGCCAGTCATTTTGTGTCTCTTGTCCTGTCTGATAGGTTTTCCATCTAAATGGCAACTTTGGACATGTTTCTGCCATTTAACTACACAGGAGAACTGGGTCCACAAACAAGGCACCTGACCCGTAGCCTTAGTGACCACGTATTTCAACAATGAAACACAAATCATTATTAAACTGGCATAAAAGAAAGGGTTCCTGCTTAATAATCTTTCAAAACAGAAGTGTATCAACTACAGATCACACAACCTAAAATATATTCCATTTCTGATTTCCAAATGGAGAAGAAAAAAGGCAAAATTCTTTAGAAGACATCAGAAATAAGTTTCAGAAAAAATATTTTGAGTTGCCTGTATGGTCCAACTTCACCGACTCACTGAACTACCAGTTCTTACTTATGTTTGTCATTGTTTAAAATAATCCTAATATGCCATTATAGTAGCAATTAACACCTTCGTTTGTTCAGCGTAACTTTCTTACAAACATACCAAGCTGGCACAAGCAACAATACAGGACCTTAGTGAGGCATCCCAACACAGGTCAAACAACTCTGGTAGGAAAGAAGATGAAACTTCAGCCCACAAGGAAAATTGCACAAATGTCAAAGATTTGTTTCTAGTGACCAACTGCACCTGAGTAACACAAAGTCAAGCACTGCCTAGCTGTAGACACACGTTTCCAACTCACAGCCAAGGCTCTGAAACTAGTAATATTTTTTTCCCTGCAGCATAATGTAAAACAAAGAAATAAATGCTGGGAGAAGAAATGGGTAACATCAATGATTAGAGACTCGCATTTTCAAATAAGAACCATGTTTCAAAGTAGTTCAAGTAGCAACCAAGCCGCCTACTTACAACTTCCTGAAGTATTGAAAAAACAGACTTGTCACCTTTGCCTAGTTTCAATGTACTGAATCACATGACAGTTTTGTAATGGCTACTAATGAGAATTACCCTTTTAAAAAATTTTTATTTGAACTTTAAACCCACAGATGAAGAGTGAGTAAAGCTACAATAGCATCTCCGATTTACCTGACCCAGTTTCTACAAAGCTGTATTGTAAGCTACGCTTTCATTATGCTTAAGTGAACGCTCACCAAAGCAGATTCCGGCAAGAAGGAACAACACATGAACTCTAAAGTTTTGCAGGATGCCTTCCTTCTCTATTATCCTCCTTAGTTTGTATTTCCCATTATATTTAGGATCCCCTGTCATGCCATAAAGAACAGTAAATCTATCTTGAGCACAAATAAATGTGAAGCTATTGCAGCAGCTTCTTGCTTCCCGTATGAATTCTTTCTACAACACACCTGTTTTAAATGTGCAGTAATTTTTTGCTGTTTCCTGCTACTAGAAGAAAGGAAGCTTGATAGCAATGAATTGAACTTGCCCTTCGTCCCCTTTCATTGTATCTACCTGCAGCAGACAGCACCAAAACGTAACTCAATTAAACACAGCCCTCTTGTCATAATATAAACAGAAGCTCTCCTCACAGCGGAAGCAGGAAAGTTTCACCATGACACTCCTTGTTGCATTTGACAAGTTTATTCAAAAGCAAATATTTCAGTGGGGAGGTCTGTCATCCTAATCCTGTTCTTTATGCGAAAGCAGCTAATGCAATTTCAGCTACCTGAATAGAAGGGCTCTTGCTTCCAGATGTTCCATTGTACCTTGCAGACAACAACTGCTACAAAGACTGACACCAAAAGACAGGTATTATGAGTATTTTTTCCATCGTTAACTTCCTCTTAGCACAGGGTTTCCAGCTTCCTTGTTGATTCCTGTAATTCTGATAGGCACAGTAGAAGCCAGTATAACGCTATCCTTCTATAGGTCTGTCATAATAGCAACAGAAAGAGGGCAATTGTACTGAACAAGGTGGTAAACTTAAGTTACTCCTGAACTACTGAAAGATTGTTTAAAAGATGAAAAAAGATTGATTCAGTGAATCAAGGCTTAAAGAAAAATTGTACACCGTTTGCACTTCCAGGACACAAACCTCGAATTGCAGCATCGCAGATTAGCTATACTTACACTGATTGGAGGTACAGCAAACCTGCAGCAACACCTCTGCAGGGGACATGGGGGCACTGAGAAAGACAAGGAGCTAGAGTGGCCAAGACAGAAGGAATAGTACAGCCAACTGAGGAAGAGACCTGGAAAGAGGGTCTACTAGCTCTTGACAGCAGCCTAAGGTATACAGATGTTATCAGTTGCCTGCCGGGTTGCAGTAAGGCTAAGTGAAACAAAATAAACACAAAAAACCCCTACTAACAAACCAGGCATTAGTTTTTCCTGTTGCATGTATTAACACTGGCTAACCAATAAGGTGGTTTTATTTCATTAATAATGCATCGGTGTTCATAATCAGCATAATGTGCTTTTTTCACCCAGCCACTACAAGTATCAATGAAATAAGCCTTGTCATGAAACTGCTGAAGTCTTTTTTAATCCCATTGGAAAACAGCAAATAACTGCAAATGAAGCCATGCAGGAAGCACAGTAAGAGAACGAGAATGTTTAAGCTCACACGTAGAAATGCTTTTAACAGATGGAGAGTTTGATTTGTCTTTGCTTCTTAACATAATTTTACTTTATTTGACATGCTGTTTATTGTCCAGTAGCAACAAGTTTTCTTCCCACTATTTATGAATTGTGATGTATAAGCAGTATTTATCTAAATATTAGGCTTTTATTAACCATGAGGTTCTGCTAGGAAAATAAGAGCTTCCCTTATAATGTGTAAGGTAACTAATAAGCTGCTCCACAGTACCGCTGAGCATCTGCAGTTCTCTCTGAAGTCAGTGGAGGCTGTAGGTGCTCAGTCATTTTCCATGGTTAAGACTCACATAGGTTCACACACAGGTTGGAGAATAAGCACTGATACAGAAGAAGTCTATCACCCACGCCAAGCACGTTGTGCTTTGCCCACAGCAACTGTGAGTAAAGACACTTGCTATACAGGTAATGCTGTTACCAAGTGTGACAATTGAAGATTTCATTCTACATAAAATTACTCAGACATATGAGCAATCACTATGTAACAACCTCACAAAGATGTTTTCAAGTTGCCAAAACCTTGTGGAAAACAATCTGCTGTCCACGTTTTCTCCTTTAGAATAGAGGATGTGTTACAAAGGTAAAGATCAAAATCTGATCCAACTGGATCAGGAGTCAATGATATTTAAGAAGCAGCATCACCACAGCTTATCCAATTCGACAGCAGCAATCTATTTCTTAAGTGCAGAGATGCATTCATACACATGAATTGCTCACACTCACTGAGATGGAAAGAAATGGTAGTGTATCAGCTTATATAGAGAATGATTATTATTCTTCAGGCCATTAGAAAAAAATTTCTTATTTTGAAGTACTGTAAGCAATCCTCTTTTCTCTGAAAGAAAGAAGTAATTGCTTCTGATTTGCTTGTTATCAAAGCACAACGATGCATCCTTTTCTTCTGTACCAATTCGTGTAATAGACATACATAGCCGTTCAGATAGGACACTTGTCATGCATATACTATTTGCTTTGCCTAGAGTTTTGGGAAAAAAAGGCTATAGCATAAAGGAAGCCAGGAAAAAAAACGCAGAGCTCTGCCGTGATGCTAAACAGCAATAGAGATGTTCTTCCAGAGACTTGACTGCAGACTACACCCTCCCTTGTTAAACATACTAACTAACACGAGCAAATTAACCACCTGGTCCATATTCAAAGTCCTTTGCAAACATCCATTCTCNAAAAACCGCAGAGCTCTGCCGTGATGCTAAACAGCAATAGAGATGTTCTTCCAGAGACTTGACTGCAGACTACACCCTCCCTTGTTAAACATACTAACTAACACGAGCAAATTAACCACCTGGTCCATATTCAAAGTCCTTTGCAAACATCCATTCTCTTGCAATTCCTTCCCCTGTTAATCCAGTGTTGAAATAAGAGAAAAATCTGTACAACCTTGGAATAGAAATTGTTATTAGATGGCAATGCGGCGCTTCATCTATATGAAGTATATTTTTTTTTCTAACTGCAGAAGGATAGGAGGACTGGCTTGTAATCAAGGCACTGTACTCTAACTTAGAGAAGTAGGTCGTCTCCAGCATTTGTTATCAAATGTCTTTCACAGCGGCTGGCACACTTCTGTGACATTCGTGAGGTTTGGCTCAGGTCCTTCACAACTTACAGGAAATGTGGAAAACAGCTGCCTTCTTCACCTTCCTGATCCCATCTCCTTTATTTACCTGGTAATTTGGGGGGACAGATTATCAGTTACATCTCTTGGCAACACATAGCCTCATGCTTCCCAATCTCAGTCAAGTAAGACATAAGAAATCCTTGAGGCCATGTCTAGATTTTCTCACTTTTCTACAGCACAGATCACAGCTCCTGTTACAGTAAATCATTCCCTGAAACAGCAACTGTCAAAGTGAAAACCCTTTGAATAGCAGCATATTTAGACCAGATGTGAACATAGGTCACCAAAACGATGTTCAGATTAAAACAGATAGAGAATCAATGAGGCAGAGAGCTACAGGAAAGCACTTCTGTATGGCAGAAGCAGCAAAGATGGCTGTGACTTGACTCTGGAAAGGGAGAAGCACTCCAAGGGAGTATGGGGAGAAAGCCAGCAAGGCCCCTATGATCTTCCGTTTTGTACACCAACACAAGCTGCTTTGGAACAGAAAGATCCTCAGAACCATTCCAAAACTTATGGAAATCAATGGGAATCTGTCCAGGACCTATAACGGGTTTTGGATCAGACAAACAATGAAATATTTCCTCATAATAAAAAAAAAGATTACATTTATAAAATCATGTAGTTAGAGTAATAATAATGCTAACATCAGTGTTTGCCAGGGGATAACAGTACATAACACAGGCTACTCAATTTTACACCAATGCATGTTTGAAGTGAGGGTTTTCATGATATCTTCTACATAGAGAAAATAGAATAAACAGATAGAAAAGAAAAAAATATTGCATGTTCACAGCACTTATGCCAAGGCAGCATTAACCATATCTGACTTGATCCAAAGTCTACTAACATTAATGGAAGTCTCTCTTTGGATCAGATCACTAGTTTCCAGGACACAGTTAAGAACCCTGGGTATTCTTCCCATTGCCAGCACGTTCACATCCAACGATTTCCTTCTTAAGAGTCCCTAAAAGTCTCTTCTGTCCCCATCCTCTCAGTTTCTTTTCATAGCCTTACAAACAGGATTTGAGAGAGTCTCAGTTAAGTCTCCACTTATTTCCATGCACTAGCAGCACAATAGCAATCTACACAAAAAGAAACTATAGCATTTAAGGAACAAAACAATGATGCCAGAGATGTGTTTGCTACCATATTCAGCATTTAAAAACAACCCAAAACACACCATATGTTTACTGGGTTTTTGTCTTCTAAACGACATGGCTCAGTAAGGGTCCTCCAAGCATGAGGGCAGGCTGACAGAAGTTGAGAATAATCATTTGCAAGAACAGCCTTTGAAACAAGGTACTGTACTCAATGGAATAATGAAACACCAGCAGCTCCACAGGCAATATTTTTGTCTTCTATAAAGAATAAAGTTACAGGACTTCTTACTTTAGAGGACTTTAAAGAAGCAATAGACTCTTGCTTTACTTGGGCTCTAAACACCTTCTTTCCACTCACCCCACCTTTCTGCTAACTCCTTTCAACACTCCATTATGAAAATGCTCTCAGTGTAATTTGACAATAACTTCCTTCCTTTCCTCACTGCCTTAAAAATATTCCCTGAATAGAGACATTAGGAAGACACCCAGTTGCCCAAAGCTTTCTTTTTCACTTAAGAGCATATATCCACTACTAGGTATGACAATCTGCTGAGCTGACACAGAATGAGCATCCACATTAAATAGCAATCATCAAATAGACTCATCCCCTTTAAAGCTACTAGACTTGTTAACCAAGATACTCTAGCCAGACTTGTTACTAATCCAGAACTTCTCCTCCCTTTGCCCACCTGCTATACAGCAAGGGAGTTTCCTTTTTCTAGCACGCTTCCATAACACCATTTCAACATAAAGCCTACCTATATGGCAAATAAAAGCCATCTGTCAGAGTTGACTTTGCTAGCAGATATTTCAGTTCCACGTATTGGGCACTGCAGTGATCCCATTGCTCTACCTGTGTCTTTACTAAAAGAAACTAGGAAATGTGGATAAAAAAAATTTAGACTAGTAACTTCAGTCCTGAGGCAGCTTCCCCAGCCTTTCAGAAGAGAATCCCATCCAACAGCGCTTCTTCCGTACTTTGGATTCATGATCATAAGACAGAGACATAATAGCTAGGTGGGAATTGGGTAGCACTAATGAGGAACTCCTTGAAGGGCTGTGATAAATGAGAAAGATACAGCAAAAGAAGGTATACTTAGAAGTCCTGTTACTTTTGCGAACTCTGTGGTAAATCACTAGAGTATTACAGCTGAAACATCAAGTTTCAGATCGCATTTTTAATTTCCCTCCCCCAAAATTGCTACATAGGGGGCTCTTCAATAGACTGAAGTCCTACATGACATACAAAGCTCGTGGCTTCCAAGACCACTTTGGATCCCTTTTAATATTATAGTGATAATATCACTGGGAATATTTCCAAAGAAGCAATTATAAATCTTCTTAGAATTCTACAGTTCTTAAGATGACATAGATTTTAAAGATAAAGAGAAACACAGTGATCGTCCAAGTCCAAACTACTATATAACAAGCGTCAAATATTTTTCCTCAATAATTCTTCCTAGTTCAATGACTTGAGCTGCACGCCAAGGATAAGAAAATATTTTTTCTCATTGAAATACCCTACTTAGGGACTTAACTTCAGCAAGGGATATAAAAGTATTAGATCAGATTGTGTGATGGAAACCCTAAGGCACGAAGCCAAGCCAGTGTCAGAGTAGTGAAATCCACTGCAACTGCTAAAACATTAACACCTTGTTCTCACTCCNTTAATATTATAGTGATACTATCACTGGGAATATTTCCAAAGAAGCAATTATAAATCTTCTTAGAATTCTACAGTTCTTAAGATGACATAGATTTTAAAGATAAAGAGAAACACAGTGATCGTCCAAGTCCAAACTACTATATAACAAGCGTCAAATATTTTTCCTCAATAATTCTTCCTAGTTCAATGACTTGAGCTGCACGCCAAGGATAAGAAAATATTTTTTCTCATTGAAATACCCTACTTAGGGACTTAACTTCAGCAAGGGATATAAAAGTATTAGATCAGATTGTGTGATGGAAACCCTAAGGCACGAAGCCAAGCCAGTGTCAGAGTAGTGAAATCCACTGCAACTGCTAAAACATTAACACCTTATTCTCACTCCCTGAAAGAAAAGACTTACCTACCTCAGCCCAGAGGGGCTTTCCATGGTGTGGGGCTTCAGGTAACAGCCCACAAGAACTCAGAAACGGTGCACACGATGATTTCATCACTGAGCATATTTTAACAATAAACCTATACTACATTAAGTTGGGTGATATAACTACACCAACAGAGGAAGTAACAAAACAGAGCTCCTAGTGGATAATATTTGTTGTTTCTTCTCACACAGCATACGTGAATACATGCAGGCCAAAAACTACCTTTTACCCACTCTCAAATCAGAAAATAGAAATTGAGGGTCTGGTAGAAGAATCTGCTTGGAAGACAGCCAGTAATACTGAAATACAGATCTGATCATTTAGTTTTCAACATGGCAGCTTTTTATCAGAAAAGGCAGTTTTACCAAGAACAAAACATTTCAAGGGCATGCATTTTGGTTTAAACTTCATTTCAGTGATGCCAAAAGAAATGAATGACATTTTGACTTGCATAATATTGAGTTACATAATGCCAAAGTACTTCATATTTAAAATCAAAATACAGTGTTTCAGTAATGAGAAAACACAGCATTTAGATTATTCCAGAGAATTTTTATTTGTTTTGGCCATGAAGTTCCATAGTAAATTTTACCGGGAAAATTTCAGGACAGTTTTCTTGAAGTGTTTTCCTTTCCCTCAGAATATCAGTTCTGCTTCCCAGCCAGTGCTAAATCCAATCTATTTAATTGAAATTTTGTTTCACTCTGTCTCAGAAATCCCAACCCAGATGCTCTAAACTTCATTGTCTCCTAGGGGTGTCATCTCTAATTGTAACCCTGAGAAGAAACATGCGTTACCTCTGTTAATCCAATAAGCAAGGGAAGGTTTCTCAGCTTCTAGCATCATTGCCAGCAAAACAAACCTTGGTTTTAAGCCTCACAGATACTTTCTAAATGTACACACCTGTACCTGAATTGCTTTTCGTATTAATTACGCAGTTCTCAGGCATATTTACTTCCGATTTTCAAAAGCAGCCACCTCATTCCTCTAAAGACACTGGAACATTTATAATCAACATAAATATATTTTACAACTCAGATTCAGGTGTTGCAAGTATATTTTATTAAGGTTCTGTTGTACGTGGTTGTGTGGGTTTAGGGTTTTTTAAAACCTGTTTGCAGAGGAGGCATGCTGATAAATCCTCCCATCATTCAAACACATTTTATATGACTATAATTTATTCCCCAAAATTAACTAGGGTTTTCAATACTAACTACCTTAGTTCCTAGTCAATGTGGTTACATGGGTAAAAAAACCTAAAAGCAGATCAGCCTGCTTTTAAATCGGCAATGCTAGCATAGGTAGGTATAGTTTAACCCTAGAGGCCTGTATCTGCCCCAGGAGAGAGATGTTCTGCTGATATAGCTAAACTGGCACAACTTTTGTTGTATCAGCAAAGCATTACATGAAAGCCGAATTAGGCCAAGAATGAACACTTCTGAAAAAGTCCACTTACCACTCTTAAAGTGGGAGCCCAAATAATAGCACTTGGAAAGTTAATACGAGGCAACAACAGGAAGTGGCAGCACACGTCACCCAGCCCTCACTGCAGTACGCAAGGACACGTGTAATCAAATGAAAAGCAGCACAACACACATGCAATCGCACACATCTTACAAAGGCAGCAGAACTACTCCATCCCTCCTGCCACTGCAGTTGTGGCAATTGTAGGCTCGCTTCCTTCCTACAAGAGTTCACCTGAACTCCTAATAGAAACACACGGGACATGAGGAGAGATCCATACAAGTATCATCTTTGACATCATTTCGCTAATTTGATACAAACGATGACATCTGGGTACCACATCTGAAAACTGGCATGATTTCCCTCAACCCTTAATTGTCATGCAGCATATAATACACCTTACTCAGATATTCCTGGCAGGAAACAACAACGTTAGCTACAAAATCTGTAGGCTTCTGCCAAATTCACAAATACTGGCAGCTAAACCTATGGAAGGGGCATACAGGGCTGGGAAAATGAGGAGTAATTTAATGCAAATGTTCTGTAGTGCTCCCCAGGCTCCATGATTAGGAATGTCAAAAAATTTAAGTGTTCCTTCTGGTTAATATTATGGAGAACTGATTATTACTCACTGTATATAGGTTTTCTGAAATGATTGTATTTTTCATAAGTAAGTCTCTCATTATTTTGTTCACTAAAGTGTATTTTGCATTGTGCTCAATAATTTCCCCCCCAAAGTGAAAGCTAATTGTTAAGTTCTTATTTTAACCATGATTTCCTTTTACTTAACTTATTTTTACTCCCTGGTGTAGCAGATAATGGCATGGTTTTTTAAAAAATAGAGGGGAAAAATACATTTGCTAATGCAGGTAGGCATAAATTATGCTGAGGGCGAGATTGTTTCAAACACATACCATCTAGTTTTATCAGAAAAATGTTTAAAAAGACCATTTAGAGATTGCTTTTGAAGGTGAAAGTACCAATGTGTACAAGGTGAGTGGAAGCTGTGTTTATGTATTTGCCCATACTTTCAAATGCTGCAGAGTATGTTTGTAGAGGTCACTGATTCATTGAGCTGGAGACACCTTAGTCACGTCTATGTAACCGAAATAATCTTGATTAATTACTGAAAATATTCCAGATTAACAGCTGTGCTCTCATGCACAGCTGAATCGTTCATTATGGGATTTAACCTAACTGCAATATGTCTAAAGAAGAATAAAATATATTGAGAAAGAACTGTAGTGAGATAAGCATAATCAGAAGTCACCTGTTGAAACAAATGAAGCATACTTTTATTACAATTTTTTTTTTCCTTCAAGGAGATGCTGAAGGAAGAGTCTGTTTCTTGAATCATTATAGAAAAAACTACTAGTGAAAATTCCTAATCTCTTTGATTTATAAGCATCCTATTCGTAATGAATAAAGACTTAAGTGGAAGCATCCAAGAGCTTAATCTCCACAGAAATAATAATCTCATATCTTCAAAGACAAAGATTTTCATGGAAGTACAACCTGAACTTCTTCAGCCAGACCTTTGGTTTGGTGTAATTTTGATATTCAAGCTGTGTTCGATGTTTGGTAGAAGCTGTGTTTCTGAAATAAGAGTTCAGCCTCACACAGTGGTAAAGTGATGCAAATGTACAGATCTACAGTGTGGTAAAACTCTGAAGAGATCCCCTGTGAAATGGTGTGGATACTTCCTACAAAGTATCACTGTTTTCCAGTACTTAATCTTTTTATGTGCTGAATCTCAGTAGTGAACTAATGTCAAGCATCAGTTTGATATTCCATTATCCATCAGTTGTCCACAAATTCACATCCAAGAATGTGATTCACCCATTGTTAGTCCTCATACCACAGAAAGAGAGATGTTTCTTTAATACGACTATTCAGTCCTATTTTAGGATCCTACATCAGGTAAAGATTAACTACACTACAAAAAAAACCCTAATCTTCTTCATTGGCTATTAAAATAGCCAGGAGAACTGGGTCAGATACAGACATACGCGGTCAAAATCTAAAGTAAGATGAGGCATATGTGATGGAGCACCCAAAGGAGGGCCATTTATGAGAATCTCATTATCTGTATTTCTACACACACTTAGCTTGATCCAACTGCTCCTGTAGCTGATAAGAATCCCCCTTTTATTGTAGGGAAATCCAATTCCTCAGTTCCTATTACAGCCACAAAGCTATCTTGAACTGCTTTTAAAAGGTATATATTTTTGTCATTCCTTATTTACTGAAAACAGTCATAATGAAAATCAGCTGGTTTCTTAAATGCTTTATTTCCAACAAGAATATAATCAAGATAAAGTCACTGTTGAAACGTTGATGGAATGAAAGTGTTCATTAATCACTAGTGCATAAGCTCACAGGAGATGCAAGTCTATATTTTGGTTGTGAAAGAGGTAATTTACAGTTGCCCAGATTCCTCAAAATCAACCCAAATTCTGAAAGAGATGCATAGCAAATGGTCTATAATCAAGTGTTCTCTAATAAGATTAAAACTTTTTTTCTTAAAGTCAATCCACAGGCAATGGGAGGTTTGTTTATTACCCAAAGTCTAGAACTGAATGTAAATTTAAGGATATGTTATTCTCCACATAAAGACAGCGGCTGTTATTGGAAGTCGAAGCACAATTAATTAGGGACTTACTCCGAGTGATTTATCCCACCAGTCTCCACTGGTGTTGCAAGTGCTTGCTGCAGATATCAGGTGTATTACTCTGCTTTACACATTAATCTGTTTCTAGAGCTCCGCATTAAACACTGCTTTTGAGATTTACTAAAATTCTCCAGAACTTCATAGTTCCTAAGATTTCCAGGCAAAGAAACTAATATTTACAGATATACCCAAATTCAAAGACTCTTACTCTACACCACAGAAAAGTAAGGAACCAGAGGATACACACAATCACCCAGCTAGAGTGCTGCACTTTTTGTTTTCACGTGTCATTTTCATCTTTTTTTTTTCAGCCTGCAATAGTCACACATACAGGTTTGGCAAAATATACAAGCATTTCCTCCTCAATGCATTTTGCTCATTAAGGGTTGGTGTAAAAGTACACTTGAATACTTTGACCAACAGCTTCAGTCCCAGCCAGTGGTTCTAAGAGAGGCACGGGCTACCTATCTATCCCCGAATAAAACACAATACTGCCAGAATCTTGACTATCCTATTGCTATGTTGCTTCCTTGTAAGAGTTACAGAAGTAGCCCATTTTGTAACTAAAGCAAAAGCTATTTACTGCAAAAGCCTGCTTGAAATTTTTCCTGCGTTTAGTCGCTCTGAAAATGTGACCATCCTTTGTGGAAATCTGAGAATTTACTAAATTACTGGTTATTAAGCAGCAGTAAACAACTTGAAGCAGCTTCATATGTGCAGCATCTTCTGTAGCCGTAAGTTCTTCCTTGCATCAGAAATCCAGAAGAAAATTTGTTTCAATGAGCACGCTCACTGCTGATGCGCATGTAGAGCTGGTAGGATCCACAGAAGATTCCAAAGGAATCCCAAGTGTCAATCAAGAGAGGCAGGGGGAAGATTTTCTTTATTCTCCATGCAGCACTTTGCTTCACCTGGTGACAGAGAAGGCTCATTCCACACAGATATGGAATTTAGCTGCACAAATGAATCCTGGCAAATTACACAGATCTGCTTTTCCAGAATCTCCTGATATCACAAGAAATCACACAACTAGCTGGGGAAGGGGAGGCGGTGTGCGTGGAACACATCAAACTTGAAAGCTCAGAGATTGTCTCTCTTGCACCTGCTCCCCAGCTGTCTAAGCTTGGGCTTGCCTATACCAGGAGGTACTACGAGGGTTTGCAGCAAGGACCCCTGCACCTCAGGACAATACTGGCAAGTGCTAGGCTTGAGTAACACAACTGCTAGCATTTCTAACACACAGAAGTGTAGTTTCCCAGCTGGAAAGGCTCTGCAGAAGCAATTGATTTTATGGCTTCAAACCATCATTTAATCTGACTTTATATCTCTCTTCCATGCCAACAATAAGCTGCAGTTTCTTATGTTTGGATGCTCATCTGTTGTCATTCATCTAATCAATAAAAGGGGAAATGTAAGAAAGGGTAACATGAAATTTTGCTAAACAGCTGGCATTTAAAGCTACTAAGCTGCAATGCAGAAGCTACAATTGAAAAGATTTTTATTAATTTTTATTTAAAGGAAATAAAAACTAGATTTTTTTTTTCTATGACACCAGCTCTGAAGCAGAGAAACACCAAAAGGTAAAAAAAACACACTATTTTTTTTTATAAATCAACCCATTAGACCCAGAACACTTACACTTTATTCTGCTGGATTTACAAACATGCATCATTCTGACTCATGACCCAAAAGAACAGAAAACTTTTTCTTGCTTTTTAATAAAGATGTTCAGAAGGTTGTTTTAAATTTCAGTTTTGCTTCATGAACTTCCCAGCCCTCAGGGGACTCAACCTGAATTGCATGAGTATGGAAAAACGAGTTAGTCACCCTGCAATGTCCACACTGCATATAAATGCATATTCTTCCAACCATTTTTGACTCGTGTCTGCATAAGCCCATTCAAGAGAAGGATATTCAGGTAAAACAGCATAAACATCTCTAGGATTAGCAACCTCCTGCAAAACTGTCCGTAAGTCTAAAGAGACCTCCTCTCATATTATATATATATATATATATATATATATATATATATAAAAATAAAACCTCCATTTGATCAATTTTCATATCTGGACCATACAAAGTAATAAGATCACTTTGCATCTTTTGCACTAGTTCAGGCAGTTAGAAAGTAAAGTTAGATCTTTACAGGAACTGATCAAAAGAGAACACTGATTTCTGAAACAAATCAAGCAGTTAAAACACATGGTCTTTGCTCAGCTGCCAAAGCCCTAACATCCAGATTTGTGTCCAAATAGAACCCTTCAGAACCCTTCATAAGGTAATCATTAATCAGTCTGATTTAGAATAATATTTGCAACAACCGATTACTGCTGCACATCACCATTTATCCTTTAAAATCTGAAAAATGTTTCCCCCTACCATTCAAGACAATGCAACTAATTCTGCCAGTATGCTGGGGCTGGGCAGAAATGCCAGTGACTCATGGCGAAAGGATGGAGTCTTGCCTAAAATAAATAGTGCATACTTGCAGTATACTCAGAGGCTAAAAGCCACAATTCCTCTCAAATCACTCACGATAGGCACCTGTACCCAGTTACACTGTGACTTTAAACACGACTGCTCCTGAATCACATGCAGCAAGCATACACAGAGTTTTGTTGCTCTGATTACCAGATCAAATTTCTATATGTTGAAATTCAAGATAAGAGAAAACTTCATGGCACACTATAGCAGGTACTATGGAAATAATTGTCATGCATGTAAAAGTTAGAATCATCCTTGGTGAGTGTTATTTGATGTAAGAATTGATCACACTTGGTAAAACATTGATTCAAGACACTTTTGTTTATTCCTTCACTGGGGATGTCCCATTTATCATGGGAAAAGGTAGTCCTGACAAACCCAAAGTGAACATCTGAACTGGCATGAGGACAGAAAGCAGCAGAGCAAATAGAGAGAAGTAGAGTATTTTTTCACTGCAAGAGTGGATGCTCCAGATACAGGTAGAGTTGGGGCAGGCATAGGCAACAGCTCAGCACATGCAGCTGGGCACCAGCACTAACACAACTAACACAAATGACATGCTTTCAGTCCCTAGGAGCATCTTTGTGCATCTGTCTCATTACTGTCACACCAGCAGGCAGTGGAGCCGCCAGCAGCAGAGACTAATCTCCCTCCCAGTTTCTTCCCACTGGATTGAGAAGGGGCCAAAATGCAATAGTGTGTTGAAGAGGCAGAAGACAAAACAGAAGGTCAAAGGACTGCAAGAAGTTCAATCCCAGGGGTAATAAGACAGTACTTAGATGCAGTTGTCCATTAGCTACAACATTTTTTTCTGCCACAAGCATCCTGCCTAAAAGACATGCAAATAGATAATGGGCAATGGAAAGATGCTAGAAGAAACAGAATTAATCTGTGCTTCGGATGAAGAGGTTCTGCCCATCTAATCTTTCTGCTGATCCACAGCATAAGGAACAGGGGACATTTCTCTTGCACTGCTGTTTGCTAAACAGTTCATTAAAAACCAGTTTCAAATAATTCTGTAAGTGGGCGAAATTCCACCTAATTGAAAACTGAACATCTCACCGTTAGCATCACTGAAGGACTGAGCCAAAACTACTTTCATATGAACAAATTGTTTTATCTGCCTTAAGGTACAGCCTGGCATGTAAGTGGCAACACAAAAGTGATGTCAAAAGACATCATAACAAAGTGCCTACACAGCACTGCTCAGCATCTGCAGCATCCCTATTTGTCTCTAGAATTAGATGTGCTTTTCTCCAGACTTGTCTAACCACTTGATTTGTGTTTTGGCACTCAAACAGTAAATGAACACCTTTCCCCATCAAATTTAAATAATGCTGAAGTTGCAATAGGAGACAGTGAAGCCAACATTCAACATTAATAGGGGAATCCATTCTTCATTACTGTAGACTGGTTTCAAAGGAGAAGAGAATGTTTTCATCTAAACATGCTCATTATTTTGTCTAAGTGCTCCATCTTCCATAGGGATGCAGAGTCACTGTTGCTTTTGCATAAAAATATCCAGTTATTTATACTTTCGCATTCACTCTAACTCAAATCTAAATTAAAGGTATGTGAGAAGGTCTCTGCCACATGGAGCTCCTAGCATAGCTCTAGCTTTGGGGGAACAGAAGAAAGTTTTTGCTGGGGGGAAGGTTGTTTTTATTAAAAAAAAACATATCGAAGATCATGTGGTGGTTCTTTCCAGAGAAATTCTAAGAGGGCCTTTCAACACATTAACAGAGGATCCCAGCTCCAAACTACCTATATCCATACCACAGCAACAAAATCAGTGGAGATTCTTATCATCAGTCTCTGCAAGGACCCCATGAGAAAACTCCCAATACAGCTGGCTGCAAGCAATTAACTTGGAAAACCCTCTAAGGAGGTGTTCTCATTGCTCAGCATCACATTCAGCATGATGGGGTCTCGGGGAAAGATTAAGACACAACTACAGTGTAATTAAATAATTATTTTAAAAGCTCAAGAGCCTTAATTCCTCTCACTTCAGAAAAAAAGACCACCTTCTACCAAAACAAATCCCCAGTAGAAAAAAGGACGAAAAACACTGTCAAAGGTGTCACATAGAACAGAGCTAATGATAAAAGGGACAAAAGAAGTGGAATTTTCTTGTAGATGAACAGGTAGAATTGAGAAGCACAAAAATGTCTTCACTGAGTAAATTCCCACTGAGTGGGCAGCATGGCGAGCTGAAGAGCTGCTTATGAGCAACATGCATAAAGCTGGGACTTGATGGAAGTTTATTTATTGGCTACTCCCATGTTGCTACATTGCTTTCCTGAATTCCTGCTGCTAAGTTCTTTAACAAAAAGCTAAAAAATCCTTTTTTTTTTTTTTCCTGTTGCTACCTTCCCATTCAACTGATTATGTAGTTATAAGCAGGAACGCTACACGGCTGAGAAAAGGCAAAAGGAAAAGGTAGGTTTGCGAATGAAAGACAATATAGTTTTCTAATCAAGGCACGCACCACATGGTTCATAAAAACATGCAAGTTATAATCTGATTTTCTGTCTCCCATTTTAGAGATTTCTTTTGGAAACTAGTACTCTCCTATCACTAGGAAAAGTAAAAAGAAAACCTTTCCTTAGGTTCTGAATTAACACTAAATAGATCACTCTACAGCTGTAAGTATTGACAAGACTGAAGGCACAGAATTACTGGTAAGGAAACTTAATCACTTTCTGTTATGAAAAAGTAAGTTCCTAACCAATGGGATGGGGGGGCACATAGAATGTGTATAAGCCTGTATGTTCTCTGCAGATTAACTTTGATGAAAAATTACACATTAGCAGCTGTACTGGAAAAGTGATTAAAGAAATCAAAGCAACACAAACATACATAAATGCAAAAGGATACTGGTATTTAGCATGAAATATACACATATTGCATTTCATTATCA
>VZSC01007352.1:394387-405500 GCA_013398225.1 Steatornis caripensis
AGCATTTCATTATCAGTAGTAAAAAGGACACTCAGCTATATAAAAGTCTAATTACATTCTTAATCAAATTATGAGATATTAAAAAGGTTACTGGAATACCTTTGAAGCTATATCAGGAATAAGAAATAGCATAAGCCCTTTGTTATAACTCTGGTTAATTAAGACCAAAAAAACAAATACTTGTTAGTCAAGAAGGAACCTTCCTTTAAGACCACACCAACATCAAGCAAAAATACAGTTGTACTTCTCCTTGTACGGATCATCATGAAGGGTTAAATCCTGTCCCCAAAGTTTTCCCAAGCAACTGAAGTGGAGGTGCAAAGATGAAATTAGATGCAGAATTTGTTCCTGCAGTGCAGTCACTTGCTCAATTACCAACTCGGCAGTAATGCATCTATGCCACCAATAGACATCAGTGCTCCTTTGTTTTAAGAAGAGCAAACATCCAAGGAGACATGGTCCTTGCCCTCAGGAGTCTGAAGTCCTGAGAGACAACAAACACGGGACAGAAGAATGACAGGAACACGACTAAGAGCTGTTCCCCCTCCACACATCTGCTTCACAAGTCTATAAAAGTTCAGAAAGCTTAAGTAATTTTGTATTAAGGAAAAAAGGCAAACAATGAACTGCAATTTAAATAAGATCATAACAAAACCAGGACACAGCTATATTGCACCTGCGACTTCTTCATGGGTCCATATTGGTCATTAACTCTGTCAGTGTTCAAACACCTCTGTGACAGCTCAGACATCGCCCAAGTTATTTTGAGAGCTGGTGCAGTCTAAAGAGCATTTTAAATCATTCTTTCGCATCACATTTCCTGACTCAATGGCACAGGTAAAAAGAAACCATCTGTCTCTGTCTTTTTTGCATAACCTCATTTACATTCCATTAATACAATTAATATTATATAGGCATTTATACCAAAGCATTTCCAATTCTTTTTAGCCAGCAACTCTCCAATTTGTAGACTACAAGATAATTTCAAGCATAAGTAAATCTGAGGTCACTTCAGAAGCCAACACAATCAGGGAAAAAAAGAAAAAAACAAAAACAAAAACCCACAAGCCTGTTGTGAAGTGACAGGTCACTTGAATCCTAACAAGACTGTATCAACAGCCAGCTACATTTTTGTCTGAATACAAGAATCAAATCCTTCAAGGGAATGTTATAACCCTAATGAAAAAAGATACTATTGAGAATGAAACAGGTTCTTTTTAATCACGTTTCTACTTTTGGTAACGCCACACACTGAGAGGCAATTAAAGTAGCTATAACGTTGGGATTTTTGTTTTGTTTTTGCAATGACGCACTTTGCTTCAGAAGCAAATCCAATAAGCCATCTGAAATTATTTTTGAAATCAACTTACTGAAAACAGTTACTTAGAACTACAGAAACAGAACGGTTTTGCTAACATCGTTTATTTTTGACATCTAGAAAGATCGTTTATTTTCTGCACTTGCACAGGGAGATTGCTGTTAACCTCTGTTTAATTCAGAGCATCAAGTTCTCAACTCATGTTTGTTAAAGATGCTGCTTCATACACTAGAAAGCAACTCCCCATAAACCCATGCTATTCTTTTGCCCATTATAATTATGTTGATTTAGCAACAAATATAAGGTAAATTTATTGTCTGGGCCACATATACATACAATATACAGTAGGAATGCCCATATCAGTCCCACAGTCCTGATCTCCTCAGTATCCTTATTAGGTCTCCTGGAGTACACAATAGCTCCATTCAACTCATGTGCCCGAAATTCGTTAGGGATGAATCCCAAACACACAGAGGGAAGCATGAAGCAGGACAGAGCCATGCACCCTGGGAGCACAGCTGCAGGGCAACACCAGGTGACTGTATGCACCACAGGATATAGGCTCAGCCAATATTCATTCAGTTTGTTGCATGTTTCAGACATTTATTTGGTACTTGCAGATTTCCATCTGCAGTAAACAGATAGTCACCTCCTCCAAGTATTAAATGGGCCAGTCACAGGATGGCTTTCAAACATCAATGTATTTAGTCCAACAAGGCTAAAACCCAAGCCGTGCCATTCAACTTCCTTCACTTGTCTCTTCATAGCCCTCCCCAACATAACTATGATGCTAAAAAACACCCACAAAAACCAAACACAGAAATCACCAGTGTGCTAGAACTATTGCCTGTTCTAATTGGAGAACTTAATTCCTTCTTATTTTACATCTCTGCCTTCCTTACCTCACAGTTACACTGAAAGCTGCTTTGATAAAGGATCATCTCATTCCATTTGAGCACTATGGTTTTAGCCCATTTGATAACACACACTGCCCATGAGNCTGTTCTAATTAGAGAACTTAATTCCTTCCTATTTTACATCTCTGCCTTCCTTACCTCACAGTTACACTGAAAGCTGCTTTGATAAAGGATCATCTCATTCCATTTGAGCACTATGGTTTTAGCCCATTTGATAACACACACTGCCCATGAGACCTAGTGGGGGCCAACCTAGCAAACAGCTTCTGCTGTGCACAACCACCTACTCTCAAGAACAGGGAAAACATCTCACCAGAGCACAACTGAGACTTGCAGCTGATGCTGCAGTCAACGATTCCATGATTTTCAAAATAACCTCAACCTTTCTCCACTACTAGGTTTTTGTAAAAATTTACTATTTTCCTAATCACTTTCATAGACCAAATAGTCCTTCATATTTCCTACAACTATTCTCACTTCAGGGAAAGTTTCAGGAGTTCGATGACAATCCATCACCATTTTTAACATAAAAATACTAACTGGAGATGAATAAGAGGAAAACAGTTAATATTTTGCCATCGTAACAACTTGATCAGGGGCATCCACCCAGACAACTCACAGAAGTATCAGCCGGTGCATAAAACCGAAGACATGGCAGAGCACAGATATATTTAGAGCTACGCAGGAACCGTTAACATTTAATGCGGAAGGGTGACAAAACGTAATACGTTGCCAGAGACGTGATAATTTTGCAAGCCACTGTGCTACACGTGGCCATTTCAAACTGACTATTCTACCAAGAGAATTGCTCAGCTCAGTGAAATTGCCAAAAAGTTCTAGTACAAGAAATTAAGTCATACTACTTTTTAGATCATGTTTAAAGTGCTGTGAAGTGAATAACCTATTAAGGGAGAAAGAACAGGGTGCTGGCCTTAGAGGAACCTGCTGTCAGTTGAAACGTCATCTGTGTTGCAGGGATAAACCATGAAGAGAGAACACCTCTGCTTGCTGTTTAACCTGAAAATCAACGGAGAAGGTCTACAGTAGACATAGCAATGTTGTATGAGTGTCACTGGTTGCTTTATCGGTAACACTACATCCCTTTCTCTTATATCAGCTACTTCCAATTGTGGAAGGGGTAGAGCCAGGTGAACTGTTTTACTACGATCCAGGCAACTGCCTGCACGATCATCAGTTCAGTAAGCCTAGAAGATATTAATTGGCTGGGTGAAATAAGCACGGGCAGGTTCTGTAACCTTCAGAAACAGCACAGTTACTGGAGGGGCTTACAAATCAGGTCACAGCACCACTGCAGGAGAGTCATGTGTAAGAGCTGCACAGTCCCAATCCAAGCTCCTGAGCTAGAATCAGTTTTGGGCCATTACAAAGTATCATTTGGAGTCTATTAAAGAACCTTTCATAATCACATTTACCACTGATATACATTTTTAGTCCTCATAGTTAGCCCAACTGCTTAAAAATGACATGCATTAAGGAATCATATTTTAGGCAAAACAAGGTTAAATCTGGTGCCAAAAAGAAGGAGAAAGAGCAATTTCTCTTTTACGAACAGCAGATAACAATTTACAGGCAATCAATTTAACTCTACCAAGCCCTCAAAATCTTGCTTAAGTAACTGCATTCGCAATAAGAAGTTGGCATAGGAACACATCAGGTTGATGGGGTCAAATCAGCCTTATGATGAATAAATTAATCTCTTCATATACCAGATGTCTTATTGAAGTTCATTCCGCATTTTTGCGCTGTTTGGACTTCAAAAGGTACTTAAGAGTTCTTCTTCCTGCCTTTCTCAGGAGGGCTTTTACCCCAAAAGCAACTTCTTGTCCTGCCTTTGTTTACACGAATGACCCTGGCTTTGTTCACAGTACTTAAAGTCAGAATCATTCTCCTGATTTTGGCTGGGAGAGAGGTAATCTTCTTAGTAGCTAGAGCAGCACTGTGTTTTAGATTTAGTATGGGATTTTGGTATGAGAAGAATGTTGATAACATACTAAGGTTTTTAGTTGTTGCTAAGAAATCAAGAACTTTTCAACTTCCCATGCGTTGCTAGCATGCAGGAGGCACAAGAAACTGGGAAGGAGCATAGCCAGAGCACCACGGATCCAAGTTGGCCAATGGGATATTTCATATCACGCAACACCATGCTCAGTATATAGGTGAGAGTTGGACAGGAAGTCTGTCTGTCTCTTCCAGCATTGTGTTTTTGGGATTTCTCTCCTCTGGGATCACTAACCAGGGGCAGGCTGGGCACTGGTCAGCAAGTGGTGAGCAGTTGCACGGTGCATCACTTGTTTATACATTCTGTTATCATTATTTTATTTTGATTTTTTTTTTTTATATCTGAATCCACAAGGCCCTTTACCTTTCCCATCCTCTCCCCCATTCCCAGGGCCAGGTAAGAGTAAACAAGTACCTGCGTGGTATTTAGCTGCCTGCCAGGTTAAGCCAGCACAAATATTAAAAGGGGTCTCTGGGTAACCAGGAGTTCAGTGCTTGGAAAAGAAGGATGATGTGTGCAGCTGGAACACTAGAGAAAGAAAAATTTGAAAGGAGAGAGAGCTGATAGCCAGTGTCTCCATAGTTACTTACATAGCCTAAGGCCAAGATATTCCATCGTCCCATCCCTCAGTCTCCCACATACAATGTTTTTATTCATTTATTTTAAACATAAATCTACCATTCAAGTCAGTCAGGACTATTTGGATTATAAATGCTTTGAAGTAGCAACTCTGTTTTAGACTCTGTCCAGGCACAGAAGAAGAATTAAGACTGACACCTGCAGTAGAGCTGAAGGATAATTACTCTAAATGCAAATGAATTGTAATAACTGGAAGAAGAAATACGTCCTCTGTTGGCTTAATTTCCTCTTCCTAAATGTTAGGATGACCTATATATGTGTCCAGCAAAGTGGGTACTGTATCCTTGAAGGACATTTTGCCTCTGTCCCAGATCTTTGAGATTACATTTAGCATTCCAGAATAGCTCATGAAGGCATGCACTACTGACTACAAACTGCAAGGCATTCTCTCTTCATTAGCAACGTGATCCTCTCCAAATAGTCAGAAGGGACTATGTTAGTGCACATAGCAATGATCATTTCAGCTAATTAATTTTAGCTGAGATGCTCAAGCTGACAAATTCTAAAGTTGTGCATCTGTGAGTTGGGATGTGCTTCCCCAGCAGAGATTCATTTATTCTGAGAATGCTTGCCCCAAAAAGTAAATCTCCATTAGTTTGTTCCCCCCTCCACTAGCACAAATAAATCTTAGCACATTAAGATACTGTGTCACCCATCCCTAGACTCAAAGTTCTTATGGTTAGTCCCTTGCAATGCAGCTATTCCCATTTCCTTACCAAACCTATCAACAGCATGTCTGCAGCCATTCTGCATCCACAAGGATGTTTTTTCAGCTTGAGATGAGCCTGCTTAAACCGGGTAATTTTAAACCTCATTCATTATTTTGTGTTTTACTTATCCATGTGAAACATTTCAATTAGCAAATTGAGTTTTGACAGAAGAGAAAGATGGTTCCTATTCACGCAGAGTTGTATATGTTACTGTTCTACATATTTTTCCATTGTTCCTGTAAGGGAACTAGAGACAGAAATAAGTAATTCGTAACATTAAAGTTTAATATGAATTTCATATCTACATAAGTAAAAAATGCTGAATTGTGGCCAATTCACTAGCAGAAGGAAACATACCTTCCAATACTACGAAGTTCAACACAATTAGTCTTTGTTGAAAGGCAAGCTAAGCAACTGCTTCTATAGTAAGTACTTTCTGACAGTGTTGGTTAGCTGTAAGTGACAATTCTTACTACAAACATTAGTTCTATAAGGCTCCCTCTGAACATCTTTTTCCCTTGGAGAATCTCCAGCCTTCCCAGGATTTATTCACATGCTGCTATAGAAAGCATCTTACCTCCTGAAGGCCACTTCCCAGCCTTCTTATATTTTATTACTGAATTCAAACATTTAGGGATACATTTAATTTTTCTTTCCAAGACTGATATGGAAAAATAGAAATGCAGTGTTGACTTATGAAACAGAAGTAAAAATTATTCCAACGATTTGTCTCAAATATTTTTTAAAAGCACTAAAGATATTCTTTTTAATATTGTGGCTGTTGTAAAAGCCTTGTTCAGCTTCAGTCCTCATCTCAAGCTGAATGCGACTACTTAGATACTTTGAGGTAGCAATTCAACAAGATACAGAAGATGCTCACACTTAAAGTATGGTCTTTCTCAGATTAACAACAGAAGGCAAAGAAAATGACATGCGTAACTATCCAAACCAGTACAGAACAGGTTAAAAGATTAATTCAGTAAACTCACTTGTTTAGTACATATCCCACCTTTATCATCAATACTTAAATAAAATGGATTACAGCATGTGAAGGTAACAGATAAATGGACTGCCCTGTAAAAGGAAAGTTCTGATCTGTAACCACATCTCCGCCTGTTCAAAAACCCACAAGACAAACTGGTAGCTTACAATTTTAAATGACATCCTCGCTACCAAGTAACTTCCTGACCATGACAAAAGACCCACAGCCTCAGGTTTATTACAGCTTTATCCAGAAATCATCCTGTGATGCAAAACAGAGACAATTTTTTACACTGTTGGAGTGCATTTATACGCCTTATTTGTGCATGGAATAACTGTGATTGAATTTGTAATTTGAGTAATTGTGCATGCACAACTGGCCAGCTGCATGCAGAATCACCCAATTTACACATTTTTGCCTTAATTGCCACTTGAATTATGACATTTTACAGTTATGTGCATGCAAATATGAGCAGAAAAACACTCGTTTCATAAACAAAGCAGTTTGCACCGGTTTTCAGTCCTTCCTAATCAGAGTACTAGAGGCCATTTCTGCTGACACTTGAAAGAGTAGATGTATCTTGAATTTGGTACTGAAGAAGCTTCTCCCAACCTTATGTAAGCATGGTTACGTAGTGGAAAATGGAGTAATGCAGCACAGCTAGAACTTCAAAGCAAGCCACTTGTCACAGGAGGTAGACCTCTACCATATCACTTGCATCAACCCTGAATGGTGAACAGTCATTGGTAATGAAAATATAAGTATGTTTATTCCTTTGTAGTTCTATGAAACTTCATCCACTGGTCTCCAAGTAAAAAGAAATAATTAGAGGTCAAAGCAATGAACACGACAGAAGTAAAGCTATTTTAGCTTGCTAAAATTATCTGGTTAGGAGAATGCCAATTATGCTGAAGACTAAACAAGAAAAGCTGGATCTCCAACTTCAGCAAAGAAGTTTGCAACTCAAGAGAAAGGTATGAAGAGCCTTAAGCTTAGCACTTTGATGCTGTGCCGGTGACATGCATACTCAATGAGCTAAAGCACCCTTAAGACTACCTGTTAAGAGGCATAATATCAGGATTCACTTCATCTAACAAAATTAGCTCTGAGATATACTCCACCTGGAACAGGAAATAGAGGAATTCAGAAGGTTCCCTGCACAGATGGAACAGAAATGGCCAAAAGGGATTAAAGAAAAAGAGATGTCAGGCATGTAACTCAGTCTTTACAATAGACATAAGCTACTCAATTGGCTAGACAACTCAAAAGTCAAGAAATTACTATGGTTGCTAATTATTTAATTATCAATTGGGATTGGATTATCTTATCCAATATATATTGGATTAATTATCAATTGGAATAGGAAAGGAAAGAATAAGTGAACAACTACTGACAAGTATTCCAAACTAGATTAACAAATTTACTCCAGTGATTATTTCTTATGTCAATAACTGGAAAGCAACCTTAAAGCAATAATCAGGGACCACCTTGCAGTCATGCAAGATTAAGAGTTGCGTTTGGGCATTCTTCCCCACCCACTCCTACCCTCACCCCCAGAAACTGCGGGTAACAATAAACATAAGTTTTGCTATTTATTAAGTCATCCATGACCAAGTCATATACACACCTGAGAACAGAACATGTGAGTATGGCTTTTGACATGTTGCACATAAGAATGTCAGATTTGTTAGGGAAAAAAAACTAGTTACCTAAACATAGATTTGAGGTAGTAAGATTACAGCCACAGAGTCATTATTTGCAAAGCCGGCTTCATCTCAGGTGTAGGAAATGGATACTCTTGTCTATCTCCATACGCTGCACCTCTGCTTTACATTGGATTCACAGAGTCCTGTGCACAACGGGCTCCATTTTCATCACATCATTTAAAATACTGTGTGATGCAGCATTAGATGCTGACTTTCACCATACTGGAAGTGAGAGTACTGAATTTCCTGGACTTCCTAGACTACACTGTTCTCCATGCAGATATTCTCATGCCAAATTAGTTTGCTTTGTTCAGATGAAAATTTATCTTCCTCTCCCAAAACTCAAGCTTTGAATTGTTTCTATGCATTTTTATCTTCCACCTCTACATTTGGGATCAGATTTCTTTATTTTTTTACTCATCTGCAAAAATAACTTACTTTCCAATAAACAGCACTGAATTGAAACAATGCTGGAAACAAGAGTCACATTCTGAAGTTAGTTCTAACCAGAACATGAACGTCTAACACATTGTTAATAATATGTGAAATTATGAATTTCATGTATTTTTTTATTCAGATCTTTCTTTTTCCACATAGGCTAAGTCATTGGGGAATCCGGAAGTCTTCTCAATTTATTAATTTATTCTCATAATATCTCATTGCAGCTGGGAAGTAATTTTGACACTTCGTGTATAAGAGAAGGGAAAAAAGGAAATAGGAATACAGCTCTTCATGGCCTGTTCAGGCAGGCAGAGAAGCCTGTGTCAGACACGACACATTTCTGTCGCAAGTAACAGTCCAAAGAAACTCGGGTTGTCAACCTAATAACGTCCAAGCAGACTGTTTCCCAAGAAAGCACTTCAGTCTGTGGCAAATGATACAAAGACTGCCTTCACAGAACTAGTCTTTCTCACTTGCTTACATCTCTCCTGAATCACTCACATTATATTAATGTTGCTTACCACCATAATTATAACAGCAAACCTGCACTCCCTTCTGCATGTACTTTCCAGGAAAACATGAGAGGGAGATAATAACAGCTAATTGATAATGCTAGTGAGGTCAGATATATGAAGGCTGTAATTGCTAATTCACACCTAGTAATGCAAATGGTCAACACATTAAGGAAAGGAGGATGAAGCTGATTTCCTCAATACCATTGGACATAAACTACACTTTCCACTTATTTTCTACACTCCATAAGCAATTAATAGCCACTAACAGATTTAAGCAAGTATAAAGATATTACACAGTATATGAATTTTAAAACAATCATTTTATAAAGCCATATCGCCTAGCTCTCATGTGAGACATAATTGTATCTTTATTCCTTGTGTCTTACACACAGGTAGTTGAAGAATAACATTTCAGGCTCTGGCAGTCATCTGCCAAAAATACAGGCTACTCAGCCAAAGACATAGTATTCAATTCTAAACAAAGAAATGTTTCTTACTCAAAGCTTCCCACAGAAAAAAAAATTAAGCCAGGATTCCATACACTTGAAGTAATCTCATCCAAACTGTGTTTCTTCCTGTCTCTTGCATTTCTCAACTTTTGTTTAGCCTTGTTTTAAGCACAAGTTTTTCCAACTGAGTCATGGTACATCGATGCAGTTTGTTAGTGTTACTAATAACCATCTGAACAAGTAACCTTCTCCACTGTTTGGTAAAACTAAGGCGTAGTAGGGATAAAGCAAGTTTCAGCCCACAATAGGGTTGTGTGTGTAATCTCTGAAGGTTTTTAGCTACATTTTCCAGCTCTTTGAATAAAAATACGGATGTCAGCTGCAGTACCAGGAAGCTTAGTAAACTCTTTGTGGCATGGGTAAAAACCCATAGACAAAACCCTCTTCCACACCTTCCAACTTTCAAGAACAAACAGTCTGCATTTACATAAAAACAAAACTCCAGAGGCATGCCTTAAGCCACAAACTTTGGGAGACAGTATTCAATTTCCCTCTTTTCAGAGATTGGCGATTAAAGAAGTATTTCACGCCCCACTGAAATACTACAGCCTACATTCTTTCAGTCAAAATATTGCTGACAGTTTAAGGTGAAATAATTTCTCCTTACATTCTTCTCTGGACCAAAGCATACAGTTCTGCAGCACTTCACATTGGTTTTATAAATGCTCTTTGTTAATGAGAGTACAAGAGCAGGAATCAACACACTATCACTTCAAACATCCCTTGTTTGTATGTCACATAGCAGCAGTCAGAATCACAGGCCTTCTAGCGTTACACCCTCAACCAACCTTGCCAAACAGGCAGTGGCAATTTAATGCCGACAAGACAGCATCCTAGCTCAGCAAAGATCAGCAAAGCTGATCACCACTGCCCACCACTTCTCCCCCACAAAAAAAACCCAAACCACAGAAGTTTAGCAAGCTCTAGAAGCTACAAAAAAAGGAAATACAGAGGAAAAAAAAGAAATAGCGCTTCATTACTAGTTGTTTTTGTAAGCTTTTGTTCCCCTTTCTTCCAAGTGGTTGAAAGAACTCATGTAGAAGTAGGCTGTATCAAAAGTACGTTTCTTAAGCAGTATTACGAAGGAGGCTGTATTAAAAATATCTCAAGCGGCGTAACAAAATAGGAAACAGCTTCCAGAAAAACAGCAGAACTCATAGTAACTGAAATCAGGACCACTATGTTGATGGGAGCTAACTGAGAGTTTGACTCAAGATTGTTTCTTTTTAAATATACAAATCTCAGTTTAAACTTTATAGGCTACGTTATAGAAATCCAGGCAGACACAGAGTAAGGAAACAAGGGTTCTTGACAAAACAGTAAAGGTGAGCTCACTAAAAAAAAAAAAAAAAAAAA
>VZSC01007352.1:405643-419627 GCA_013398225.1 Steatornis caripensis
AAAAAAAAAAAAAAAAACCAAACACTTGCCATATAGGAGCCTGCCACTGAGGGGGCACCCAATACACAAAGTTTCCCCACATTTATATTCAAGCACATCTATAGAGGACAATAAACTCCCATGTATTAATAAGGAGAAGAATCCAGCCATGCCAAATGGAATTCTTCAATCATGGCAAACGGCAAAAGGGTGAGAAAAATAGTCTAACCAAAACCCAAATCATCTCAATTATATCAGTCACAGAACTAAAATTCCTGTAAACTCCAGGATGCCGCTATTTGTCATCCCAATGCTCCTTCCCATAAGGTACAGAGACCTCTCTAAATTTAACTCTTCTGAAGAATTGCAGGAGGAAACAAAAGGGCCCTTCAGTTCAGAAACAACATTTAGGTGGGGACAGATCCTTTACTTCCTTGAGTTTCAGTGCTTTCTGCAGTGAGATATCCCCCACCCAGTGCACACTGCATCTCCAGAACACTCACCTCCTCTGGCGATGTGCACCAGTTGGCAGGATGCCACCAACTCTTCCTCTGCAATATCTCACAATTTTATATAAAAAGGGACTACAAGGGTTTTTCTACCCTTCAGCAGGTCTTCATTTAAAACCATAAGATATACATATATATTTTTTAAATATGTATGAGAAAAAAAGGATTTAATAAGTATACTTTCTGATTTCTATTTTTAGAAAACCACTACAAAGCCCAGGTACATATGTTTCCTAATACCACTTTCCACACTTTGGATTTCACTCTTAAAGCTTACTGTGCTGCTATAAATCTGACACCCACAGGAATAAAAATTTAAATTAAATATTGGGCATGTTTACCAACATGATTTATAAATACACTAATCATTCCTTAAAAGAAAATCTTTATTCTGTATAGAACAAGAGCCACTTTTCATTTCTGTGTACAATTGCTGCCCACTACACATATGGTGGGGTGGGGACATGCATGTAACTGTCACATACAATTTATTACAATGTCCTGAAATTAAGTCAATCAATTTATTTCTAATGGACTCCTAAAAGATTTTTTTTAAGTACATTCCTTAGACTTATTGTAGCTCACCAACACTTCCTTCCAACATATGATGGATAGCTTCCATTTTAAAATATGACATTTGTTGTAATACAGTTTAAATTACTTCCCTTCTGGAGCATGTGTTATTCAGAATTACCATTATGCAGTAGGAAATTGTACATTATGTTGCTGCTTTATCTCCTTTTATGGCTCATGTTACAGTTGCAGCCATTCAGGTGCAGTTACATTGGGGGAAATGATTTAACATTTGTATTAAGAATAGTCCTGTTCAGCAAATTTATTTCAGCTGTTGGTTAATTACTAAGGAGTAGTGAAAATAACCCAAAACAGCTACAGTATGTAGACTTTTTAATTAAGTAAATAAAACATATTTCCCAAATACACATACTCATAGCAGAACAGATCTATGGCACTATATTTATAGGTAAAGTTACAATTAACTTACGTAACACAGGAAGGTTACTGTAACAGATTAAATAATTTTTCCCCTAAAGGCTTAGCTTTTAGCATTAGTTTGCTTTATGCCCGAATTCTCTCAAGTTTCACTTTTTTCCCCAACAAAATTCAGTTGTGATCATGGTATATGCATGTAGTAATATATGAATTAATAGCATAAGTTTCTCAGATTCTAGGTACTATCATGTTTTTGTATAGGACTTCAAATAGCATAATTAATATCTGTTCAGAATTAAACTTTCTCTCTTCTGCTTACAGTGTAAATCCAAAGCATTTCCCCACGTCAGTTATTATATCTATGGATGCAAACAATAAAAAGTTATGCTGTAAGTTAGAACCTGTTTTGTTCCATTGCCAGCAAGCCAGTGAAACAATATTTTTGTATATACAGAATGTAACGTGTTGGACAAGTACAAAGACATTTTAATCAGGATGTAATAGGTATTCTTATTCTGTTCATTAAGATAAAGAAATGTTTGGCAGGCAAATGTTTCATTAGGTTGTAATTTGCTTTGATATGCAAATTAAGATGTAATTAGTTTTGAATTTCTGAAGAGGTAGAGGCTATGTGCTAGACATATTTTTACGTGTTGAACAATGAAAGTTTAAGTAGCTACCTTCCCTCCCCCCCAAAATAGATCTCCAAAACCCCACTCCATCCTCTTGTATATATTCTTAAAACCAAGAGCCTTCCACGCCTTTCCCTCAGATGTTTTACGTTCTTTAAAATGTGCTTAAAAACATAGGATGGATAGGAGGATGCCTGTTAAAGTTGCGTTTTTATCCCGTTTCAACTCTATTCTGCAATATTAGAAATTGTGAGACAGAATGAAAAGCATTCAGTAAGTAAAACATGGCTACAGCATCAGTAGGACAGCTATATCAATTTACACCAGCTGTGAACCTGACATATGCACTGTGAAAAGAGCTTAAGGTTAAGTAGGGTTGCATATTTGAAATGAGAGAGTTAAGCTTAAGACAGAGGTATCTAGGGTTATTAATAAGCAGCTAAGGAAAGCACAATTAATTCTATACTTGCCTTGTTAAAAAACTGTCTTAAAGTATAGAGTAAAATTTAAAGTAACCTATTCAACTCAGCTCACTACAATAAATCAACAGAAATTAGTGTAGTAAACTATGAAACAAGCCACAACAATATAGGTCTTGGGAGTTTCTGCACATCCTAAATTGTCTCACTTGACATCAAGTGCTCAGTCCATGGCAGTGTCAGAAAATAAAACAGAGCTTGATCCAGTGATAACATCACCCATAGCAACCCCCTGCAGTGACACTGTAGGAGACCACACAGTGCTGACAGAGAAATCGCTCCCTTTGGCACTCTGGTGGGTCAGGAGAGCCACAGTCAAATCCCTGGCAACGCTTTGGAGTACAAATACGCCTAAGGACTGGAAGTCTCACTGGAGTCCGCCAGGCTGCACACATTCCATACACTACAGGAGCTCATCCCTCTAATAAATCACCAATTATGAGCAACCACTTAGCTGCAAGTTAGGGTCTGTTAGTGATTCATCTTTTGAAAGACATTTTATTAAAACTAACTTCCCCCTGTCATTTACCCAGAAGCTTAGAAACGTGGCAGTTAAAATATTTAAGTTCAAAACCTAACATATCTTCTATTGTTAGCCAAATAGCAATTGAACTGTTACCAGTTTCATCTATATTGTTAAGGGCTTCTTTATTTTAAGAAGAAAACACACACACTTTGCCAATATTTTAAGAAATTATCACTAAGAAAATTTACACAAAAAATTGTTAAAGAGCTTTGTCAAACAGGAGCTAGGAGAGAATACTCCTTACTTTTCATACTAATTTCTGCCTTTTTCATGAGCGTCTCCATCGTTTCAGCACGTCAATGCAGTAATTTCCACAATAAATCAAAAAGAAATAAAACTGAAAAAGTTAGTTATATGCCAATACAAATGTTTCACAAAACCCCAAAATGTCATATTAGTAGTTTAAGATAATACATTAATAGATGGATTTATTTTCATTCCAAGCCAGGCTGAAAATAATCTAAAACACTTCACACAACAAAGAAACCAAGATTTTAACCAGCTTCATCCTTATTATTTCAGAAGGGAGATGACTGACTGCTTTTCTTTTCTCGGAAAGGTTTATGTAACTGAAGAACACTGTGGAATGAATGCGTAACTCTACTCTCGTTCAGATACTCCCAGCCACTGTGAAAGTTGCTGATACTGTCCTACTAAGAGGTCTAAGCACCACTCTAGCAAAGCAATCATTTTACTTCAGCACAAGTTGTCTCCATAGAACAAACCCGCCATTTCTATAGGACTAAATCCAAACGTTAAGGTCAGCAACAGTATTAAAACTTTAAACCTGTACGTCAGATAAGCTTTATCAGGCTGCCAGATGACAGACATGCATTTGTGATTTTTGACTCGGGGAACTTTAACATTGCCCTGGCTCATACACATTGACTGGACCATACCATGAGTGGAAAGCAGTTATCAACGACTAAAACAGCAACAACAGTTTGCCACATAACCACCAACAACATTAGGATTTATTTGATCAGCTTTATTCATCGTTTCTACTTCATTATCTGTTAAAATGCAGAACTTCAGAGACTACGAAAATAGCCCAATCTGGCTAGGGAGCATCCAGAAACCCAGAGAAAGTGCGGAGGGACAGAACAAGGAGTTTTCCCAGAGGCCAGGCTTCTGCTCATGTTTTGCTGCTAGGCTAGACCCATTGGTCTTCCGAAAGACATAGAGGGAGAAGAAAATTTTGAGGTGAAAGAGTAGGCCTGAATTTGAAAGAAGTGAGAAGGGGTGATAAAAGAGGATATTAGTCCATAAAACTGAGGAGTATGTGTTAATTCTAGACAATAATTTTGGCTTAATGCACTCAGAAAGAGTAATCACAAACATGTGGGAACACCACTTAGAACCGTGCATTCCAAGAAGCTGGAGATGTGTACACACTTAGCCCATCATGACAGCAGTTTACCTCTTAGCTGATGCATTAACATTTAGAAGTTTATCTCACATTCACTTCCACCTAAAAAGCAGAACCTGCCATAAGTCTGCTTGGTATACTTGTATACTTTCACACGACAGCTTCAAACACATAACAGATGTCACTGGAGAGTAACAAAAATCTTCTTTGGATATAATCAGTACAATAGTGGCTTTCCAAATGCATTAGTGGCACTTACAGATCATCTACAGCTTTTGGTCTAAGATAAATCATTCTTCAGAACACATACATCTTTTATCCCCCAAATATAGAGAGCTGAGATCTATCATACTGAGACTTTACTATACTGGCAAACAAAAGTACAATGTTAAAAAAAATAAGTTTACAGGCATCTTTCATTCTGACACTACATGCAGTGTAGCACAACATTCAGTTTTCAGTCTTTATTTCTAGTATTTGAAATAGGAAGAAACCACAGATTTAATAAATTTACATATGTTTTTCAAGACACAACCAAAGAGAAGAGAGTTGAAATTTTAAAACTTTGGGTTTTGACAATGGAAATAATGAGGCGACATTCACAAGAGATAAGAGATACAGATTTACAAGTGTGATTTATTATGTTCTGAACAGGGCTGATTTTATGCCTGTCAAGCTCGATAGAAATACTCCCCTGAACTCCACTATGCTTGGGTGCAAGCCCTTAATCTGTAATCGTAACAAGATCTACAGGCTAGAATTTCAAGCTAGAAATGCCTGACTGGAAATGGGATCACAGTTTAAGTGAGTTGCTTCCCAGCTTTCCAAGATGTGTAGTTGCCTAGACCATCAGTGCAGTCTTTAGAAAGACACTGAGTATTGATTTAAAGGTATGTTGTATTTCAGTCAAGATTGAGACAGAAATTGTCATTCAGATCTATAGACACACTACGGATGTCCCCAAGTGCAACAGTTCATTCTACTCTGAAAAGCCCTTGAGACCACCATGGAAATAAAAACATTGATTGAATTTCTTAGCTGTTTGTAGAAATAAAGAAATCAAATCAGCATTGTCATTAGGTGTTCGTTGTTGTCATCACTGTTCCTAGGAGCAAAGAAGGACAAATGAGTCTCTCATTTGCAAGGGGAAGAGCTGTATGACACCAGTGGGCAGGTACTACTAACATGCACGCAGGACGACATCTGAAGTGTTATGCTTAAAACAAACAGCAAAACTCCATCACGGTGATATCTTAGAAGATATGCCAACAGTCTAGAATAAAAATAAAATTGTTTCTTCTATGGTACCTTCCCTTTGATAAACAAGTGCAGTGCAAACATGAATTAATCAGTTCTTAAATCACTGAGCAGAAAAAAGAGATGGCTCCCACGATCTTACAGACAGGAGAAAAAAAGATAAGAGTTATGACTGTGCTGTAGAAGTCATAAGCAGCTAATACACCAGTGTATTATCCAATGTTTGAATGGAAGAGCTTTGTGATAGTCTACAAGAAATTAAGGAACAACATATTAAAGGATGCCTTTTAAGAGGTCATCCTGCGTTAGCCTACATCTTGTATTTATTATCAGCATAATTCTGCAACAACAGAAACATTTAGGAGCTCTGTTACAGGCTTACACAGTTGCCCAGGAAGACCAGTAATGCATGCTTTCTGCAATGTCATCCTCAGCATTTTGCTCAAATTTATCATAAAAGGCTTCATGGAAAATCTCATTCTCTGGTCACTAGTTTTATTATCATTTCAAAACACCCATACAACAGTGCTGCTTTAAACTAATTTCAGTAGAGCAAGGGATCTACTTAACTGTGATGAATTCTTAGTTTCATAGCTCTAATGCGAGTAGCAATAATATTACTTTTTGCTGTGTAACCTTAGCAAACGAGTTTCAGCTTTAATGCACCTGTCAAGCCCATGAACTTCTTTCATACACAGTCATCTTAGTATGTATTCGCAAAAGAGTATGTCAGACATTTAACTGATAGCGATTCAGCTTTCCTTTTAAGAGTTTTTGTAACAGAAGCAGTGCTGCAGACAGTTGTAGACAAGGTCTTGAAGTGTAATTCAAACAACCACAGTTAGTGATATGAAATTGCACAATTTAAGTTGCAGATGTGATCTCCTTAGCAGCATAGCAATGCTAACTGCTGTTAAGAGAACATTTAAAAAGTCTTTGCAATATTAGCTTTCCATAACCCCACAGATAATATTCTTACTACTTTTGAATATCTGCATTAAAGCACGAGTGCATACCTTTTAAAAAAGGTCAAGTTTTTAATTTATACTGAAAACATGCATCTTCACTGGTTTTGTTGTTGATAATGAATAATAGGAGACAAAGCATCACTTTTTATAATAAGCAGAAGAGGCACATCTGAAAAGGAGAGAAGCACACAAATTTAATAGCATGCTCTGATCTATTTTAAGCTTGCAGCACAACATAATTCTAAAGGAAAACATACCCCAATGAGTTTTCACGCATCCTCAGTCAGCTGGTGAGTATGGGCAGATGGGATAGATTTTACTTTATCACTTGAGTCGTTTAAATGAATGTTCAATGTCTTCATAAAAGAATCTGGACAAGACAGTAACTTGACACCAGGATGAAAATATGAAACTCTCAGTCATTTAACTGTAAAAGTTTGTCTCCATGCAATTGTTCTCAAACTCCTTTACATATATGGAACTACTGGAGAGAATCTGGTGGAAGGGCTATGAAGAGGATGACGGGACAAGAGCATGTCTTATGAGGAACGGCTGAGAGACCTAGGTCTGTTCAGCCTGGAGCAGAGAAGGCTGAGAGGGGATCTGATAATATCTAAAGGGCGGATGTCAAGAGGACAGGGTCAGACTCTTCTCGGTCGTGCCCAGCGACAGGACAAGGGGCAACAGGCACAAACTGGAACATTGACAGTTACATCTGAACATGAGGAAGAACTTCTTTACTGTGAAGGTACCAGAGCCCTGGCACATGCTGCCCAGGGAGGGAGTGGTGTCTCCTTCTCTGGAGAGATTCAAACCCTCCTGGATGCATTCCTGTGCATCCTGCTCCGGGGGCACCTGCTTTAGCCCAGGGAGGGGGCAGATGATCTCCAGACAGCCCTTCCAACCTCTACCATTCTGTGCTACACATATTTAACACCTCACCATCAGTCTCCCACAAGCATACATTAGAAAGCATATCAAAGATGGTTCACTTTTCCTCATTCTTTTCTTGTTACATTATGCTAACCTCAGCAAAGGTGTTTGTTTTTTGGTTTGGGTGTTTTGTTTTTTTTTTTATTACTTGATGTGTTGTTGGGCTTTTCACCTTGAAATTGTTGACAGGAAAATAGAATGCTCTGTGTTGTATTTTTAATCTCTATTCAAATACACATCTTGCTGGTTTTCACCCTGTCAAGCTAATCCCTTGGAAGTATCATAAAATAGCAGTGAGGTATAAAACTGTAGAACTGCTCAGTATGGGACAGAGGTAAAACGTGCCAAGCATCTGCACAGAAGGTTTGTCTCTCCCCTAGAACAGGGAAAGAATTCCTTTGGGCTTTTTGTTTGTCATCCTAAACTGAAAGCTGTCTCAACGATAAGGTGACTTGAAATAGAAAGCCTTGCAAATGAAGCAGCCTGCCTTTGTGCTTTCTAGGATCAAGCGAAGTTTTTTGTTTGCTTTCTTTTATTGTATGTTTCTTTATTCACTTTACAGCTATTGCTCTCTAGTATTTTAATTATAATCTGTATGGAGTCTAATATTCCTTTTTCTTCCCTTTGACTACCTCTCACTCACGTTCCAAAATGTTCATAACCATCTTATTACAAGAGATACAACAAAAAAGCCTTTGAGAGTGCTGGCACATAAAACAGATTATATCACAGGGCAGTGATCAGCTGTTCTATTCCCATAAGCATACATTCAGGAGATCAAAGCAAGTGTTAAGATTATGATCCCTCCACAGATCCATAGAAAGGAAGAAACGAAGGTCACTCTTTCATGAGACACATACAGGACACTATCACCCTAATTCGTTCAAATCACATACACACTTCACTGTCAGGATTTCCTCACTGCAAAGCAATGAGATTCTTCTAAGCTTTGTGAGGAACATTGTGCCTTTTGAAACATCAGGTTTGAAGGGCGACTAAAGTAACTCCTGTAGAAGAAAACTATTTGCTTAGATTTCCACAGCCACTCTTGCCCTTCTGTAAAATACAGAGAATTTGCTTAGATGTTACATAGAAATTAATCAAAGTTTAGTAACGTATAAATCCAGAAACACAGAAAGATACTTTTGTTTCTTGGTTAAGATAATTCATCACTGATGCCATTTGTTTATGTTACTTTAAGTTAGATGCAATCTATACCGAAAATACAACCTGTAACTTCAAAACAATATGCATGAAAACAGGAGTCTTGAAATTTTCATGAACTTCCCCTTGCTCTCCTGGACACCACTACAGACAGGTTCACAGGAAAAAGAGAACAAGACACAAATTTCTCTCCCACATAACAGTCATGGCAAAAAAAAACCAGATTAAGCAGCCATATGACACACACAAAAAAAGTCCTCATCTAGAAACATCAACATTCCTGTCACAGGCTCAGCCTTGACCTGAGGTTCTGTGACAACAAGATGTCATATATAACCTGGACTCAAATTCTACTTGAACAGTTTTCCTTGAGGGTAGCAAGACACCAGAACAGGTTGCCCAGAGAAGTTGTGGATGCTGCCTCCCTGGAAGCACAAAAGGCCAGGCTGGATGGGACTTCGAGCAACATGGTCTAGTGGAAGGCATCCCTGCCCACTGCAGGGAGATTAGAACTAGATGATATTTAATGTCCCTTCCAATCTAAACCATTCAATGATTCCGTCAACTAACATGAAAGCTTCAGTAAAAACCGTTTTAACACAATACTAGTTTAAATGTCCTTTGAATCGGGAGCTAGATTTTTTGTAATGGTTGAATGAATCCTGGAGCTATTGTCTCCATTTGAAGCTGATGTTAACAAAAGACAGAAAATGAATTACTCAGATTCTCTACTTGATTTTCACTACAGGCAGTCACTCTGTTACTCTTTTCAAGGAAGAGCAGTAGGATGAGATTGAAATTGAATTAACAGCAAGTATTATGTGCTATCATCACACAGATTAACTGGACACTGAGTATAGGAATGCATTTTATGTTAGGTGTTCATCTGTTCCCATGAGACATTTTAATGCTTGATTCTGTCATTTGCCAGCATAACATCTGCATGTATTCACATGCAGTGTAACACAGTAAACCACTGAAATCTATAGACTGTCACCTTCTCAAAGGGTTAAAATATATATAACTGGGGTACAAGCATCAAACTTCCATTTCTTGCATTTAAATCTTTCTACAGGAGATAATTAGCTAGGTTTCTGGAATAGAAGCGTATTAGCATTTCTACTGACAATGATTGGCTCAACATAAAAGCGATGGACCAAATCTGGCTCAAGTTGGCTCCAATTCCTCAGTGAGCCAAGCAATATTAGCATTTTTCTATGGCATCTAAATTCAGGGAAGAAGTGTTTTGGGGAACAGATTTTGAGTGAACCCACAGGTGAGATCATGGGGATGCTCCATCCGTGTAATACCCATCTGAGTAACCATTCACATCTATCAACTTACATTTAGAATTGCTAGGAGGTTCTCCTTTCCTTTTGAATGATTTACAGCTGTTAAAACTCAACCTTTCTGTGGGAATATGCTGATTTGATTAAGGTTTTGTCAGAAAAATATTCCTTAGCTGTACATCTTAGGCAGGTACAGATAAGCACTCTCCCAGGCAGCCAACTAATCAGTGGTTAGAGCAGTTCAGTTAAAGTTCTGCTAGTTTTCTTTTCCTGCTGGCTATTCAATAGTGCCTATATTGATTAAGAAACAAATCCGAAAAAAGAAAACCATTAAAATCTCAAAACATTTTCACAAAAAAATTATTTCCCACTAAAACCCATGTCAATAGTATTTTGACTTTAGCTTTACAATTTATGATCAAGAGCTCTTTGCTGAGTCTTGTGAGAAGTTACACTTACCACTGCTACTCACTATGAGAAGATCTTAAAATATGCTTGTTTTATTTAAACTTTAAGGTTAAATATGCATCACGAACACAGAAATTGAAGATTAGGACCTCCNATGTAAATAGTATTTTGACTTTAGCTTTACAATTTATGATCAAGAGCTCTTTGCTGAGTCTTGTGAGAAGTTACACTTACCACTGCTACTCACTATGAGAAGATCTTAAAATATGCTTGTTTTATTTAAACTTTAAGGTTAAATATGCATCACGAACACAGAAATTGAAGATTAGGACCTCCATTTAAACCTGCCATCACTTCTGTTTAGTAAATAAAATATTCATTGCAGTCTCAGTTGTAACTATGTTCCCATTCCCAAGTAGATAAAAATATTTATGGTTTTACAAAATATGTTGTACTGTCAGCTCTGTTTATTGCTATATCAAGCATAGACGATGTATTAAGATCATATAGGATAAACACCTACAGAAATTTAAAAAAAGACAAATCCAGGCAATACAGCAAAAGTTAAGTTGCACTCAGAGTGCCATTTAGAAGGCTTAATTCCACCACCACTGCCACCAGATTAATACTTCAGTTACCAAATGGCCTATGATCCTCCCAAAGCTAAAATCTTTGAAACGCTGGTGGTCGGTCAAGAGCAAGCTTTGTTCTAATTGGCCATTAGAAATATCACTTCTATTTTGTTACAGTATCTACAAAATTAGGTGGCACTGCAGATGTCCCAGCCTGCCTCTCAGGGGCAGTAGCGGTGAGAGCCACTAGCAGCTCTGCAGAAAGCAGATCAGGCCCTCCGGACTGCTCAGGAACCCTGTTCTCATCTGTCCTAGCTGAGACAAAGCAGGAACAGAGCCAGTCGCCCCTTTGCATAGTCTTTTTGTCACTACCAGTCCTCCAAGATTACAGGCAGTTGCCTAATTATTCTCAAAGGTAGCTCTAAGTATAGTCTAAGGGGGGGGGGCATACCTTATGCAGGAAGGGCTGTAAAGAAATTATCCGAACCACAGGTGTTTGGGAAAGATATCTTTGTTCATTCTCTTCATTAAAGGTGTTTCTCCCTCTTCAGAAGTATTTGGTACAGTGATGCATCTTTTAACTTAGAGCAGCAATGGTCATCAATTTTTGCAGCTCTGTAAAACAAGATTTGTCTGTCTCCCACAGACTGATGGGTACAACGGTGCATAAAAAACTCTTCAGGATGAATGTGGTTACTTGTATTGTACAAGGGAACTCAAAGCGAGCCTTGAATTGGCACTCAGACATACTGTATGAAGCGTTGCCAAAATAAGAATAGACAAAACAGCATCTATGCTTAGATGACAAAGAATATTACACAAAAATTATTTTAAAATAAAATTCAGTTTGACCATTTCTGACTGAAAATAATGAAAGAGACAAAATTTTCTGGAATTAAGGGAAAACACACATACCAGATATCATTTTTAGTCAGCTGCAATCCTAGGTAAATTTACTCTAAGGTAAAACTACCCTACTGTATTCCTGTCCTTCACCCAAATGCTTAGAGCACTTTGTGTCATATACCACGTGTGATCAAGGCACATATTGCTAGCTTCGAGAGAACAAATAAGTTTAACAAAACAAGTTTTCTATTGTCAGAATGTACTCTTCCAGTCATAGTAAACTTGGGATTTTTGCTTAACCGCTGAAGGAGTACAAAGAATAGCAGAACTAGCAACACACCATGAAAAGGGAAATTAGAAAATCTAGTTAAATGGGAGGCACAATGCATAGGGGTCTAAAAAGTGCACTGATGCATAGGAAATTCATAGGACTAACTCCCATTAGCACTAATTGAATTTATACATTTCAACTCCCATTGGCATTAGTACAAGTCATCCCCTGACTCTGGCAGGCAAGTAGACCCTATGAAGTAGAGAGCAGAAATAAAACTTCAGGCAGAGACAGCGAGAAAACTCAAACCTGTCTCACCTCCAAATGCATCTGCTGAACAAAAGCAGGTAATGAGAACAAAAGGGAGCGCAAACAGTAGTTTCACGTCAGCACATACCATCTCAACCACTTTTTCTACTCAACTGCTTGACAAGCTTTGAAATGGGCTGGGTAACTACAAACATGAGACTCAATGAAAATGTAGCCAAAGAGAAAACACACCACTACATTACCTTTTTCAAGAGGCATCTAAACACTTCCAATCTATTCATACTCCAAAAAGAAATTACTGTGGAAATATGCTTTGATTTTCAAAAGCACCACAATATGTGCACAGCCAGCACTAGATTTTAAATTACTGACTACCATAAGCATGTAAAATTCCTGATTGCTCTAAACTCAGGACAGATGCAGGCAGGTCGAAGCTATACATTTCTCTGAAGTTCACCTTTGTTATTTTTAATAAGGCTAAGCCTGGAGATCTGCTCTTGCTCTTATTTCCCTTTGCACCCAAGAAATATTAGCACCTTGAGTAACAGTGACCAGAACAAATAGAAATCAGCTAAATTAAAATTAGAATAAGTCAGCAAAAGTGATTCTGTGCGTCTGTAAAACTCCAGTATTTGCCATTAATGATGGCTCAGCAGAAGATCTATCCTTTCACTGCAGAGCCCTGGAATTTTACTAGTTAATCCATACTGAGGCTTTACAGAAATAGTTTCACACTACCTTTTACAAATAGTGATGAACAGAAGGTGAAAGACAGGACACAATAGCAAAGATGCTGGTAGAAGTTGTTTATAATAGCTATAAACTACGTGGTTTAAACATTGCCCTTCCACATCAGCAAAAGGCAATTTTCAAGCAAGATAATGCAGATGTCATAATAAATCTTGCGGTGCTATTCACATATCTATTAATCATTTCACAGAACATGCCCTAGTGTCCCACTCTGCCTGTTGTAATGGCAGGTATAACCTTCTGAGGAAGACTATGCCTCTGTAAGAGATTCGGTAGACTGCCAGTGACAAGCATTTTGTTCTACATGCTGTTGGTCGTGGTACGATAACTGTTGAATATACACCTTAACAATGTGCCCAAAGCAGAGTATAGATGGTAACAATGGCCAGATCAAAAGCAATTCCTACCTTGTTGAGAAGATGAAAGTAATTTTTGCATTCAGCCCAAGGAATGGCTATTAGAATGCTCTATCACCTTCCAAAAGGGTGGATCCCATTTAGAATTTGATTATATGGCTGCTGCAGTTGCTACTGGAATCTGGTGTTTCAGTTCAAGTGAGATACTCATGCTTTGAGGAGAAGCCTTTAAGGTTCACTTCCCAAGGCTAGAAAGAAAACCTTCACAGGCACTGGCTATACTCTAACCATAACAGAAACAGCTTTAAGTTTTGTCATATTCCCTTCTGGCATATTCCTTCTGGCTTTGCACCACATCTTTATGAAAGATCTCATTGGGATTTCCAGAACACTGTACCTGCTAATTGGAAAACGGCCAGTGTTCTGCATACATAAAAAAAAAAAAAAAAACACAA
>VZSC01007352.1:419790-438455 GCA_013398225.1 Steatornis caripensis
AAAAAAAAAAAAAAAAAAAAAAAATCACAATTCCTACAGGCACACAGCTACCTAGGCCAAAAGAAACAACTTGCTTTCCACGTTGGAGGAATCTGCCCAGCACCACAGTACATACGAAGGTATTATTATAAAACCTGTCCTTCTCACAAGCTCTTTCCTCCTTGGCCAACTGGATAATAAAAGGCTTGAGACCCAGGGATACTTTTTTCATTTCTCAAGTCTGTTCATCTTGCAAGACCTTCAGTTTATACTTAAACAGAACACCCACTCCTGTTAGGCAAATAGACATCTGCTGCGAGGTGTTCAGGGTCTACCAAAGGCAAAAGCAACTATACGTCACCAGCCTTTCCAAAATCATGTTCTTAATTGCACACTTAATGGCTGGTAAAAATACAGATTTGATGCATAAACAATCAGCTGCTTCATCTATCTGGAACCCACTAAATTAGCTCAAAAGCTATCAGAAAAGTCATCTGCCCTGCTAATCCTTAAGCTGAAAGCACAAAAACTACAAGTAGAAGCTAACGCCATCATCGTTCCCACACAAGAATCATCAGGAGTAGTTACGAATGGAACAATTTTGGCCATATTTCAGTAATGGCAGTTCAAACAGAACTGTTCAGTCTTACAAGCTGAATCCAAGGGGCTTTTCCTTCTGGTCAATAGTAAGGAACTTCGTAAATTTCAGAAGAATACATTTAATTGAAGATTGGCATAGAGGAGTCTCTAGGATAAAGAATCACATACAACCGATTAAGTTAATATAATAAAAATTCATATTGAAAAAAGAAAAATTAACAGTCACCATCTCTCAGGTGAGCACCCCACTATGACACCAGAACAGCTCTAACTCTTAACCTTACCACAACAGTCTAATCCTCAGCAAAGTTGCACAGATCACACTTCCTCGCTTTTAAACAGGGCCAAATTAGCATAGCACCAGTATGTGGTATGATGAAATGGCACAGAGGGAACTGAGTGAGTGTCTGAGAGCAATTGCTTATCTCTATTTTTAAAAGTAATTTGCTGATGCTATAGTGAATTCCACAGCTAGGTACTGATAATTTGGACATAATCTACCTCAGGCAATAGCAAGGCTGAGAAGTGACATCCTCCATCCCAGTCAGCCCCAATTACGTATTGTGAGAAGATGCCGTCTCATCCACTGCAATAAGGATACATTCATTTTTGCAGCGTTAGCTATAAAGCCAGAGGAGGGGAGGGTGGAATCGAGTCCTGATGTCAAGAGACAGTCCAAAACAGAGCCTCAAAGTCAGAAAAGCAGAAAGATGCAAATACAAACATCTGATTAAATGTTCAGTGGGTAACTCTAGAAGGACAAGAAAGGGAAAAAGCCCATTTGTTCCCATGTTAGATGAAGCAAAAAAACTCATAATCTGTTGTCATCAGACTAAACATCATAAAAAGAAACAGCACCTGCATGGGCTAAAGCACACTAGTTTTCCCACAGAAAAGATCCATTTATCATATCTAATCCCATTTTCGCTTCTGAAGACAACAGTCAAGAGGGCACTGTCAAGGTGTTTTGGCACGATGATTGATATATCATGACAACAGCTGCTCACCTGGAAGATGGCACCTCCTAGAGTGCAAGGATTTAGCTTTCCTACCAGCTGCCACATGCTTTGTTCTCATATGCTAGAGCTTGAATTAGTATAAATAAGCCAATCTGTTGTTAAACTGAGAGTCACGTGCCTCATTTTTATTTAAGTTTCACAGGAAATATCAGCAGGTTGTAAGCAGGAGGACATCCTTGAGTTCCTGTTGAGGGCCAAAGTCAAGGCTGGTCAGGGTTTATGACACTGGAAACAGAGAGCATTGCTTTGACCAAGCTGTAAGTTAAGTATCTTCCACACACACAAAAAAACCTGTTCACCATGTAAGCACCAATCCCTTGCAATAAACATTAGAGATTAATGTACATGAGTACTGATCAAATCCCAAATGCCTCATTCCAGCAAAATACCGTTGACTTTTTGGTCAGCATTTAACAGAACACTAGAAGAAAGGCACTTGCAGGTTTTTTTTTTTAGATTATTGCAGAACCAGCCTGGAATGAATCACGTATGAACATTTCATTAACAAATTTTCATTCAGTTCATAAATACGCATAAATATTCAGGGCTCATTCTTTGCCATTTAGAATCTGATCTAAAGTCCTCTAAAGTCAATACAGAGATTTCCATTAACTTCTCTGGAAACTGGGCCTGCCACCTAAACTGAAAGGATAATGAAAATGAAAATAAATTATGTGCACTGAATATTTTTAATATATGATAAAATTAACAGGAAAAAAATGTTATTTTGTCAGCTCTAATCTTTATCCTCATCTATGTACATTTTTTCCCTTGGGAAATCTCTAATACTAGTTACAATCTGTATTTTTTTCTTTTTAATTCAAATCCACTGGTTCCTATTACACATTACAAGGTCATAAATGAACCAGGCTGTTTGCTGCAAGGTCCTGTACATTTTGTTGATATTCTCTGCTCACTATGTCAATCAAGAAGTTAACACCAAATAAATTCAGCTCTGTGGGAGAAACAGCTTAAGTGCACTTAAAGGCTAAAGGTAGTAAAATAAACAGTCTGCTAATCCTCCAAATGCAAATAAAGACTCAACATCCAAAACAGCAGATATCTTCAGGCAATTATATGGCAAATGCATGCACAGCCCTTTGAAGTGCCAACTCTTAGGACATTTTATTTGCATAATAAATCTCTCAAACTTTTCTTTGCACAGACTACAATAAAGCATGACGTACTGCTGTATGATTTCTACTCTAGTGCTCCAACCATCCTGTACTTGCACTCATCTTGTAGCCCACTCGGCATTCATTTGTTCCAACTCTACTTCATTTTCCTCAAGCTTCAGAATGGTGTCCAGAAGAGACTCACCCATAGCTGAAACACTGCTGCTCCTAACTTGTCAAATCTGTCACATTTTACAAGCAGTTAGACAAAACATTTCAATTATCCAATACAGCAGTCGAGGAACCAGTCAACTACTTCACTTGTAACCGAGGATTAAAAAAGACTAATCACAGTTGGTTTTGTGTACATACATACAAGTGTATTAGTTACTCAACCTATTAAGAGGTAGAAGTCATGCCATTGCAAATGTTAGAAGTAGTATTACCAAGTTATACTTGGCTACACTAAGCTTGCTTTAATAAAAATCATCTTCCATGAGGAAGGTGGGCTTTAATGAAATTAACAGAAAAGCCTTTCCAAATCATCTCTAGTACTTCCTATTATTTCCAAGTTATCCTATGACAAGTTTCCCTTTGATTTTTTTTTTTAAATAATAAAAACAGATGTTAGTTTACCATGGTTGATGATTTATGGGATTGCAGCCAAAATAAAAATTTCACAGTTGGTTTAGTTCAGCGTAACCAGCTCTTTCATAACTACCTAGTACAAATACAACCACTACGCACAGAGTATTATGCACACCACACTGAAAACAGAAATACTGCAAGAGATTTAGTTAGTCTTTTTATAAATTCTATACCTAATTGACTCACACTGTGTATCCTGAGCAATTCCATTGCTTACAGTCAGAAACCATCACAGAGCAAGGTTTGACATGGTCTGTCAGTCCCTGCTGTGGAAGATACCAAATGTTTCCCTGCTGATTCTGAAAAACTACATTTCATAGTATTGCTGAGCTCTTCAAAGATGTTAAAGTCTCTTATCTTGTTTTTAAATTGCTACATGACTATCTCATCATGCCTCAATTCTGTAAGAAATAGAAAAGCACTGCATAGCGTATACAAACTTAATTTGTGGAGTAAGGAGGAAACTATGACTTTAATTAATTGCATTCAATAGGCTGAGTAAATCACAACTGAAGAACTTCCTATGATTTCATACCAATGGTGCTTTTTCACTTCAGTTACATTGCTATTGAATACACATGTAGGAACAATGCTTGCATTTTATAGTTGAAGTTGAAGTTTAATTTTCATGCCAGAGAAGGGGAAGCCTTTTTTCAGTACACAACCAGGCGACCTGCATACAGCAGAGTAGGATGGAGACAGATGTGTCAAGGCAGGAAGCAAGGAAAAAAGAGGGGGCAAAACGACACTAATCCTCTCTGAAAACAGAAGTTTAGAGTAGAAATAGAGAATGCAAAGAGACAGCTTTCAACAAGAGCATATTGTAACTTCCCCCCCACCCCTTTTTTTTTTTCTTTTTTTTTTTTTTTTTTTTTTTTTTTAAATATGTGCACCCCCTGGTTTCCCAGCCTGCTTGCCAGCTGCAGCTCTCTAAGAAGCAGCGAGGGCAGCAAAGCCTTGGGACGCTCACAAAATTTGTATCAGGCTTTGCCGAGGACGTATTATCCAGACGAATGGGATTTTTGTCTGCCGCAACTNGATCGGGCTCAACTGCTTTGAGCTTACTCTTCACAGGTCCTACTAAATTCTTAGAGCAGCTAAAACTGGGCGGACTTAATCAAAATGTTTGTAAATACCACAAACTATCCATTTTACCTCATCTCACATAAAATCAACACGTTCACAAGCATCAGTGGAGTTAGTGACTTACGCAAAGAACTAACGTGGTCCAATATTCCCTAAACACTTCACTTACCTAATTAGAACAGATCTAAAATCCTAGAACTCTTCTCCTTGAATTGCTATTTCAGAATTCCCCAGCTGCCTCTCCCATCTGCTTGAACAGAACAAGGGTATTTGATTCTTCTGTTTGTCAGATCTCTTATGGACTGTTTGGAAAGGCATTCCCTTTGTTAGAGAGTTTCTTTACTTGGTTCATGCTTAGCTTCTTAATTATTCGTCAAATAGTCCTTTAGCACATTCCATATGTTTTCATTACTTAGTTTACCCAAGCACATTCTGACCATCTCCTTTCAATATGCTGGGCAAAATACTAACCCACAGCTCATAAAACTTCTGTGAAACACATCATAGTGGATTCTGGGACAGGATAAACCCCTTGTGAATATACAGAGCGCTTCCTACCAGCTGCTTCAAAGAAGATAAATATTAAAACAGGGCATCTGAGGCACGCAAAATCCAAACACCTCCTGGATAACTCTGCATCAGTCTGTTTGGGTTTTTTCCACAGTAGCTGTAGTACCATGAAGACCAGAGGAATGATACTGCACATACATGTTTCCCTGTTCTCACTGATTCTTGAACATCATCACCTGAAGCTGCCTGTGTGAGAAGATTAGGATTTAGGGAAAGTCACATACACTCATCTCTGGACTTACACACTCTTCCTACGTGAATTATGAGATCCGGATCAATTTCTTCATCTTCTCATCTAAATTTGTACTCCATATTTTGAAAACTGACAATCAAAAAGTTTCTCGTCAGTTAATATAAACTACCATAAAGTGCTGGGACTAGCATCACAGCTACTACAAACAAGGAAGGCAAGTCTCATATTTTTACTCCCAGGTTTCGCTTACCAACACAAGCATGCCATGACAGGCAAGGGTCAATTTGCTCAACATTTCATTATGAGAATATTGGAAGCCAGCAAACAGGAAACTCCTGACCTTCCAGAGTAGGCAGCTAAGTAAAAAGAGAAAGCATCAAGTCCTCCCACACTCCATTCCCTATGTTACCACTGGGAGTTGACTCCTAGAGCTCACCGCAAAGGAAGAGCCCAACATCTCTTTCTGTTCCCATCTCCTTACAGGCTTCAAATTTTACGTTTCCACATTAAACATTGCATACTTGCATTAATGGATTCCTGGAGAAAGGTTTACAACTTAAAACTACATATGATTATAGCAAAAAGAAATCTAACAGTGTCTTCAAATGAATCGCATAGAATTAAGACTAAAAGTTGACAAAATCTGACAGATATCTTTCCAAGCCGTACATAAAGTTTTAAGAATAAATGAATTACGGTTTCTATAAAGCATGACATTATTAAAGGAGTAATATTAGATAATGGGATGGACAAGCTGCTTGCATCAGGAATAGACAAGTCAGACTAACATGCTCAGCACTGAAGAAAACTTCTCAGATGACAAAAGCATTCTTTGATCTAGTTAACACTTTCAACAGTCATGTTAGTCTGAGAATGACTACTGATCTTCCTCTATCCTTCAAACTCCCTTTCTTTCATTAAAAGAATCCTTAGACATACAGAAACAGAACAGAGAACATGCAGCAAGTGATCAGTGTCATGCACAGAGACAAAGAAGAAACAAAAAGAAGAAACTTGTTACAACAACAGATTTCACAAAATTAAATGAGAAAAATCTTGCATCATGCCAATTCTAGCTGGTCACATCTGTTAGAACCTATATCAAAAATAATCATTCACGTGTAACACTGCATGTAAAACCCAGGAAAATTATATCAGATATTCAAGTTCCTTCAGAAATAAGTTCTCCTGTGGATATACCCAGCCTAAAGTGGAAGCATTTTGGAATCATATGGAAAGCTGGAATAATTTTCACTTCTCTATCATATCTAAGACCTGAAGCTAAAGGATTTGTAGGGTTGTGGTTTTTTTTTTAGTATTGTCATAGCTAGATGTTTTCAGGTAGCTCCATTTGTAGAAACCTTTTACTATAAAATACCATAAGTAGTTAACTAATTTAAGAGTAACTATTACCCTGTCACCCAATCTAGTAACAGCAACAACACAGATGTTTTGTTTTTACAGTTAAGGTTATAAAACAGCAATAGCCAGCTCTTATATAGAGCTCCAATAGTGCATTGCTAGAGCTTAATGTGATTTACAAGAGATCTCAGAATCATTTTCCACATCTTGAGATGTGGAATATGAGGCAACAGAGCCTGCAAGAAAACAGCAGAAGCAGTCACCCCTAACTCCTAGGGCAAAGCCAATACCAGGTTATATCAACTTCTAAAGACAGTTTAATGAAACTGCTAATTAAGAGCAAGTACATGAATGCTGTTTCCCTTTAAAGTTTTTAAAGGGAATATGTCAAAACTCTAACAGGGAACACTGCCTGGTTTTTTTTTTTTTTATTAGCACTTCAGCATTTAAACCAGCTGATGCTTATATCAGCAAACTCTTGCTTCATGTCAGCCAAGCAAGTGAAACCAGAAACAGCAGCCTGTCCTCCCTGGCTGCCATGCTCCCTTACTTTTCCATCCATGACAAGCAAAATTATAGCAGCTTGATTGCTATAGACTCACTGTAGCATGCACTGACATTCACACCTGGTATGCAGCATTCAATTAGTCATTCATAGATGCTGAATTTGTGGCAGCAAGGTCAAAAGCCAAGTTCGAGCAGGTATTAGTTGATTTGGCACATGAATGAATACTGAGCAAAGATGCCAAGAAACCATTGAGATAAATTGTCAAATGAGCAGTTACACAGGGGAAAAAGCCTAAAGTTCTTGCTGGTGAGAGCACAGCAGAGCTGAGTATTCCTAGTGCGAGCATCAGAAGTAAGCCTGTAAAAGGATTTGCAAAGCATGTGGTTTGTCAACATTTGTTAATAGATACCATACTGTTACCACTAGAGCTAGGCAAGCCACATGCAGAGGCACATGTTTGCAGCTACACTGCTATGAGGTTACATCCTGCACTCAGTACAAGCATTCACCTGTATCTCGGATGCCTAGAGTATGTCAAATCATGCTAAGTGGTCACATTCATTCATGTATATGGTATCAACTCAGGACCCTCTTCGCACTCTCACAACCAGAATACAGCACTTCTCACGACCAACTGGGTATTATGATATATTACACTATTCCCAAAATACTTTGTTTTCCCTCCTTTTGCATCCACCCTCTGATATGTGTTTGCATCTGATATCAAAACTCCCTACAGCATCTGCCAACAGTCACCATCTCAAAGGTCCTGTGTCTTTGACCCAGTCCATTATTTTCCAGGTACTAGCATTAGTTTTCTTCCTACTGCTACAACAGACCAATAAAGACTTAGCTTAAAGGTTTTTTGGACTAATAGTAAAATCTTGCATTTTGTGTGGCAAGAAACACACATTTGACTATCAAAATTTAATTAGTGGAAGATTATTCTGAGAAAACAAGACCCTCTCATAAGCAGGTTCTAAAGCATACTGTTTCCCTGTTGGAGAAACATGCATGTCCTGGTTTCACTGGAATAAAATCATAGAATCAATTTTCTATTCAGGAAAGATGCATTTTTTAGACGACTGCTACACCCAATTCAGTGGGGAAAAAAGTTGATAAGACACTTTAGTTTGTGGCCAGCGATGGTATGAGGGTTTCCACAGCAATCCAGGTCTTCAGCAGTTTTGAGTAAGACAAGGGGTAAAGCTAGGAGGAAAGAAAACCAGGGCAGCTGACTCAGGCTGGCCAACAGAAGTATTCCATGTGATAAATGTCACATTTGCTATAAATTGTGGAGTTTGCTGGGGATGGCCTTCCCTCCTCAATGGCTGCCAACCCTTGAGGGTCTCTTGCCCATCCTTCCGCTCCCAAAGCCTGCCTTCCCATTTGTTGTGGTAGTCATGCTTTTGCTGGAGCTGTGGTACTCGTCGTGTTTGACATCTGGCATTCACTGCTGGGACCACACAGCCACTACATGGACCGAGTATAACTTTGTACTGATATTAATACTAGGTTGTTATTATTGCTTTATTAAATCTGTGTCTAGTGCAACCCTCAGGCCTCCCTTTCCTTTTCCCAATTACCCCTCCTGGGTGAGCAGCGGTCATTGGCTGATAGAATAGCTCACTAAAAGACAATGCATTAACTGCGCTAAGGATGGCAGTGATCACATTTTGCTTAACAGCTTTCTGCATAGAAATAACAACTCATCCAACTACTAGAAGGTCCCAGATCACGGTGCTGGTGAAAAACATTTAAGTTGATGTCCCAAGCCAAACACTGCAATAAGGCTGCTGCCACAAATTGAGACCTCTACAAGCTCACCCATAGCTTGCATTTCACTTGCTTATTTCAGCAGTCCTTTCCCAGCAAGCACCATCTGAACACTTCAAAAGATTTCATGGGAGTTCCCATAGAAGTTATCCTTACAAACTTTTGATTAAGAAAAACTCTCCAGCAAAGATTAAAACAGCAGTTGTCTCCACTTTCATTGTTCACAAAGCATATTGTTGCTTCTGAATAACAAACCTGGATTCTAAATGTTAATAAGTAACTGGAGCTTGTAGCAGACAAGCTGTGGAATTCCATGTCATTTTGCCACTTGAGTTATTTATATAAATGAATACAGGCCAAGTGGAGACATTAAGTTACAGGCTAATGGAGGCTGACAGCACTAAAGCAGTCTGACCTCCAGTATACCGGCCAGAGATGCATCCCACATCACACAGCAGGCTGAAGGATCATGCCTTTAAGTGCCACAGCATAATGTGCAAATGGCAAAAACCCCTCACACATCACATTTTTACGCCAGATTTAAAGTGTTCTCAAATGCCTATGTTTATTTGAGCCATAAGAGATGGCACGAGGTCCAACAAGAAAAATATTGGAAAGGTACATATAACGAAATCATGAGAGTGCATAAGACATTTTGTAACGATTACAAGGAGAAGAAAGTTTCATTATACTCGTTTGGTCTCTCCTCAGAGAGTTCAGATGCCTACGAAACACTGTAAACCAATTAGCATGACTCTTACTTCTTTTCTATTCGTTAACTGTATCATTCCAGTTAGGTATTTGCGTAGTTCTCACAAAAAGGGAAACAGAGTGCAGAGAGCTTCTAGCGACATTCTCATCCAGCATAACCTGTCTCTTTGGTCTTGCACTAGAGGGCAATCCCATCTTTCCCAACTTGCACGCAGAGGGGGACACCCTAATGTCCCCAGTGAAAGAATTCAGAAGTCTGTCTCCACAGCTCAATCTCCCTTTTCTTGCTCACAGGGTCTTGAAAAATAAATGAGTCTGTAGCTTAGATTATTCACACTACAGAACTTGTCAAAATCAGGCACACAGCTTCATGACAGTCAGAAGAAAGAACGAGGCTCCTAATTTAGATGCTTTCATTTGCCTACTAAAGGCTCAATTACAATCAGAAAGCCTAGGTATCTAGGCTCAAGCTCTTAAATCTGGATGGTATGAATACATCTCCTGCTCCTATCTTACTCTCAAAGCTACCTTTTATTCACTAATTGACAAGTGCCAGAAGGAAGCAAAATAAGAAACACCATTAGCAAATCTGCCTGGGAATTAATACAAGAAGTGTCATGAGCACATTCAAGGAATTCAGGTGCAGAGTCAATATCATGAATGTTTCATACTAAGCTTACTCAGATTGATCCAATGCCTCAACAAGCTCTCTGGGATTTGCATTAATGTTTGTTGTTTGTACATATAGTGGTAGGGTTCCCTGGGTCAGGGCCTGTCCACATACAAACACAGAAGCAGAAGTCACATGCCCCAGGCACCCAGTCTAGGATACAACAGATAATTCAGAGAGAAGTGTAAGACAGTACTGATTAGTGTCACTTGCAAACAACTCCACAGAGCAGTTACCGAAGCGTTACAACAGAGGAGATTTTTAAAGAACAGTTGAATGAGGATAATGAAGTGGTCTTGCAAATGTTTGCAGATAGCTCCTCCCAGGTCAGAGTAGCAGCATGGGAGAAAGCATTTGGATCACTAGTAGCGATAGCTGACATTTCAATGAATAGCAGCAGCAATTGTAAAGGGCCATAAAAGTGCCCATATTCAACGAGGATCGATGCTGCCCCTCCTAAAAAAATCTGAATAAAATTGTACAAAGTCACTACGTTATTCAATCAAAATCTCTTCAAAACTCATCTATGCTTGCAGCAACAGGCAACTATCAAGGGCTGCTAAGAAGCTGAAAAGGCTGTATTACACTCATAACAGTACTTCATTGTGCTCTCACCATGTATCTCTTGCCTTTTTCTCTCAATGAGAAATCCAAGAACTGTTTTAAAGAGATAAGCAATATACTGGGTCTCTGATAAAGAATCTCTAGATTCTGCTGCAATGCAAGACAAAACATAACCAAATGCTGGAATTATGAAAATCTCCACAGCTGACTTAGCAATAGTAAAGCTTCTGTTTAACAGAGTCATTGAACTTCTTCAGAGCAGACAGGCACACTCCAAGCCCAACTCAGATGCTATAGCTAACTTCACAATGTCTAGAATTTGTTTAATGATGAGATCAAACAGGCCCCCTTCCCTGTTACACTTAAACATTGAAAGAACCAACTCTTTCTTTCAGAAAGTAACTATCATGACAAATACCAGCACAGCAGAATGTCCTCCACAATACTCACTCACTAGAACACAAATGCAGCAAACTAGAAAGCCTGTATTCCCTCGCTATGAACAGCAAGTCAAATTCAAAGCCTATCAACTCTAAGCTGCTATTACATCAAGACACAAGCTACCAACAGCACTTGGGAAATCATTGAAGTTGCAGTTGATACATTTTGTCACCAAAAAAACTCAGAATGTATTATAGGGAATGAAGGACAAACAGAAATGCTGACAGCATAAGTTTTTTTCTTCCTATTTATCAGATATCAAAAACCTACCTTCAGTTTGAGGCCATACCAGGGAGTCATTTCCCTTACAATATATAAGTTTATATTCTTCTCATTTTTAATAGGTACAATAAGACCACAAACCAATTTCAGTTTCTAAGATAAATATGTCCATCAGGAGAAAGGAGAGCATTTTGCAAGAAGAGTATTACAAATAATGAGATCACCACAGAGTCACAGAATACTTGGGGTTGGAAAAGGCCTCTGGAGGTCAGTAGTCCAAACTCCAGCTCAAAGACTCAAAGTCAGACCACACTGCTGAGGGCCTTCTCCAGCTGAGTTTTGAAAGGATTCCAAAAATCTCCCTCCCTCTCTAACAGAGAGGTACTGTAATACCTTCACCAAAGCTCTCCCAAATGAAGCGAATTAACATCTTACAAGAGCAGCTTTGCTTATTTGGCTATAATAGATTGGAAAAGCAGCCATAAAAGTTCTTGACATGATGATGCTTGGCACACATGCTTTACACAATATAAATCTTTGCCACCTTAACCAGCTTGTCTTGCAGGTTTGCTTCACCTAAGGTGAAACAGCTGTTGCCTTTTACGGGCTTAGTGTCTACAAGGAACTGAAACGTTCGGAGTCCCATTAACTCTCAGATTCACTACCCCAGAATCCAGGAGCCCCAAAGATGTCTATGGTCTCTATTCCCTACACAGGGAGCATCAGGCACAACTGCAGACCAGGGGACCCAGAACAAAGAGAAGGTCTGCACAGCGTGCGAGTGTTGAGAGGCAACTGATGCTATGAAAAGCTCTTGGGCTAGCCCAGCTAGCTCTCACTAACAGTCCCATGGCACATTTTGGAATTAACACAGGGCAGAAAACATTTCTAATGGGCATTCTGCATACAGAGGAAGATAATTTTATAGCATAGTCACAGACAACAGCAAGATAGCTGGCTAGCACTAAATCAGTCCTAAGCATGTATGAGAACAGCAAGTGTCACCTCAAGAGCTACAGGATGAGGCTCTGTCTATTTGAGATACTGAAGACTTAATTTTGTCCTTTCATTATGACCTACTCGTTCTAAGATGACAAGGTAATGGTTTTGTATCCTCTTTATTTTCTTGCCTAATGCCGAGAGCATTCACCTACACTCCCTTTCATCCACCACCCAAAGATGACTCAAATCCACACTTTCTTCTTTTCCATGAGAGGAACCTAATTCATTAATACAGACTGAAAACTCTGTTCAAGCTGCAGTAGCTGTAACCTGGTGATTATCTGTTGCATTTGCTATTTGAAAGCACATCGTATTCTATGCAGCGACAGCTAAGGTTTAGTTGCAATGGAATACACTGTAGACACAGTCAAGCCAAGATCCTGTAAGCATTTAGAAATGAATACAAGTACCCTATGTATGCACTCAGAAGAACTTACATTTCATAGAGTTAAAAACTACAGGATCTAGGTCAGAGTTTGGGGTGCACTTCCAAGCCTTTAAAATAAGATGCATACAAAATTGATCTCATTAATCTTAATTTAATTAATTGCATAATAAGTAAGAATTGAAATGTCACATTTTTATTTTTTAGGTAACACTTATGGTGAAATCCTGACATTACTAAGGCCAAGGGAGTTTTACAATCAGCCCGCTGGGAGCTAGAATGTCATCCATAATGAATTATAATACAAAATTACTGATACTTAGCATCCTCCAGCATGAGGCTATGATTATAAATTATTTACACTTCAACATCCATACTGCATAATGTTTTTAAATCAACTTATAGGTAAAGCACCTGAATCATCCATTAAAAGTGTCACTTCACTGTAACTGAAAATAATGAGGAATTTTTCTAGTTAAGTGTGTCTAGAATGAATCAAAAATTGTGCCTACACAGCCACAGATCTACTTGTTCTGCAACATATATTCAGGCTCATGGTAGGCACAGATCAAGATGCTGGAAGGGTGACTTTTAATCACCGCTGGAAATAAACAAACATCAAAAGAAAACCAATGCCCCAGACAGAAATAAAATTCACTGTGCTCATGTTCTTAAAGAGTCCTCTTGTGTCCTTACTGGGAAGTGAAAAGGAAAAACAGACAGCCAGTATCACAGTCAACCATCTGCCCTCATTAGGGATCCTTATCACAAATAGAATGAGAAAAATCTATTAATGAGTCAAATATCAACATTATTCCATCCTTGAAGCAATATTATTCTGTACAAGTTTAAACACGACTGGATAAATGGATTGGTGCTGTAAATAGAATTCACACCCCAGAGGAACCAGGAAAGGGGCATCATGTATTTCATGTCTGAAATACACTGGACAAGCAGTACTCTTGCCCAAAAAAAAAAAAAGGTTGAATTCCCCATGTCAAAGGGAACCTCAGCAGGTGCAACTGATGCTACATCATCTTCTCACCCTCAATGAAGAAATGTATCTGATGCCCTGGGATGGAAAGAGAAAACCTGAAACACGAAACTTCAGAACGGACATCTGGGTGGTATTACAGGTTGCAATACAAATTGCAGCAGCCCAAAGGCACATTCTCTCTGTCTGCTCGCCAGTCCGTGTGACAATGCAGCCTACACACTTCCTTTCAATCCCAAGTCAGAACATGGCACTAAAAGTAGCAAGAGAACTGCAGAAGGGAAAAAACACTGCTGTCACCTCATTTTTACTTTTCAGTTTTGTTTGAGGGTTGGTGTTTTGGGGTTTTTTTTCCTTCTAGTGCTCAAGGGACAGTAATGTAATTATATGTGTATCACCACAGTTGAAGCACTGAGTAATTTCCCCTACAGGAGTAGCAAAAGAAAAAATTATATGAAAAGTTTGTGATATGTTAAAATGGTGTTAATAGGATGCACTTCAGTACTAAAGCACAGTGTATTTAAGGACTATGATTAATTTTAGGATTTCTTTTATTTTTTTTATTTTATTTCAGTAGCAAAAAACAAGCTTTTAATAAATACATCACCATTGGCAATCCTCTGTTCCATTTGCTGAAGTTTTGAACCATATTCTTATTTTCCACCCATTCTTTCTTCTGACTAGACCTGTTTCCTAGCGCACCTACTCCAAAACCAGTACTTGCAGGAAAATCAACTGTGACAACTATGGATAAAATCATGTTTTGTTTATATTTCAGGTACTAAACAGCTGCTACTAGATATTGCTACCAGATGTTCTAGAATTATATGCAACATTATGCTCAATTTTAACTTTTACAAAATTACAAGCTAATAAAATATGACACTGCTGTAGTCAAATGATTTATTAAAATGAAAAGCCATTAAGTTCCTTTTAAGTTTCACACCCTACTACCCCAAATAACTTGTCATTATATACATCAGTGAACAGATGCAAGTGTCTGTACCATTTTGAGATTTCAGTACTATCCCATATACACCAATTATATATCCAGATGCCTTTTGCTTTAACAGCCTCATGCACATCTGTCCATCTTAACCTGAATGCATGATAACTGTTCATTTCATGGTTATGCTGCCTGCAAGATGACACAGGTCTGGGTTTCACACCGTTCACTTAAGGATCATCTTTCTTCTGCACGCAAATGAGCTCGTACACAGCTAAGGTGACATTTTACACATTGAAAACACTTGGAATCTAAACACTAGGACTGAGTAACAGAACATACAAAAATCTGCTACGTACATTCAATTTCATTTAGACATCCCCTTTCCAAATAAGTTAAAAAGCTGGAACATTTGCTGTGGGAATTTGGGTGGTTGGTGAGGGTGGTGTGTTACATCTTGCAGGAGTTGGGGAGGTTTTTTTAAGTGAGGTCTTACGCCCTGATGATAACTGAAGTACAGGCTTTACTTCGTACAAGCTCCCCAATTAAAGCCATAGAGCAGCAAGCAATAGTCAATGTAGCTAATAGCCTTTCCCATCCACAATCACAATAAACATAAGTAACAAACAGGAGTGACAGCCAGTAATTATGCAACTGAAAACTGTCATGGATTCTTATGTACTAATGAAGCCAGGCACAAATATAGTAAATCTAAATAGCTCCTTTCAGTCTTCTAGCAAAAAAAATACACACATTAACTGGTCCACAGAGTATTTAAAAGTTTGTCTAAATCTGTGTCTGGGCAAGCAAATTAAATATTTTACCTAGTTCTACCCTCACATGTAGCAGCAGAAGGTCCTTGCCAAGTAAAGTAAATTACCACAACTTGAAGCTTGTAACAGAGCCCATTAGAGTCAAAGGCACTGTGGAAAGGTCCTCAAACTGCGTCCTAAATCGGGAGCAAGTTCACCAAAGTCAGTGAAATCCCCCTGGAATAGCATGGGGAAAAAGAAATACAAGTGCAGAATGGCTCCAGCTTCATTTCAGTAATTAAACAGCTTACACTGAATATATATGTATTACTTCATCAACTTACTCTACCGTAAGTGCATAATTTAGAGAAAAACAAGCAAACACCAGAAAGGAAAATGAAAAATAGTGAGGGAGAACAGCCAGAAGTTATTATTTATAACTTTAGATATCAAATCCTCAGCTAACGTATACTAGCCTAGCTCCACCGAAGTCACAGTAGCCACACAATTTACACAGCTGAGCATCTGGCTCTAAATATTTAACTGTTCAAAATTCTAATGTGCATCCTTGCGTAGCAGAGCTTCTCTGACTAATCATGCTAGAGGTAACCACATCTTAAGTGTGTAGTTCTAAATTGAGTAATATTACCATTAATAACAGTGCCTAATTAAGACATCTATAATGTTTTTAATGAGAAAAATTGAAAGTCCTTCTGGAATTTTTCCAGCCAAATTAATTCTGAGGACTTTAGACGTTATTACAAGTAATGTTACAGGAATGAAAATTAGGTCTAAATTAGGACATGTCACTGTATTTAAAAGGAGGAGAAAAAAGGAAACACATTCCATTTCCCACTTTATACACAATTCTCCGCTATAACATCACACCACAGGGGAAAATAAAAACACCATTTTGTAGTCTGCTCTAAGTCGCTCTGCATATAGTTACACCAGACGCACCCCTAAGGTCTGCACATATTTTAACGCTTTGGTGTCAGGCTCTTTTTAAGCATCACATCAGTACTCTCTTGGGAATGAGTATTTCCAGAATCTTAAAGTGACAACCGCTATGGCTTATACAGGCTCCAATCCTTTATGGCTATGATTCATATGAGTCGTGCTTGTCCAAATAAGAAATCCCTCTGTGAGGCTGCGTGTTCAGGCAGGGAGCACTTGTGGTTGAAAGTGATCAGATCCAGCCTGCCAAACCCATACCAGAAGGAAAGAATTCACATGGTCCCAAATAATGCTCTTTAAGATAACAATCAGACATTTTAAAGCCTGGCAAGTCTTTATTTGTACTTCTAACAGGTCAGTCCCTTTAAACTACTCCATGCACATTTCTGGTTCACAGTTGCTGTTTCTTTATCACTGCTTTCACTGTAAGAGTCCAGCAAGCATAAACCCACAACTCTACTCTGCAGCTGGACTAGGTTACTTTGAAGATATAAAGACACTCAATCCTTGCTGTTCAAAGTAGCTTATTTGAGCACTTGCTTTCATACCAGTTATGCCAGTTTGAGTGTGTTCAAAAATACACACAGGTTCAAAACATAAGAGCAGAAGTCATGACTGTGCTCTGACTGGATTTTATATGCATATCTCAGATTCAATTTAGAGGAACTTGAAGTGAAGCCCAAACTGAACCCTTTTTTTATGTTCAGAAGATTCAGTCTTGAGATGTGAACGTAAATTAAGAGACTAAAATTACAAACCAAGTATCACCTTTGGAAGCAAAAAAGCCATAGTAGCACGACACAACCCACAAAGCTTACCTTCACTTTTGCCTGACCTACGCTGTGTATATGATCCTACATATGTTCTTAATACCTTCACATATGTGTATATATACACAAACAGCCCCCACGTACATACGTGGACATAGCATTCTCTTGTTTGTGGTACCTAACACCTTCACATTTCATCTCCCCTCTCTACCATGAAATGATTCTTCCCCCAGATCTTCCCAATTCCAAGCTCCAAATTTGAATTCTGCAATTTGTTGTGCCTTAATGAACAGAAACACAACAGTGACCAGTGACGGTGTGTGTTTCAAGCAGGTCAGCAAATTTGGTGCTTTGTCCTTCAGAGATCACACAAAAGGTTTTTTTTTTAAGGCATTGTACTAACACTGAGTATGTTGTCAGTGCTTAGACAGTATTTTGAAGGGGCTTACAGCTTAGTTATTAGAATTATGAGAATAGCAAGGACATTCAGACATATGCATGTTCTCTAAAAGCTCAGGGAGGTTTACTCTTTCAAAACACAGTTTTGTAAACAAAACTCTAGCTTAACTGAATTCTAAGAGAAAGAAAGTCTGGTTTTTATGTTCTGTTAATACCATAAATATTAAAAGCAGAAAAAACCAAAATGCTTAATTGTTACCAATACTTAACAGGTAAACATCTTGAATTTTTTGAAACAACATCACAATCATTGCTGTCACGTATAATGCCAAAATGATGACAAAGTTCAGAAATCAAACATTTATTTTCAAGGTCATGCAAGTCAAGTGCTGCATGCCAGCAAAAACACACAAGTCTCAGAAAAAAGTGCTAGTATTGAAATAATATACACATATGGCTGCCATAAAACTAAAATTCATATTTAAGTTGTATTTGTATCACTCATTGACCAATATTACTTTGTTTCTTACCAACTCTTTCACAAACAGACATCCGATGAAATATTCAAATAACTAGTTCTTAGCTATCAGGTTTAACCTCTAGTTTGAATCATGCTTTAAAGAAACAAAAAAATCCATTTGCAGCAGTCAGCTGCAAATTATTGAAGACTTCTANATCACTCATTGACCAATATTACTTTGTTTCTTACCAACTCTTTCACATACAGACATCCGATGAAATATTCAAATAACTAGTTCTTAGCTATCAGGTTTAACCTCTAGTTTGAATCATGCTTTAAAGAAACAAAAAAATCCATTTGCAGCAGTCAGCTGCACATTATTGAAGACTTCTAGCTAATATTTCACTGAGTACACTAAAGAACGTTATATGATATTTCTGGGGTGCATAGGATACTACACATGGAAAGGAAACCACAACCAACTTGGTCATGAGAGGAAGTTTAGGCAAGTAATACTTCTCACTGTTTTCCTCCTC
>VZSC01007353.1:0-30856 GCA_013398225.1 Steatornis caripensis
TTTGTTGCCGGCTGGGCTCAAACCACGACAACACTCTACAGAGACTTTTGATCCCCACTTTACGCACTTCTTTCCATATAAAACTCTAACAGCAGACCTTTTAAGAAGTGCTGGTGGTGTGCTTTGAAAGGGAGGGTCTGAGATACCACTGCGGCTCTCAGCCAGAGTTACTCTGCTGACTCCTTTGGATTCTGACACTGTGGTGTGGATAGGAGCTCCCCAAGCACCATCAAAAATGAGACTATGAGCAGTGACTCTTGCGCTTAGTTCACCCTGAGCTTGCTCCTAGGAGCTTTCCTGCAGCTCCTCAGCCTGTGCCCACCCCAGAGCGAGGGACCCCGCTCCCCACCTGAACCCCACCTGGACAGGCTCAGTTGTCTTCTTGCTTCAAAAGGCCGCAGGGAGCATTTGGTGGAGGAGCGGGGAGCGATGTGATTTCTTTCACTTCTCTCATCCTGAAAGGTCTGATTTAGAGGGAAACAGACTGCAAACAGATTCCTGAAGAAAAAAATAAAAGTGCTTATAATGCTACCAGTTACTAACACAATAAATGTCATGGCTAGATTACATTTTACTCAAAGCATAAAACTAGGGTAGTAACGTCTTACTGGACATTGAAAATACACCCCTCTACCTCCAGCAACGACTCTCTTTAAACCCCCTGTGTTTGAACCCTTGTGAATGCTAAACAATAAAGGCTGTATGCACTGATTAAAATATATATATATGTATTTGTAGCTCATGATCTCGACTGCTTACAAAACTTTGCAAGTAGAAACAGGACAAAATATAAGTTACTGATATGGCCAGGTGGTATTGGGTTTTAGCTGAAACTATTTCTTACAAAACAATGATGCCAGTTGATGTGCTAGCTGCCACACAAGTATCCTTTGACACTAAACAGGAAGCTCATGCTGTGGTGCTAAGCCTTCCCATGTATCCATGACCTGCCCAAAGGCTGTTACAGCCTACATCTTTGTGGTGTTGCTGTAGGCTTTTGACTGATGCTGTGCATTTGGTTCAGTCCAGGAAAGAATGAGTAAAGCTCTTTGGAAGATTGCTGGGTCTTAGCCATATTTCTGGGCCAAACCTTGTCTTGCTTAACTTGTGTTGGTCTGATGAGCTGTTCGGGCCGTCTGCATGGGCAGATGTCAGGTCTGAAATGCTGTTATTTTGGTTGGCATGGTGAATATTAAATTCTGATTGCTATTAAAAGGATTGCTTTGACAGGGACTTTGTATAGTCCCATCTCAAGACTTAGTACTTCACGGTGGGATTTTTTTGTTCTAAAATTCTCAACATCAGACTAAATTTAGTCACGTAGAAATCAATAAATTACTGCCAACTTTAACATAAGGGCAGAGATAGGTCGCTGTTAAATGTTTTTGAACAATCTTACTCATGGAGTTGAGGCTCTTCTCCTCTTCAGTTGGGAATGACATGATGAGAAACTTTCCGCTGCTTTAAATGTTAAGGAATCTCTGAAAATATTTAGAAACAATCAATTCAAAATGTTCTATGGTTTGTTTGGTTTTTTTTTTTGAAGTACAGCATGTTCTTCTGCAGATTTTCACCCAGTCTACATGCTTGTGTCCCAGAGGCTGGTTTCCATGGTGCATTTGTGTTTCTATCATAAAGTATGTCCAGTGACATATACATACGAGAGGCAGATCTTGGTGGAGTATTCAGTTTTAAGAGCAATCTAGTAAGGGCAGCTGAAGATGTGCTGTTTGTCAGAGCACAGAGAATAACAACAGTTCTGTAAGCAGCATGGAAGCTGGAGCACCATTTGGGAACAAGCACTTTTTTCGTTATTAAGCTGGGCACGGCCAGCTGGGAACTGTCTAAAACTCCACTTACGTATCTTCTTTGTCTCAACAGTATATAGGAAAATAAGTAGCTTTTGGAGATGTGCTTTGTGTCAGGCTACTCCACCTCCTACTAAGCTTTTCCATACATTTCTCTCTGCTAACAGGACAGGGCAATAAGCTTACAGAAATGCAGGTTGGTACCTACTGCTATTTTAATTTAAATTAATATTTAAGGGGATTGGGATGTTCTCTGCTTTGGTGTTCTGTGTATAATAACAGATTGTAACTTGGTAGTTCAGCAAAATAGAACAGTTTAATACTGCTACACCAAAGTCCAAAGTGCCAATAAAACAGCAGGAAGCATTCCTGAAGAGGAGGATAACTGTCCTCACTCTGCAGGAGTCCTTGGGTTTAAATCCACTCACTGGGACCCGTCATGCTGAAGCAGGCTCCAGCTGAGCAGTGGGAGCACTCTGCCCAACCAAATTCTCCCAGCAGTCGGGTACAGCTAGAGGGGGATGAGAGGCTTCCCAGTGCAGTGGGAGAGCTGCTGTGGGCCAGCCCGCAGGACTGCGCCCCGTGGGAAAATGCTTGCAAATAAGCGTGCTCTTTTGGCCGCCAAGGCTGGGTGGGCATCCACGGCTCCACCGGACAGAGCTCCAACTGAAATGCTCTTTGCTGCTTCTAAACAACAGCTGCCCCTCTGTGGGGTGAGACTCCTGGGTGATATTGGCCTCCAGCTCCATTCCTGCCGCCCCACTCGTGTCTCTCCAGATCCCCTGGCACAGAGCCACTGCAAACCAGAGGCACTGCAGGATGGCTCTGCCAAGTGCTGAGATGGAGCAACATACAGCCCTGAGGTCTCCCCTGACTGCAGGCTAAGGGGATAATTTGGCCATGGTGCCCAAGAAGGTGGGTGATCTCTGACGATGGAGTTGTACAGGATTCAGCTGAAAGCACAGGTTTTCCAGTTTTATTGATAATGGTGCTTTTACTGTGGAAATAGTTTAAGTTGCTTTTTATTCAGTAGCAGCCTATGTGGATGGTGCTCGACTATAAACTCATTGCCCTTCGCTATTCATCAGTCAAAAAATAAATATGTTGTTGTAGTGATGAAACCCTTGCATGTGTTCCTGGGGAGCATGAGTTAATTGCCAACCAATAAGCTCATGTCCGAAAGTGTGTGAACCTGGAACGAGATCTGCAGAGTGTGTGTGGGAAGGGAAAGAACAGAAGATCAAAAAGAACCATATGAGATTGATACATTAGTTTTTCACAGCTCGTAGAGAAAGCAGAAGAAATGGATTCCTTAAGGTGAAAAGAATGGGCACGTAAATGGCAATGACATTCTGTAAATTCTAGGATTTCGGCAAGTGTCAGACAGTAATCAGATCCATTCAGATATACAAATTCAGAGATTTGTAATGTGTAAGGCCAGCAGAGACCATTATGATAATTTCTTCTAACCTTCTCCATTGTGTGGGTCACAGAATACCTTTTTTATATATATATATATATATATATATAAAGAATTATTGAGTGCCAGTTCATGGAGCTTGACCTTATTTTATCTGATTCAAAAATCAGACTAGCACAAATCAGGAGTAAGACTGTGGAAATTACACTGCTACACAAACTTATTGGAAAAAATCAGGCGTATGTGTGTGCACATGGTTCTCACATAACAGCACATTTAAGTCACCAGCAGCTACAGAAGTGAAGTGCTTAAGCCTGTGAAATGAAGGAAGCAAAGCGAGGCATTATCGTTCTGCAGACTAATATATAGAACAGTTCAATAAGAATTGTGTGTGTGTGAAAACCTGTGCTACAACAAATTTAATCAACAGGAATGTTCGTAACAGTGTGGAGTGTCAGTGTATTGCAGCGGAGTATCTGCAAGGGGACTGATGGCATTCCTATTCAGTGAGCACCATGTACCATGGGCCCTACACAAGCACCAGCGGCACAGCCTGGGTGCAGGCTTTAGTAAAGGTCTGGCTTCTGGCATCTGAATTGCAGTGTGACAGTGCAATTTGCTTTGCAATTTTATCGTACATGACTTTGACAATGTGCTAAGTACCCGCAAACTCCCAGGCAATCATTAAACCTTCTGAAACCGGATTGGCAGTACTCAGCCGTGATCACTGCTACCTGCCATTTTTTTGTTTTTCGTCCATAAGGCCATGTATTTTTAGCCTGGGTTTTGCCATGTCCCCTCTGTGGAAATCGAAGAGCCACATCTGGCCTTGCCCAGGACAGAGGTGATGGTGCTGATGCCCATTTCCATGGCAACCCAGCACAGCCCTGTGCACATCTGTGCAGGAGGTCGTTCCCATAGCAAAGTGCTGACATAGCCCTGTGTGGAGGAATGTAAACAGGACTGATTGTGAGGTGGTAGAGTAGGTTAACTGTGGAAGGAAAGTTAAGTAGGGGACCGTTTTTCCAAATCTCGTTGACACAGTGTCTTAGATTTAACATCTCCTGGAAGGTAGGGGTGAAGACTCTCACAGTTACCTTACGGGATTGCTCAATGACACGTCTCATTTGTCACGCAAGTAAATGACTTATCACAATGGTTGAGAATTGTATTGCATCCATAAGGTGTGCATGGGAGTTCAGTGAACACGATGAATGCATAGAAATCAGGGCCGTTCTTTTAGCTGCTTTGAGGGTGTCTATTATGAGGTAACTTCCCCACGTGTGTTAAAAACGGGGCAGGAAGGTATTGAAAATTCCTGGTAATGATGCATTTGGTGCTGAAAAATTACTTCAGTTAATATTCACCCACAGGATTTTAAAATTTCCCAAATAGGTGTTTAAACATTGTTAGAAAATGAAAATTGACTATATTCTAGCTGTGATGTGAGAAGTTTACGGTTTTGACAGGCTACTCAAGGGCTCAGTATGGAGCTCCTGCCATGCCGTGGGGTGTGGGCAGGCATGTCTGCCCTGCGCCGCTTTCACAAGCCGGGGACAATGGCTCAGTGGCCCACTGACAGACATGGCTCCGTGGCCGACAGACATGGCTCCGTGGCCCGATGACAGTAGCACTCGTGTCGCCGGCGCAGGGCGAGCCCGCCAGCCCCTCACGCCCGGTGCAGGATTCGCGTCGACACCTTCGCTTCCCGCCCTTCTCTTCGCGAGCGGGGAGCCGCGGCCGGTGCGGGGCGTTCGGCGGGGCCCCCGCTGCCCGCACCCCCGTGCGGGAGGGGCCTGGGAGGGGGCTACCTGGGAACGGAGAATATTGAGATGAACCAAAACGGACTGGCGTGCACGCTGAAACGCAAGCGGCACCGGTGCGGACGGGGCTGAGGCGCCAGCGGCCTCCGCCGCAGCCCACTGAGGCAGCCTGGCCCTTGCCCGTTCCCGGGCGGCTTCGGGGCGGCCCCGGCTCGGAGGCGGGGCGGTGCCGGGCCCCCCCGCCCCGACTACAGCTCCCGNCCGGGCCTCGTCGTGCCCCCGCGCGGGGCCGAGCGCCGGCCGGCCCGGCCGCGGGCACCCTGCCGCCGCGCCTCGCTGCTGCCGGCCGGAACGCCTTGACGTCGAGCTCCGCCCTCGCCTGATGCAGGCGATTTGCCTTAATCCGCACTGTGCGGCGAAAGGCTGCGTGGCCGGACGGGCGCGCTCGCGGGCGTGACGTTCGCGTGCGGTGTCCTAGCGTGAGCGGTTCGGTGACTTCGGCTTCTCGTTGCAGGCAGTGGATAACTTGTTGCGGTGTGGGATATGCTTTGATTACTTCAGCATTGCGATGATCATTCCACAGTGTTCCCATAACTGTGAGTACGGCGTAAGGAGTGCGGTTGCTTCGTGCACTGAAAGCGCTGTGTCTGAATTTGTTGCTCTTGCAGGACTCGGAGCATCCTGCTGTCTGGTGTACTCCCTTCGTGACTGCCAAGTTCATAGACGTCAACACAAAACTGTTACTTCCTTTTCATTGTAAATCTGTGCCTCCTGTCCTGTGATTAACATATTTTATGGAGGGTCAGTTAATGCATCACTATTGACTTGGTGGTTGCTGTTTAAATTTACTTGAGTGTTAATAAAAATTGCACATAAACAACGGTTTTCATAAAAATTGCTCAAGTAGGAGCAAAGGTAAATGGGGCATTTGTAACAAGTCACTGAAGGGGTGGTGAGGTCGTTCTTCCCTCTATCCTGTGACTTTGTGGAGTTTAGAATGAACATATTTCATGAAAGTGCACCCTGTCATACGTTCCAGGGAGTATGGGAGTGGCTGTGGTGGGGGTCTGTCTTGGCCCTGTGATTCCATTTAAGCCTGACTTGTCATTCAGCTGACAGATTAAGGCAGACAGGTAGGGCCAAAGAAGGTGTACTCAAAGAAATTGGTCTTCGTACACCTTTCCCAGGAAACACAAGACTGGAGAATGACCTTGCGGGCCATATGGGCTGGCAAATCTTGTTGCACCTTAGCTGAGTGACAGAAAACTATTGAAAAATATCCTTAAGAAAGAATTTTCTGCTTTAGAGTTTTGGAGACAAGTCATCATTTGACCATCTATTATTTACTGGCAGGCATGTAGAGCGGAGATTACCGATCCTTTATTTCCTTCAGAAAACATTTAGCTCTTCTACTCACAGCTTAGCCAACAAGGACATTTGCCTCTGAGGAGCTCTTTTGGATGAAAGCTGTGAAGCAGCCAGCAACCTTTCCTCATACAGTTATAGTTGCAACTGTCTGACAGCACAAACACGTCATCTGGATTAATGCACTTAAACGCCACCTATTCCTACAATTCTTCATGTAAATGTCTTTCATAACATCTTGAGGGTGGAACAAAATGCAAAGCTGTATGGCAGAGAGAGTTACGTGTTATGAGCTAAAATTTTCCATGCTGCGCTCCGTGCCTCAGGCTGATATCTGCTGGAATGTGGTAGTGAAGCAGTTTGCTGAAAGTCAGATTAGGGGGAAGTACATTTATTTTAACATAATTGTTTTGTTCAGAAACTATAGCACTTCCTCTTCCTTACATGAAAGAGGACATTGTAGTTTGGCAATGAAATGTAGTTTAGCTTGGCAAAACTATCACCATTGAAAACGGCATATTTATGGTGGGGCACACTGGAAATTCTCTAGAGTGGCTGGTGTTAGAGCCTGCCTGTGGCATAGCTGGGTTCAGAGGCCCTTCAAAAAGAATCTGCCTCTCTTCCTGTTTTAACAGATTACATATTTAATTTCCCCCTGCAAATTGCAGCAAGCCTGTTTTCTACAATAAATAAAGATTTCTTGAAATATTTTCGACGCATTTGTCTTTGTGTAATCTCTTCAGTTCACTGGGATTGTACAATTGGAGCAAAACCCCCTCTGCCATTAGTGAGTGATCATTTGCAAATAGATGATGATGAAATACATTTGCTTGCAGAATTTTTTTCTGTTTCTCTTCTAGCCATCTCTATAATGTTTGTACCTGTAGCCACTTAAAATTCCTCTTCTGCTCTTTCTTGGGTGACTGATAGCATTCAGTTGCTCTCTTGACAGTAGTTGTTTTAACTTCCACGGTGCTTTGGATTGTATCTTTAGTGACAGAATAGATGGGCCATTTGTGGTTTTTTCATGCAATAAAAGCGTCTGAAGATGGACATCTTCTGTGATACCGACTTCTCACCTGGGGCAGAGTCAGTTGTGGCGCTAAGATTTCTTACACTTTCAGTCCAAGAGGAGGAACTTAGTCCATTCGAGCTAAAGTGGTGTAAGAAGAGGTCATTGCTGCCAGGTCTGCTTCTCGTGGGCATGACTGCAGGCAGGGGAGTGTTAAAATGTGCTGCTCTCCTGAGGAACCTTGATGGCTGAAACCAGCCAGAGGCCGGTGGCAGGTGGCGGTTGAAGGTACCTCAGCTCTGCATTCTGCTGCCTTTGCCATCAGGACGCTGCGCTCCAGCAAGGGATGGAGCTGGCACTAGGAGCAGCCGCCAGCCCCGGTGAATCAGCAGTGTGCTGAAGTTGGAGCCTTTATTCCAGCAGAGCTTAGCGTGAGTGCAGCCATGCAGCCCTGACCTGGGGCCAGCGTAGTTTGGAAGGTGGGCAGGGGAACCTGGGTCTGTTTGACTTATATAAACTGGCTGTAGCTGTTGGAGGGAGCTTTTTTTCCCACGATTTTCCTTTCTTTAAATCTGTATTGAAATTACTATTATGCTTCCAGCTAAACAGGTTTGAGAATTGCTTGCTCGTTTAAACAAACACCTGTGTTCTTTGATGCATGGTGTATGAGTTGTGGCGTTACTGACTTTTCTTGTGCCAAGCTCGGTTTATTCCTCTTTCTTCTTACAACCTTGCTACTTCCAGTTTAAACTCAATAGAGATTGCTGTTTGCTGGCAGTGATTTGTGTGCCTTCACTTTGTCACAAGCATCCAGTAGTGGTTCTTAGATTAAATTCATACTTTGGGATTCTCTTCTTTTCTTTATACTGAAGTACAGTGCCGTAGCTGAGTCTTCTAACTAGTTTGGTAGATGCAGTTTTACAGGTGGGTTTGGCCTGTCAGTGCAGATGGAAGTGAACTTTGTGGCACCATTTATTCTTTGGGTATGTGCCATCTACATTAGACAGAGACCCGTTTTGTTGTTACCCTGAGAACAGCAGCCTGAGACCTGGGCCGTGGTAGGGCTATTTCTCCTGTAGGAAGAGGAGGCGAATAGGAGAGAAGGAACCGGGGACAGAGAGGAGGCGAATAGGAGAGAAGGAACCGGGGACAGAGAGTTGCAAGGCTGTTGTCTCCTCTGCACGGGCCCAGAGCCAGCCCTAGGCACAAACGTTAGGGCTAAGAGCTTAGGTGATTTACTATCCTCGAACTTGCTTCAGCTATCCTGACTGTGAGCAGTGATGGCTGCAAACATAGGTCAGTCCCATTGCTTACTGAAGGTGACTGGCTGTCGGATGGTGGCAAGCTAGATCTAGAAGTTAATTCATATTCATACAGTTAAAAGTTTATTTCTTTTTTTTATGGATTTCTCCCCCGTATCACATCTTACTATATAAAGTAATTTTTGAGTATTTAGATGGATTTGCAGTTTTGAGTGTTGAATTAGTATGTTAATGCTCCTGCTGCTTTTCAGACTCCTTCGCCGAGAATGTTTGAAATCTATCTGCTTACGTAGCGGCTGCTAAATGTATTAAGTACTGAGACTGACCAATAATGATCTAGTAAGTGAATGTCTGTTTTGCTGGAGAGTTATGAAACTTTTATGTCTTGAACTGCTTATGAAAGCTGGTAGATAAGTAGAGAAAGTAGAATAATTTCAGGAATTTACTACAACAAAATGAAGCTTATGGCATATTTCACCAAAGAGTCTATTGAAGCATCTTGTGGTGATGATACAACTTGCTTTTCCTGGGAAACTTTTAAGCCATCTCTCAGTGATCCAGTGCTGTTTGGCATCCATTTTAGCCTTTTCCCTCAACAACAGGTTGATGTTGCTTTGGAAAGGGGGAGAACACCTGGGAAAAAGAGGCGATAGAGAGTTTGTCTGCGTCTGTGCAGGAAAGTGAAAGTGATCCAATATTAGTCATGTCAAAAAAAAAAAAGTGGTAAAAAAAGTGGTGGGGGAGTGAGCAGTGCAAACACTGCTTTTAGTGGTGGTAGCAGCCTAAGATTTTCTTGTCTTGTGTTAAAGAAACAAAAATAAACGTTTGTTTTTGACAGAGGGACTGAGGTTAAATGTTGAAAGATGCTTGCATAAAATACAGATTTTTTTGCTACACTGGTAATCTTAATTCTATGGAAAAATAGTGTATTTTCAATATTGGTGTATTATGGAATAGCTTGCATATATTGTACAAAAAGAAAATATACTAGTAAGGATGTTGGACTGCATTTGGAAGAATGCCTCTTTAAAAATTACGTATTTCATTTTTCCAGATTGTTCCCTTTGTATACGCAAGTTTTTGTCCTACAAAACTCAGTGTCCAACATGCTGTGTGGTAAGTGGTTTTTTTTTCCTCAACTCATTTTTTGTTTATTTTACAGCAAATCTCAGGAGCTTTTCCTTTTGGACTATACTAAATAAGTAATTCTGGTCATATGCACCACCTTTCCTTTTGGTGAGCAGCTCTTTGGGCAAAGTGCGGTGCTCTTACAACTGGAATTCTCCTGTTTCAGAGCTACTCTTCTGCCAGCATTGGCAGAAGTAGATGGCGCATCAAACCTGGGTTTTTGCTCAGAGCTCCGTGTACAATCTCTCGTGAAACATTTAACATTGCCTCGTATTTTGTTAAAATACACCATCCTTTAAAACACGAGTGCTGAAATTTACATGAGCGCTTACATCTTCCGCAATTGAGTAGCCTCACTTCATCTTTCAAGGAGTTTTTAGAAGTGTGCACAGACCACCACCTAGTCCTAAAATTCACTGAGTCTGCTGCGTAGCTTTTTTGGGATGAGAGGACTGTGTTGTGCACCAGGGAGAGGGGGCCTTTGCCGTGAGAATAGGGTTAAATGTGGCAGGTTCAGCCTGCTCTGCAGGTGGGTGATTATTATGATCTGACTTGAATGCCTTTTTTGATTAAAGAACACAGAATGCAATTTATTCTAGGCTTTAATCTAACCTGTAATCTTAAGGCAATTGGGATTTATTGAACTCCTTAAAAATGGTAGGCTGCCTAAAAACAATGAATGGTGCTTCAGGAATATTGGCAAAATCATTTTCTTCTATGTTTCTAAAGCATGAACCAGACTAGACTTTTCAAGTCTGGAAAGCAGATCTATTTGTAGCTTTGCCAGATTTTAAGCATTCAAACAAGTGCAGGCTACTTGATGGAGTACATTTTACTACCGCCTTCTTAAAAATCCTAGATACTGATATGAAAGAGACTAATAAAAGCTTTTTAAAAAAGAAGAGCAGAGAGAGACAGCCAGAGAGGTAAAAAATCAAAAATTGTTTAAAAGGAATGAATTGAATGCACAAAGCCATCTCATAATTCATATTTTCATTCCATAATCGAAAATTAACTTTTCCCTTCATCAGTTTTCATGCATTGTTGCTTAAGGTTCTTATCACAGTCATAGGATCCTTGGTTTGGTTTTCAAAATAATTAGAACTGGGCTATAATAAAGCATTGTTGGAGACTGGGCACACTGGATTTTGTTGCTTTAGCTTTTTGCTTCGTTTTTGTCTATTACCTATAATTCCCCAGACTTACAGTTCTCAGGCAGTTATTTTAGTTTGAGGTATTTTTCAGGAAAAAAATGTTTGCACTTTATGCATCTTCATTCACATAGCAATTTAGTGGGGGGTAGTTGAGACATTGATCCAAGAAACAAATTATTTATCACTTGAAAATTTTCTGAGTACTTGTTGTTTTCACTGCATATTTGAATATTTGTTTTTCTTCTCCTTTTCTTTCTTTTTTTAATAGGCAGTCTCAGAATCTGACCTGAAAAATAACCGGACATTAGATGAACTAGTAAAGAGCTTTACTTCTGCAAGGTATACTGTAATTTTATTAATACAATCTCTGGTTTGGCAGCTGGAAAGGCAGGTGTGACCAGGCCAGGAGTCTGTGTAGAGGAGCGGAGCAAGAAGCAGTGTGAGGTCTGAGCGAAAAAATTGCAGTGTCACAGAAATATTGTCAAAGACAAATGTTTACACTTTTGGAAAAATCCTACAGTTCTCCAGCTGAAGGTTGGGTCCACTCAGGTGATGTGTTGGGGTTGTGTAAGCTTATTTTGGTTTTGCTTCTGGTTAGCTGCTGTGTGCAGTCTCTTCCAACATGTAGGAAGATAAGCAGATGGGTCAGAATTCTACAGGGAAAGCAATGGTAATAAAGATTTTCTTCTAGGGCCCTTTCGACATGTGCAGGGGAAATTCTGAACGGAAATATTTTGTCCAGTGGTAACGGTCAACTTCCAAGAGAATTCTCTTGGTGAAGCCATTCGATGGGAAAAATGTAGGTATTGAGGGACCACAAATGTGAGTTTTCCTAGATAAGAGAAGTAACGGAGTGTCATGCTGGATTTCTTATCTACTTTTCTGTTCATTTTTAGCTCATTTTTAATCTCCTCATCCCTTTGAAAGACAGGAACTACAGAATAAATGTGACTTGGTAAACCCTTACAACAGTAGATACATGAGATTTCTTGTATTATGTTTCTGTTTTCTTTTGAGTAGAAGCAGCTCAGTGATTTGCTAGGTATTTTGTAGGTATTCCTGTGTCTGTGGGAGACAAATAGACTGCCATCTTTTTCTCTGAAATGAACTTGGAGCTTGAAGTCAATGAGATTCTTGGCTTCGTAAATGATAGGAAGCATAGTTCAGTTTATGGCTTTGTTTCTTGAGAGAGTTTCTGTAATGAAGATCTAATCTTCTCTATGACCACTATTAGATTGAATTGATTTTATTTGAAGAATTGAAATTTTACAGTTCCATTATTTTAGCTTCAACTCTGTCTTTGGTGTTTCCTAGTGATAAATGGATTACTTTTTTTTTTGGTAACGTCTAATTTTGTAGGGAACAAGTAGTGCTGACTTCCATCCATTATGATATTGAATCTTAAACGTTAATTTTTTTTGACTGCTTTAATGGATCAGTATAAATCTTACCAGTCAGAGTAGTTTAATAACCTTTCCTTTTGTGTCTTGGGGTTCAATCAATTTCTCAACATAAAGTTAGATCAGTAAGACAAAAACTAGTGACCTGCTCTGCGCTGGGTTGGGGGTGAGGTGGGAGAGAGCCAGTGCAGGCTCCTTTCTGCATCTTAGTAAGAAAGGCCCAACAACAAATGGCTTACTAAGATAACTGCTTTAATGAGGCAGAGTAATAAGAGGAATACATATAGTGAGTAAATCTTGCATCGCTTCAGATGCTGGGCACCCCACGCTTGTGCCTCTCTCAGCCTGGCATTGCGTTTACTCTGCGGATGGTCCTGAGTTTGAGGGGAACGCTACTTGCCTGGTGGGTCTTATGTGATATGAGTATCATTAAAGCATAAGAGCATTGTTGGCTTCTGCCCTGGTGATGTTTGTACAGGACAAATATTGCGTCTCGCCCGCTCCTTCCCCAGGCTTCCTTTTGGCTGTCCCTAAAACAAATCCGAAGTCCAGGCGTTGATTGTTGAAATGTGCTAAGCTCTTCAAGTCCATTCTGTCTTGACATTGACCCTCAGGTACTTTAGTGTTTATGAAAATTAGGCCTTAAATCTTTTTAGTATTTCACAAATGCAAACACATTTCTTAAGTCAGGCCTGTAGGGAAAGAAAATGTTAATGTTGGTAGTACTTAGCAAAGTAAAAGCCGTGCTCCAAGGTCAGTGTGTGCACGGAATGGAAATAATTCTAAATAGACCTGAGTGCTGATCCCATTTACACTTCTGCTCAGGACTTAACTCATGCACAAGTGTTTGCAGAATTCGAGCCTTCGTGATCATTTGTGCTCGCTCAGTGTTATCTTGGGAGTCCTGCGTCCTTTGTGTTGAAGTGGTGGACTCCCACGTTTCCCACTAAAAGTGAAGATGTGTCATTCGTTATGGCCCATGAACATTATATTCTATGTGGAAGGGTAGAGGAGCAGGTTTGAATAGGCTTTAATAGGTCTGAATTCACCTTGCCCTGCCTTTGTGTTCAGCTGCAGAGGAAGATCCTGAGCAGTGAAGGATTTAAGGGAATGCACTGCTCTGATCAGTCATGCCCATGGGCTTTCTCTGTGCTGCTTGTGCTGTGCTTTGCAGGCAGAATTCATCACTCTGACCAGGTCAGGAGAGCAAGATGGGGAGTGCTATTTGTGCTGTCCTTCCTTTATGAGCAATATTTTTATCAGTTGCCAGGAGGCCAGTGTCTTCAAAAATAGTAAGTGTAAAATTGTGGGGTTGTTTTGAAATTTATTTCATTGTCCTCTGATAAAGAGATAATTTTGATAAAAATTGTCAGTTTCTGCATCACCTCGTTAGAAAATTTAGCAATAGAAATTAGAGTTATACTTGCATAAGTAGAAAACTAGTCGATGCTGAAAATTATCTTCTTTTTTTCATATATAGGGAAGAAAAATATGGTTTTACTTTCAAGTTTATATCTTAGTTTCCTAATTGGGGTTACTTGACACCCCTAGTGACTCAGAGGAATAAACACATCCACTCAGAGTGCTTGAGAGAGCAGGTACTGGGATTTCTAATACACTGATAAAACTTTTACGAGGAGTGCAGAAGGAATTTCAAGGAGAGAAATTGTCCTTTAGTATAGTTAAGACTGTCCTGTGTGAGCTGTCTCTTCCTTGGAATTTTTTTATGTGGAAGCATTAGGTTCCCACCTACTTTCTCTGTTTCATAGCTGCTTTGGCGAGGGAGAAGTAAACAGACCATGAAGCGAGAAGCAGGATCTTGATGGAGGAGAACACTGAAAATTTATTTTTTTTGTGGGTCTTGAAGATCTGAAGAAAAAAATTTCACACGATGTTTATATTGTTATTAAAGCATGCCTGGCAGAGGGAATGTGCTATATACAGTGTATTAAGATGACCATCCATTTTTAGTTAAACTGAAGGAAGCATAACGCCCTGTCCTAAGCCAAGCTAGTGATTAAAGAGGGTGGGTCTCAGAGGAGGATTTGGGTAGTGGTTATAAGAGTGCATGTTAGGACTCACATCTTGTTGATTCATCTTTCAGCCTTTAAAGGGGGCTGCTTGAGGTTTGTCAACTGTGATGCATCTATTGATTTTATGCTGGGAAGGTAAAATTGTATCAGCTAAAACCTTGCAGAGCTGATAGAAGTCTCTGTTAAATTCTTAAGAGCATATAGTAGATAAGGTTGAAAACCATGCAAAACACAGAGCTTTTTGAAAACTGTGCTGTCCTGAGGTGTACCAGTAGAATCAGTCTGTAGGTGAGCCAGGCAGTGTGGTGATGGTAGGGGGTGGACTTCTCCATCTACTGCATGCTTTCTCTTGACTCTCTGGTCCGTCTCTGAATGACAGATGACTCTTGCACTGTAGTCAGGCTTCTCCAAATCACTCCAGTAACAACTACCAGAATTCCTGTGAATAACGAGAAATTTGAGTAATTCACTCTGGTAGTGAAGGAGGGGAGCAGCAGTTGATTAAGGTCCTGTCGGGGAGCCCAGGGATGTGCGAGGAGTACCCGTGGTGCTCCAGCTTGTCCATCCCTGGGGTGCCTGGGGTTGGGGAGCCAGTCGGGTAGGGCCACTAGATGCCATCACACAGCCAGTGAAGCTGCCCTGCAGGCCCAAAATACCATGTTTGGGAAAAGTCGGTCTGGGACTTTTCTTGCTTCTTTTGAATTTAGTACTAGCATTTTCTGTATTTTCCCACAAATAAAAAAAAAAGCATATAGAGATTTCATGTGTGTTTTGGCAAACAAGTTTTTGTATTCTTGTCCTAGTGTTCTTTCCGTTGATTCTGTGCCAAAATCAGATCCATTTGGAAAGTCTATTCATAATTCTTCATCCTTCAATATGAGGAAAAACTTCATATGATTATTTGTAGACCAACGGTGTAATTAAAGCAACCTTTATTATTAATTTATTGTTAGGATAGGTTATGGATTTTGTATTTGTTTGTCTATTTGTCTCTCTCTTTTTTTTTTTTAATACCAGACCATTTATTGAGACAACTGTTACTACAGAATCTGAAATTTCTGTTCAGAAGATTTCTCTGTTCTGGCTGCCTTCATGCAAATATTAACAAGTTGCATTTGAAGTGAGATAGTCTTTTATTTGGTTAGTCTGTCTTGTCAGTTCTGGACCAACTCTCCTGAGTTCAAAAGTCAATCCTTTCGTATGGCTCTCATTGCAAAAATGCCGAGCTTTGCACTCTGAGCCTTTAGCTGTGTGTTTGCTGCCTGCTTCTGCTGGCCTGCCTCCTTCCAGCTCTACCTTCAGCCTTTATTGGGATGCTCAGCTGTCCCTTGCTTGGGTCTGCAGTCCGTCTGGGGTCCAGGCCCACCTCCGAACACACATTTTGGCTGGGCAGCCTTCCTGAGGGGCAGATCAGACTACTGAAGTCTCTTGCTTCGGAGAATTTGAGGTACTATAAGCTGGACTATTGTGATACTTCCTGAGAAAGAAATGTTGAGAAGAAGATGTGAATCACTCTTAAGCCTGGTGAAAAAATAAACTAATGTGAAGTTTGACTTTCAGGAGTGTTATCAGCTAGTGTGAGCACATTGGGAAATACATTTTAGCTAGTGAATGCATGTTGTGGAAAAATAAACAGATGTAGTTGCTGGATACAAATAGTAGAATGTGTTATTTTGACAAGAGGAGGAGCTATCAAAAGCAATAGAAAATACACTGAAAAGATGAGGGAGATCTGTTGCGTTCTTTAGATGAAGACAATGAATATAAGCAACTGCCTAATTGTTCAGATATTTTTGCCTTTTAGGGCTGTATAGTTATTTTATGGGAAGACTAAATTGATATGATGCCAAATGATTGCATTTACAGATCTGTTTTATGTTATCTGACCCATGCAGAATTTAGCTTGTTGTAGCATAGGATGTTGGGCTTTTGTGTAAAAATGGTTGCTTAACAGCCAGAAGAATAATGTGGTAAGACTGTGTTGACTTTGATTAGATACTTTAATGGTAGGCTGGCTGTATGAAAACTTGGGGGGCCTGAAAAAACAGACATTTTTTACATAACCAAAAGATAAATCCCTTGTTCAGAAATGGGATTTTTTTTCTAAACTGCATCTTTGGTAGAACATTCAGCTGCATCTCTTTGAGGATTAATCTTTGCCCAAGTGTATTATGAATAAAAGGCAACTAATGTGTTTGCTTTTGAATCTGATTGTGGAATATAACCGTCTGTGGTGTGACAAGTCTTAGGAGGCTATAGTATGTTACCTTCAAGTGGAAGAATACTGTGCGTTTATCTGCAGTAAAGTGAGATGCTTTTCTGCCAATTACTGCTGCTAATGGCTGTGTTGAGCAGATCACGCTGTCAGACCTTTCTGATATGTCTGGATGAAGTATGCCCCTTGTAACCAGCAAAGGTGAAGCGGGAGTGGGACAGGGCTCTGTGAAGGTACTCTGTTTATGTTCCTGTTAACTAGCTCCTGAGTTCCCTGTGCAGCTGATCCTACGCCAACAGTAGCTAGACCACTCTGTGTCTGTGTCAGCTGGGGTATTAACCTCCTTAAAAACTTCCAGTCCATATCTAGGCATGAGCAGACAGAAAAACATAGTTTTGCTGCCACACTTAATTACACTTGTTTGCACTGCAGAAAGTCAGAGTATCTTGGGACAGATGTGAATTGCCACTGACAGATGCGGTCCTTACATCCAGGAAACTGAAACTCCAAATCGGGCGTCTGAATCTAGCTTGAATATCTAGCCACTGCAGAGTGTTCTGTGTGCTGAGCTGGTCGTGGCGGGTGTTCACCAGGAACCAAGCGCAAACTAGTGTAATTGTCGGGTCACCTGCTGACTTAAGTATCTTTTAAAAACAAGTTCATATATACAGACAGTTCGTAATTAGTTGTTCTTCTTGGACATGAAAAATCTTTATCTTAAAAGACTGAAAAGTTTTCCAGGCATTTACCCAATGTGGAACTGTCTTCAGCACAGTGTGGTGTGGAGAGGTGGAGGCACAGGGGCGTGTGAGGTATCATGTGCCTTTTGATGTAGGGGCTCTTAGACTCCTCAGGATCCTCAGAAACTATCCCTGTTCCCATCCCTTCCTCTTGTGTTATCCTGCTGTAAAGAGAAGTGAAGGGGAGGTCTTCCTACCCCACTTAGCAAGTGACAGAGTATCTCTAAGAGGCTAACCCATCTCCTGCATTTGTTGTTAGAGAGATGCTTCATTTCCTTTAAGATTTTCCATTTCTTGTAAGCTGTCCCAGTTTGTCAGAGCTTGTAGATTGTAAAACTTTTTCCACAATTGCCTTTTTTTTGGGTAGGACTTCTGAGGATGCAGCAGGCTGGGACTTGGCAGGTGGTGGTTGTAAGAATAGCAGCAAGTCAGGGAGAAAGCTGGTGAGCATCTGGGCAGATGTGCAGGCTTTGCACTCTTGGAGAGCTGGACAAGTAAATGGTGAGCAGCTTGCCAACAGATGATGGAGCAGTGAATTAAAGAAAATGGGTTAGTGACTGCATGTGTACTTCTACTGGCTGTTTTTGGCTGGATGATGTGAACTTCATTGTGACCCTCAGGATGTGGAGGACTCTTGTCAAAGTAGCAGTGGGTAAGAGTGGGGCGTGTGGTTTGTCTGTCGTTGATGTTATTTGGGAAAGTCTTCCTTCCACCTGTAATGATGCAGGAGTAAAAGTGAACCACAAGGGATGTGGGCAGGCTAGACAGCTGCATTGCTATGCAATCTCCCTGCCAAGGATGCAGTCTCTGATTTAATTTATCTTACTCTGAGCTATATGCAATACACGGTAAAATAAACAGGATTCTGCACAAAACCCTGGGGCAAGGGTAGGAATAAAACATGTCTTTAAGATCTTATGCAATTGCCTGAGTAGGACAACTGTGACTTTATAATTCTTCATATTAGCTCAAAGCTAAAAGTGCTAATGAGACAGACAGAAGAATGAGCCTTCTGCTGCTACCGTATTCCTACTGATAAAATACAGGTTTATTTCTATGAAAAAAGACATATGTTTAACTTACATCTTGACATTTGCTAGCTCTGAGGCAGGTAGGGAGTGCAAGTAGTGGGTAGAGCATGTGTAGATGAACAGTATGCGTTCTGGTGGATATTAAAGTGGGCTGTTCTTGAGGGCAGTTATGTTTTCCCCTTATTTTACATGAGAAAAGAATGGAGGGCTTGCGCTCTTTGGCTGATCATTGATGAAATGGGACAGAAATAGTCTGGGTTCTGTGACAGTACATCTCAAGAGCTGACAAGCACGTGGTTATCTCTTGGTGGGGTTCTGCTCAGCTGAGTGGGCAGTGAGCAGCTGTGCTAAGGAGACCCACAGTAAGGAGGGACAGAAGGAATACGGCCACGCTTTCTGCTAAGCTCTTTGGTCTCAGGAGCCTCTGTCACAGCTATGTACAGTGCTTGAAGTACTCTGTCTTGAAAATGGTCATCTACCATCTTCAAGTAAGGGGGAACACTTTTTGTTCTTATACTGTGTTCCATGTGATGTTTTGACAGGCATTTTATTACACTTGCAAAATGTAATTTATTTTGTTTGAAAATCAGGAAAATAATTCTTTGATTCTGTAGAGTGTGGTGAGGCTCAGCTGGCTTGCTCCTGCTCCCGGTTTGCGTGGGCTAGCCAATTCCCATGTGCTGTGTGTGAGCAAGGGGGAGAGGGCGGAAGGAATAGAGGAAAAGCTCCATCTGTGTTTGTTCTGGTTTCTTCTCAAAGGAAAAGCTAATACTGTCCAATGTAGCTAACTGCACATTGTCTTCTGGATGTTTCTAGACAGCAGCTGTTCCAGTTGGTCTTGGATACTCCACTGATTTCATCTCCATTGGCCTGTAGCAGGCATTCAGCTGGCAAAAACCACGTTAGGAGTCCTGTTTCTTGGCCAGTTTTAAAAGAAGAGGTGCCAGTGATTGACAGTTTCTTGAGAAAGGAAAAAGTTTGCACCTCGACAAAGGCAGACGGCCTGGCAGGAGCAGATCAGAAGATTTTCAAAACTGAGGAACACCATGACCTTTACAGCAGTTATGCAGAGGCTGATGGTAAAGACGATGAAGCAAGATCACAAGGAAATCCTGAGTGCACCAGAAGTCATGAAAAGCCTTCTACGTCTGTGGTAAAAGTAGTCAAGAAAGGTGGGATGCTTAATTTTTGGTTTTGTCCTGTTCTCTTCCCCAAGTCTGTGGCTTTGTTTGCTGTAACCATTAGAGTACCTTCAGTCTGTGGGACTTATTTCAGTTCTCTGCGTTGATCTGATCTGCATTGGCATGTTCAGATGATTGCTGTTTAACTGGACTAGGCTTCATTTAGATTACGGCTTATGTGGGACAGCTCTGCTGCAAGCATATTATTGATGAGGAAGTTTGGCCTGATGTCAAGTAATTAAATGGGAGTTCGATGCTTAGAGATGCCTTTGCTTTGAGTAACAACTCTAAAAAGCAATAGTTGCTTGACAGACTTACTCAGTAAAAAATGAAGTGATTTTCTTTTCCTTCCCCTCAGTGGCTAGACAGACAACATCAACATTCATTCTGCTCTGGTATCCTCAAGTAACCAGACGCAAGGTATTTTATAATGTGTTTGTTATTTGAGGGGCACACCCACAATCAAAATGATCGTGGTTTCAGTTTGGTAATACTCCTATTCATACACTCTCCAGAAGAAATTAATCTGCTTTATTCTTACGCAATTCTACAGTGTTAAGATTAATTTATTTTGAAGCGTGAAAATGCCCATTTATACTAATCGACTACAATAAAATGACAGAATCCTCTTAGTTTTGACATGATGGCAGGCATCCTATGGACCAAATTAAAAGCCTAAATTAAAATAAAAGACCGTGTAAGAGTAAAACACTGATTCTCATTAGTTCATATTTATCTGTTCTTTTGTTTAACAATTTATTGAACTGGAACTCTGAAGTTCGTATTTATTCTTTAGCTGGGCAAATACTGCTTAAAGATGTCATACAGCCAGAAAAGTAGCCGTATGAAAATGGCATCGACTTAGCCAGAAGTTATGTTTCCTAGTTTTATGCATCGGACTTGCTTGCGTTAGTGATTTAAAACTCATATGAAATTTTACCGCTCATTTATTCTTGAGCAGTTGAAATTTTTACTTGCTTACCATTTTATAACCTTATTAAATCCTTGAGCATGCGTTACATTTAAATTATTTCCACAAATGCAAAGTAGTTGGTCAAACAATACAAATGAAGGACTTGAAACGAGGCCATGCTGACGTGGTTTTAGTCAGTATTATTTGTTCATGTGTTAAGAATTTAAATACAAACTTCAAATACAGTAATAGACTGCTTAGAACCATTGTGTTAATGTTCCTGTCCCAGCTTTTCTTTTTTTTTAACCTTTGACTAGAATATGATGTCATGGGAGTCAGGAATTGTAAAGCAGTTCCCACAACATTTCACAGCGTTTTTCATAGGTCGTTTTTTGTTTTGTCTTTTATATCAAAACTGGCTTCCTTCATACCAATACAGAGGATGTCAGTTAAAGAATTCATACTTTCTCATACTGTTCACGTAAAGTTAAGTTTTTGGTTTTGACGTAATGTGATTGCTAAAGATAAATATTTAAAGTCTGTGGTTTTTGACTGTCTTTACAGGTAACGTTTATAGGTGCTTCTTGAAAATACAATGCAAGAATTCAGAGTTGGGAGGGACTGTGCTATAGGGCACGTATGAGCCTCTCAGCCCGTCACGGAATCTAGTTATCTGTACTAAGAATGAGTACGAGGCATGGTTGGGTCACAGGATTCCTGTGAGGCAGAGTTAACGTCTATGTTGACAGTCCTGTTGAGAGCCATAGATTGGGAACATTATGTTAATATGAATAAAGTTTGTGTTATACTGTTTCCTCAAAATGAAGCAGCTTCCTTTTGTTTAGGAGCGAAATACTGCAAAAGTGAAATACGCTAGCATGGAAATATGCTTATGGTGGTCCCTAGGTTTCTGTGTAGAATGCATGTTATTCTAGATTTTTATTAGAGATTTAATTCTGACTGCAGGGAAGATGAGAGCCATTCTGATATTGCATAGAGAGGGAAACAAGTGTTCTGGAATGAAAATGAGAGCTAAAAACTAAGATCCAGGATAGACATGCCAGATCTTTTAAAAAAATCTGGAATTCTGGATTTTAATTTTCTTTAATCAACAGTTAGTTTTTTGGATGAAGACATTTGCTCTGCAATATACACACTAGTAAATTCCTTCTCTTTTGCTTTCAGTGGATTGTCCTGTTTGTGAAGTTGCTATTCCAGAGCAATATATAAACAAACATCTGGACAGCTGCTTGACAAGAGAAGAGAAGAAGGACAGCCTCAGAAGGTAAGAAACGACTTTAAGAGCTTTTATATGTATGTAGCCATTTTTCTGCGCTGCTGAAATAAGAAATAGTAGGTGATGGGTTATAATACAGCGGATTGTGTTTGTTTCTTGGTTACCTGCTGTATAGATCACTCTAAAATCACTGTACAAGTATGATAGTGGTGATTTTCCCTTCTCAAGAAAGTAAGTGGATCACCAGCAGAATTACTTTTTGGCTTTTAGTGGCAAAAAAACACTGGACAATGTTTTAAAGAATTCAACACAAGGAGTTAAACTTAATGTGTATATTGCTCTTGTCCCATGTATGCTCACCAGCATTAAAATTCTATTCAGATAACACTCCCATTTTTCACTTGGTGAATGAATTGCTTCCCTCAGTACAGATGGGCCAAATGACAATTGCTTCACTAGCTGTCAAGTTAAAAAATAAAAATGGCACCTTACTCTGCTCAGCGTGGTTCTTTTCAGGTTGCCCAGTCAAGGTTGTGTCTTCAGGATCTCGATTTCTGTAAGATTAATGCATGCCTTTGACTTTATGCCTCAGCCCTAGAATTTGTCACAGTTGCCATATTCACATCAGAAATGTACATTTCAGTTTATTTTACTTACTAGCATAAATTTAGGCCGTTGTTTTTTCTAACTGATGAGACTTAAGAAGTCTGAGGGACTTTTACTGCATGCTTGTATTTCCAATTCCTGTGAACCCTGAATTAGACAGTAATTTTATGTTAAAGCTCTTACTTTGCTCAGTCATGCTTAGAATGCGATCTGTAAGCTAAAGGACTTTGAAGATGAATAAACGGTAAATTAATATTGAAATCTGATGTTAAATTTTAATTTTCATTTGGGATGTTTTTAGTATTTTCTTTGTTCTTAATGAATGGAAATAAAAGCCAGATCTTTCTTTGGTGCCAAGCCCATGTCCCTAACAGAATTTTAAATTTTGCTTATTTTATCTAGACTGCTTGGGTCTTAAGAAAGTATCACGCAAGATACTTCTCCTTAGGGACTGGCTATTGTATTTTAAATGCTGGCTCTTTTGCAATGTATTTATTTTATGGCAGTGTTGTTTGAGTTTCAGTAACAGCACATCTCTAGTTCTTTGAGGAATTTTAGCTCTGTTTATTCTCAAATCAGGACCACATGGCATGCTATGTTAACAGTTGAGCAGTATTTCAGCGGAACTGATAATTTAGTCCCCAAAACCTGCACAGGAGTAATTACAACAGGTAAGTGTTTGTTCACAAAGAACACTGCATTTCTCCAGGAGGGGAAGAAGCCCCCACCGACAGTAAAATTCAAAACTGTTGTGAACCGTTTTCAGGTGGATGTCTGCTTGCAAAGCTGTCATCACTTTTCTAGGTCATGCTGCTGGTGAATTATAATACATACAGAGCTTTTTCAAGACTTTAAAAAGATTTAATTATTCAATGAATTTTTTAATATTTCCCAAAAGAATCTGAAAAAAAGTATTTTCCTGAAAAGTGTATTGTGGTAATGCATCTTTTTTTTTCTTTTTTTTTTTTTCCCAGCTATGCTACAGGGGCTATATGAGAGTAAATGAATTAATGGCAATTTTGCCTAAGCCTTTTTTTTTAAACTTTGAAATTTATTTTCAAGGTAATAAGTTGAAAGTGCTGAATACAGTTTTGAAATAAGAATCTTGCTTTCACAATGGGAAGCTTTTAACTTCTGTAATTCAGAGCAGTGCAGCTGAACTTTTATTTTGCTGCAGGAAGAAGAGTGTCTAAATGCTGTTACTCTGTAACTAATAAATTATTTAAGTTGAAGAAGACGAGTGAGGCAGTAGATGGATTTCTGTACCTTTGTTGGCTAGTTTGAGTGTAATTCATCAGGAGGTGTAGGGAAGACTGAGCTAATTTGTACAAAAGGAAACTGTGCTGCTAATTTTAGATGACAAAAGTTGTAGTAGGAGTTGAATTTCCTGTGGCAGTTTTGTGTAACCAAGATGTTTTTCCTAGCTATGCCAGGAATCTTGAGTTCTCCTGACATAAGGCGGTGTGAAGGAGTAAGTTTTAGTTCTAGATGTTATTCATTTGAGAGCACTATTAATTCTCTTGAATGTCACTTTCTGTAATACCAAACTACCCTTCTGTTAGAGGGGAACAACAGATTTGCTTTCAGGTACATGACTGTATCTTTCTTGAAGTAGTTTTCCCAGAACGCTGAAAAATCTCCTAATTCAGGTTTTGGCTTGTAGTTTTAATGCTTTTAAAACTTCACCAACTGATTCAGGTAAGACATGGCTAGTACTTGGGTGGAAAACCTGTGTTGTAGGAACCTGAATCAGTACACTTCCTTTTGAATTCAGAGCGAATGTAGGCTCGATCCTAGTGAGGACGAACAATACTGCCCTTGCTGATGTCATTCTGAAGCCTTTGCTGTAGATACTAAAAACAGAGCCGCAGTACTTGTTACATGAGCAGTAGTGTTTGCATCGTTTCATGAAGAAAATCATACTAGACCTACTGCTTTCCGCACATGTGAAATTTTGTTTGTGGTAGATGGAAAAAGTGTTCCAGCTTCCTAGAGCTGTTGCTGTTGCATCTGTGATACCCTGTGTAATTGGTTGTGTGTCTGTCATGGCTGAAATGATCCTTTCAAGTTTCTTACCCAGAGTGGGTGGAATGCCCTGTAAAAATGTAAGTTAGTATTTTGATTCTTACTAGATGTATTAATTAAAAAAAGTTTATTTCCTTTTGCAGTTCTGCTCACAAAAGGAAGCCTATGTCTAAAGTTGTTTACAACTTGCTCTCTGATCGTGATTTGAAGAAGAAACTAAAGGAGCATGGTCTGTCTACTCGTGGTACCCGGCAACAGCTTATTAAAAGACACCAGGAATTTGTGCATATGTATAATGCTCAATGTGACTCTCTAAATCCCAAATCAGGTAAGTTAGAAATTCTAAGGAAGTTGTTACCATTGCAAACTATTTGTATGCATTTCTCCTTCTCTTAGTTCTTGGGGTAGGAATAAGGCTGGTTTGAATGCTTGGGAAAGCTGGAGCTGAAAGTATTTTTCTTATAAATCAAGATTAATGCAAAAAAGGAAATTAATGAAAATCAGGAATGTGTTGCTATACTCTGGAAGTGTCCAGTGACGATGTAAATTTGTGTTGAAATTCTTTGGTGCTTCCTGGTTTACTAACCCTGTTCTGAAAAATGTTCTGTTTTTATTGACTTTGCATTTTAGTAGAGCGCCTCCAAATTAGACTCTGAGGCTTTTAGCCAAAAAATTGTAAATACCTGAAGTTCTTAGTAAGTGAATAGGTGATTAATTTATCTTTTGTTCTGAATTTGTTTTCTTCCTGATATACACTGAGACTTTTATGTTTTTATTGGATTTAATTTCAAAATTAGATTTCTTTTTTGGAGAGGATAGGTAAGGGTAGAATGAATGAATAAGAAAATGTTAATGTTTTGCTGGAGTTTATATCACTTTAGGAGTTTGGCAGCCATTTTATACAATTAGACTATATATAGCATTAAACAGCTGTATGGGATAAGGGGAATATGTTTTAGTCTCTAATGTGAGTGCAATATAAACTTCCTTTAAACAGCAGTCCGTTGTTTGCATATGCTCAGCCTTAATGCTTGGAAAATGCCAGGGCTGGAACCAGGAGGATGAGATCCCAGTGGGGTGTCTGGGCTGTATGGTTTTGTAGGCAGTGTGGCCATTTTAATAATTTTGAATAGCATGTATGAGCTGGAGGGAGAACTGTCCCAGCTCATCTTGTTATATTCTATTTTATACAACTTGAAAACATGCGTCTCTTTTAAAGACCTGTCATCTCCCAGTTCAGCTCTGCAAGTGATACGAGTAACAGCACAAATACGCTGGTGCGTGTGGATAAGAGATAGATGTCAGATTTATAGTTATATTATTTTTTTATTTGATTAGAAGCTTATGGCAAACAGTCTTTTTAAAGGAGTCTCGAACAGGATCACGTTCTGATATTACTCTCCTGGGAGCTGGGCAGCCGTTAGTTTCCTGGAAATTCTCATACAGCTGGCATTGCATGTTCTGCACTGGTTTCAGCACAAAGCTTGCTGTCTGCTAGGTCTGTAGCGTGGGTCTTGCTGCTGGCAAGAGCTAGTCTCAGTTACTTCAGAGGTAGAGATGACAGATAATTATTCCTTACCTTCAGTTTAGTCTCTTTAGTTTTCATGTTTACAGAGAGACTTAAGTCCCAAAGCACAAGTTCACCTTTCTTCCAGAAGTTGTTAACAAATCTGAATGTTTTTGTGTGCATTGAAGGGCTCTAAAACTATGTGGACCAAATAAATTTTTGGTCTCGCTGGCAGTGGGACTATTGGGAACCGAATGAGCGAGCAGGGCAGGGCAGGCAGCGCGGGCAGGGCAGGGCAGGGCAGTGAGCTGGGAGCTGAGGAGCCACTCGCGCACAGCTGGGTTCAGCATCTCTGTGGGTCACATAGCATAGCACTGCAGGTACACAGCTAAACTTTACATTTGCTATTTGCTGCTTATCTATAACAGGAGTAATTTGGGCCCAGGGGTGAGAAGTACTCTTTGAGAAGGGTGCTAGAACCAGTACACACAGTTAAGATTGTGTTTGACTTCAGCAACGATGGAAGTTGGGGAAGCTTGTTGTTTAAGCCTGTGAGAACAGCACTTGTATCAGAATTTCAATCATGCTGTGATTTCTGTTAATCTTGGAAATTTAATTAAACACTCTCAAAACCCCTCTCCAAGTTCCCCCACGGGCAGGAGTAGACGTAAAGCTGCTGTAGGTTGTGGAGGTATGCTGCTTTTCTGATGGATAAACAGGAATGGAGCAATTCTGGAGGGAGGACTGGGCTGGTCAGGATGCATGGCAGCTCCAGGTGAGGGGAAAGGAAGGGTCGTGGAGCTGGGGTTGCACTGCTGCCATTATGCCACAGCAGGTCAGCATGAGAAGCGGATGCTGGTTTGATTGGCACCTCACGTCCACTCCAGGCATGCTGGAACTGAAGCTGCATGGTACAGGTGGTTCTCTGTTGTCCTTTAAAGTGCTGCGATGTACTTGGCTCTTGGCGCGATTCTTCACTTGATGCTGGTGATGAAGTAGCGGCAAGTCCCTGTCTGTGTCATTCATCCAGGCTAGCTAAATGAAGAGTTTCACAGTGTGTTACAGTGTACTTCAGCTAGTCTGCCCTAAATAATGCAAAACTTTTAGTTAGAGTTCTGTCTCGGTACCTATTTGTAAAGGGTGAATTATTAAACTAGCACTTAAGATGCACACATGCATTTTCAGTGGTAGCAGTGAACCTAAGGTCACTATATAATACTAATAGCTGAGCTTCTGAGGAAGCATAGGTGCCAAATTCCTGGATTTTGCATAAACAGTTTTGAAGGGGTTTTATTGCTTCACAACTTAATAAGCTTCTTGTTCTCTGGATGCTTTACTGTCTAGTGAAAGTGTTTGTTTTAATAAATACCCATAGCTACCTAGTAGCTCTCTGAAAATTATTACATGTAGAAATGTAATTTCAAACAGATTTATAAAAGTAAATGTCAAAATAAACCATGCAGGGTCCTGCATAGCTATAGTTTTAGTTAAAATATTAACAGACACAGTTATGCCTGTTTATGTGCTTTTGAGATGTTGGACTTGATAGTTACAGTAGGTTGTAATTCATCTTTGGACTGTGGGTTTTGGATGTAAGCCTGCAGACAGTTTTGCATTTACTTGGAGGTAAAAATAAGATAAACAGTAGATATCATTATTTAATTTTCCATTTAAAGATATGTTATAAAATGGAAACTCTTTATAAAACACATGCCTGTACACAACAGAAACACTGTAGTATCCTAGAGTAAGATCCAAATATAATTTGAAAATACTACATTTTCCTATGAATTTAATACAAAGGAAACGAGAGCAACAGCGCAGGAGGTGGCGGAGAACCAGCTGCCGGCACGCACCGCGTGGCTTGGTGCCAGGCGCCTTGGCCACGGCTCGCGGCTCCCGACCTTGCCTCCTTGGCCCCACGCTCGGGCACTGCCTCCGCTGCTCGGCTGCTGTGGACGGGAGCGATTCCTCTGCGTGAACAAACTCCCGCTGAGCACTGGTGGAAAACCATGCCATTTGGGTTTGCCTGTGACTGGAATCTGAGGTGTCACTGTTGGAGAGCTCTTTGTGATTTAAATTAAAGGTAGTTTCATTCAGTGCTGTTACATCTTTTTATTTAATAGCTCCTGTTTTAGTGATCCCTTTCTTGTATTTTCAAACAGTTGCAGAGGTTGTTAAAGAGCTGGAAAATAATGAGAAGATACGGGTTCAACTTGAATGTAATAAAACCAGTGAAAATGTAAGCTAATTACCTTTGATTTCGGGGGCGGGGGTGGCTAGGAGAAATTGCAGAGTGGGCAATGAACATGTTTGCTTTACTATGGGAATTTGCAGGTTGCGTGTTGGAATTCGCATATACCATTTTACAATCAACATGATTTTCTCATACAGCTCATTTGGCATGGGCAGTTTGTTTACTGCTGATGTTTCTATGCCCGAACCATATAAGTGGGAGCATTTTTTTTTTTAATTACAATAAAATTTCTTGAGAAATGTTCCCCTTGGTCATAGTGGAGGATTTTGACCCTCCATGGCAGTGTGCGGAATATTTTGCTTCCTAGAATTCTCTAGGATTTAGCTAGCAAATTCCTTGCTTCCATATCAGCAACAGTGCCTGTACTTTTCCCATGACATATGATACTTTTGTGACTTTTGGAGCATGTTTGTTGCACAGGATTAGGAAATATTTTATGGTCCACGTGTGCTGGGTGTTAGAGTGGCTTGGCTTAGTCCTGTTGAATTCATGGAAGCAAAGCAAGACAGCATGTATAGGTACTTTAAATATATATTACTTTCTGCGGATGAGATGGGAAGAGCTGGCGGGGGAAAACCAGATAGCTGATCCTTCTTCCAGTTTTAATTCTCTAGTTTTAAAGTATGCTGCTTTATCATCTTTTGTTTCTGTAAATAAGCATTTGTGTGATTTCTGTAGAGCTTGACCTTCACAAAGGACCAGACAGAGGAAGAAATAGATGAGATCCATACTGATTACCGTAAGTAATCACAAGTTTCACTTAATTTTGCTCTTAAATTCACCTTTTCCTTTGTACTAAAATATACACACAAAAGTGTGTGTGCACTTCCCCCGCCCTCCACTGAATAAACCAAAGATAGAAGTTATCTGCTTGGGCTGAAACTTCTGTTGTGAAACTCAGTCTCTGTTAAGTACTGATGTTTGACAAAACTCACTGCCAGGGCTGGATGAGATTGAGGTGGAAGCTCATCTTACCGCCTGCCTCTGTAGCACATCTCCATTTACGCACTTCCTATTACCTCCTTGATGGTCCTCCTATATTTGGTGGACGTAAAGAATAGGAAAATAGAGTTTTTCTCTCTCCCATGCTGGATGTGCGATGCGTAGTTTCACTGGGAACTCTGAGGTGGAAATAAGGAGCAGAACTTCTCTGAAGGGACCCCCTGAGACCCAGCAGTGTTGGGCATGCATGCTGGCTATATCCCTTTGAGCTGCCTGGGCTGCTGGCTGTCTCGTGCAGGAGGAGCTCCATTTCAGTGTCCTGCTCTGTGTGAGACTCTCCATGCAATTCTTGTGATGCTGGTTTTGAAGAACCGAAGAGCAGTTGTGACTGCAGTGAAAGCTAATGGTGCTTTGGTTGTGAGATTTCATCCTTCCTTGCCCTAGGTTTTTTGACACTTTTTCCAAGAATACTCTCAGTTACTCAGAGGTTCATGTAAATTGGTTAATCAGTTTGCTAGTTCTGTATTTTGTTAAAACTTGGGCTTGCAGCGTATGAACCTGTGTGTGTTATTACTCACTGATTGTAAAAACAGAAGCTTGTTACTTATGGTTGTGTCCCTGTGGACAATGGCACGCACTCCTGATTGTTTTTATATGTACAGAATTTTCTCGGTTTCAGGTTTCATAATTATTTTCTCCCTTTTTTGAGGTTCTGGGCAGTATGATTCTATGTGACTTTGGCTCTGCAGGCAGTTCTGCTGGCTGTGAGCACTCCAGCAGCACCAGCCCGGCTCAGGCGTAGATGTGCTGCTGCAGAAGGAGGCATCACTGCCGACAAGCCGTGTGCTGAGCTGGCAAGATGGGGTTAATGTTGCCTGTCTTGACCCTGCGCTCACCAGTATATCCAGTAACACTGATACTGGGTTTTCCCATTACTCAGGATATTCCCTCCTTCCCTACACTCTTAATGATCGGACATTGGCTTTATTTAAAATGTGCCTGTATTCTGGGCGGTGGTTGGTCTTCCCGAGACCTCTGACTCTTCCTGTAGCAGATAAGTTTGTATAAATTTACTCTTTCTATACCTTATTTTTCTAGGTTTGCTGTCGAGTGCAGAGTGACATTAACTGACAAGCAACGTAGCCACAGTAGTTTATATCTAATATGGAATTTCTAAAATACTTTATGGCTGCATGTTTCCTCAACCATGTGTATTTTACACTTCTACAGTTGTCAAAGTGGCCATTACTGCTAAAAAGTATGTTTTAACTGAGCCAAAAATGCTTTTTCCATATTTTATTTGTGTACTGTGATTCTCAAATCATCCAGGGTTTCACGGTGCTCCTTGCACTCACTGCCTTCCTTCATAGCCCTCTCCACAAGCACTTGCACGTTCTTGTCTCCTTCCTGCATCATTTTTTACTCTCCCCTCCCATCCAGCCCTTTGATTTTGAAGGGATCTTTTAGAAAGAATACTCTGCTAATTTGGTTGACCTCTTCTCTCCTCCATCCTGTGCAGGCTCCTACGATTCAGTTCAATCTGGATCATTTTTTTCTGGTTTTGTTGTTGCTGTTTGTTTCTTCTTTTTTATACTGAGTCTCCTCTGTGCAAGAGACCAGTGCCTGTGTTGGCTATTAAACCTGCTTCTGCCCTGACAGAGTAACAGCATTTGTTTTGGCAAGTGTAACTGGAATAAATATTTAAGGGAAAGAAGAGAAGAGACAAAAAATATGACAGGGAGAGCTATAGTTCAGTGATACAGCTTTTTTTTGGGGGGGGGAGCTTGTTTTTTTTGGGGGGAGGCTTACTTGTTGGGATTTTTTGGTGGTTTTTTAATATCCCCCCCCCCCCCCCCC
>VZSC01007353.1:39624-78442 GCA_013398225.1 Steatornis caripensis
GAGCCGTTCCATCACCTTTCCAGGGATGGAGGTGAGACTGACTGGCCTGTAGTTTCCCGGGTCCTCCTTCTTGCCCTTTTTGAAGATTGGAGTGACATTGGCTTTCCTCCAATCCTCAGGCACCTCTCCTGTTCTCCACGACTTTTCAAAGATGATAGAGAGTGGCCTAGCAATGACCTCCGCCAGCTCCCTCAGCACACGTGGGTGCATCCGATCGGGACCCATCGATTTGTGGGTGTTCAGTTTGCCTAGCTGCTCTCTAACCCAATCCTCATTGACCAAGGGCAAGTCTTCGTTTTTCCGTGCTTCCTCTCTTATCTCCAGAGTCTGGAGATAAGTTGTGATACACCTCTTCTGGTTGCATTATTGCACAGGGCCTTTGCTATTTTTAACCTGGTAATTTAAGAGTTATGTTTGATTAGTTGGACAACTGGCTCATTGTAATCTGCCAATTGTTTTCAACAGACAAAAATACACTCCTGATACTTAATTACACATTTTAGCTAAGGGAAAGGGCAAGCTGTAGCCAAATTCAAAGATTGTGTAGCTCTTCCACACTGTAATTACAGTTCTGCTTGGCTATTTCTGTCAAAATCATTTCTGCAGGGGTAGAAAAGTCAGTGGTTTGAGTGGGAATATGGCTTTGTTCATGAGGGTGGACAGAACACATCTGTGAACGGCCACGATAAGGATTATTAATGAGATGAGTCTCAATATGGTTTTAATGTCCTGTGCAACTTTCTAGTTAACTTATTGGAAAATACTTGTGGATATGGCATAAGAGTAGTGTATCTTTACGTACCATAATTTCTAGTCTGTATTTGCTTTCTCTTTGGAGAGGTAGAAGGTATCTTTTCAGAGAACAGTTCATCTTTTTATAGATAAAAACACTTGATGCAAAAATAATGAAATGGTTTTACAATTTGTATCTAATACATGTTGTCTATAAATGATTTTTCCTATTAAAAATGGGCATGTCAGTTATTTAGATTGATCTTTCTTAGATGCATAAGGAAATAAATTGTAATACTTCTCTTATTGAAAACAAGCCTGTTAACTTGATCTGTAAAACTTTAAAGCTATCAACCTGTGTCATGCAGTGGGTGAAGTGAATTGGTAGCAAGAAGCAGAGAACAGCACTGTCCCATTAAGTGTTTGCTAGTTTCTGAAATAAAGTTTCATCTTATGAAACGTGGCAAATTTCCTTACTCTTTATATCTCTCCTTGTTTGTGTTTGCAACTCCTACTAATGAAATGTTTCTGTTTCAGTCTCTGGTTCTGAGAGGGTGAGGGTTTTTTTACTATGCAGGAAAAGAAATAAAACCTTTGAAATGGTGTGAGTTTTGGGAAGCAAGTAAGTGGGGATGAGGCATTGGTATTTAAATATGTATAACTTTGGTTTCCCTTAAAATCTATTTCCAGGCTGCAAAAATTTAAACAATGGTATTTTGCTTTGTCATTCTTGCTGATCTCTGCCTTTCTTCTTGGTAGAACATATGGAAGAGCATCACACAGCTATCGTCCTTGGAAAAGCACAGATAATCAAAACAGAAACTTCTGATGGCAAAAGAAGTGAATCTCATTCCTTGGATGAAGGCCAGAGATCAGTCTCTCCTGCATTCTCACTGTCATCTGGATCGACAAGCAGGTTAGTGAAGAAGAGTCTCTTCTCCCTCGTTTGTACCAGATAAGACCAAACGTGGAAAAACTTTGCCAGTAACCTCGAGCAAAATAGATACCCTACTTCATAGGACAGGTTCCTAAGCTGTGATTACTGATTCATTCTCCTCCATGTTTCTGGCTGTTCGGTTGCTTGGGGGATGGAGCTGAAATACATTTAGAATTCATGTAATAGTTTTATAATGACTTGGTAGAGGGGTGAGAGTGTAAATGTTCCTTTTGATACGGAAACAGTGAGTGGAATGTCTTTGGAACCAGGAGAAATTTTGGTGTTTCTCTTTCACTGCATCATCTTCCCTTCTGTTTGAAGTTTTGTTTAGAGAGATCCAAAAATTGCTGTAGTCTAAGTCTTTTAATAGCTCTTTAAGTTGAGTATTGCTGTAAGAAATAGAATTTAAATCACCCATTATTTGCAGTCAGTGGTAGAATGCCACTGAACCTTGAAGGCCTGACAGCCATTCACTTTTCTTTCTTCATGCATTTAGTTTTGCTTCCTGAAATGGCCTTATTTGGTTTCAGAAAATGAAGGCTTTATAAATAATGTAAGATTTTATGCTTTTGATAGTTCAATGATAATTTTATTGGAAGGAGACTCAGCTGTTACTGCTGATAAGATCAATCTAGTTTTTGAAGGTAGTGTTTGTTTAAGATATTTACTTCATGGATCAGAATTTGCTATCTGCTGCTGATCAGTTGTCAAAGATGATGACAATGAATACTTAGATAAATACCCTAGTGCAATACTGATTGCTGTGGCGCCAGTTTCTGGAGGAAAGGTGAAAAGGTAATTAAAAACAAATACAGAATCACTGTTTTTTGATATGTGTCTAAAAGCAAGGAGCTAATCTTGATAATAATCTTGCTATCTTGTTGATAACAGAAATGAGAGGAGAAAGGCACCCTTTGCAGGTCTGCATTACTAGGAAGAAAAAGGCTTCCTATGTTTAAAAGTGGGAGATAATCAGAGGAAGTAGCTGAAAGTCAGGCAGCAGATCAGCAGCTGAGCTAGAAGTAACCTTTCTTAATTTCACACCCATTACACCCATAGTATCTGCCTCTTCCTCTGTGTTCTGCAAATATTAATAACAGTGCTTGGCTTCATTACCATTTATTAAAAGAACAATTTAGTTGTTGAAAAGTTAAACAGAAACACAGTTTTCAAAACGAGTTTTGGTTCACAAAGAGTTTTAAAAGTCAGCATGGGAATTAAAGGTGTTGCCTTTCACAGAGGTAAATATGAAATGGTGAATGAAGGCCTAGGAAGACAGGAAAGAGGGGATCAACTCAGGGGATGACAGAGCATCAAATGTTAAATGTCTTTATTTTTATATGATCAGACTTTGCTGCCTATTTCCGTTTACTTGAACTAAATGGGAGCATATAGTAAATATTTGTCTGTAACAGCATATGCTGGCTGGGCAGATCACTTACATGGAGGCAGAAAGCATCTTTGTTGCTGTTTCAAAATATTACATTTTTGTTTGGCTTCAAACTTGTGTTATATGCTAATAAAGATGGTCCCCTCCCGATAGCCTTTCTCCTCTTTAGTGTATGTCTTCCTGCCTGAATTATTATTGTAAAATTGATAAATGTAGCATATTATCATATTTGTTGTTTAATGTGTAACAAACCTATTAAGATTACTGATGTACTAGTTTTATCTAAGTTCCTCAGGGTATCATGCCAATGAGGATAGTTCTTCCTTCCCTGTGATGCAGGTAACTGTTATCCTGCTAATTTCTTTACTTGTAAAATAGGGTCCAGTGCCCTGGACTCATGAAGAGACTTGCACATTGTAGTACCCGATAGTTGAGTATCTTATTTTCAGGTCTGTGCTCTTCAGAGCGGAATCCACAGATCTCAGCAGGACATGGTGAGTGACAGAGGCTGGGTGACCCTCTGGAGACCACCTCATCCAGCCCTGCGCAGAGCAGAGGCAGCTGGAGCAGGCTGCTCAGGGCCGTCTACAGTCAGGTTTTAGTATCTGCAGGGATGGAAACTCCGTACCCTCTCTGGGCAACCTGCTGCAGTGTTTGACCACCCCACTGTACAAAAGCTTTTTCTTATGTTTCGAGGGGATTTCCTGTGTTTCTGTTTGTGCCTGTTGTCGCTCGTTCTGTCAGTGGATACTGCTGAGAATAGACTGTCGTCTTTGCTCCCTCCCAGCTGGTATTGCTACACATTGGTGAGATCCCATTGAGCCTTCTCTTCTAAGGGCCAAACAGTCCCAGCTCTCTCAGCCTCTCCTCTTAAATCTTAGAATAATTGCGGGTGTCAGAGTTGGCTCTGTGTGAAGCAGCATGCTGAGTGGTGAGGCGTAAGGACTTAGCAGTGGACACCACAGGTCAGAGTGTCTTTGAATTCTGCCCTTGGCAGTGTCTGGCACAGCAGCATTGCCTGGCGACTCACAGCCAGAGCCCTCCTGATTTTAAGCACTGAAGCCCTTTTAGAAATGGACCAAGCCCTAAAGTGGAGGGGAAGATGAGCCTCCTAAAAGGCTCTCACAGGCTTTCGCTGTTCTGGGTTGTGACCATCTCTTCTTCTTGAAGCTGCTCCACTCAAGTTCTGTACTGAAAGATGAAATGGGCCGGGGAAAACAACTCTTCAGTGCTCATTTAGAGGGAAAGAAATGGGCCCTGGGGGTTTTGTTCCAGAGACTGGTTTTATGTGCCCACAGCCTCAGCTTTCCAGTTTGCAGCTTGAGCCATGGCTGCCCTGCTGCTGACGGGCAGTTCCAGGGAAGCACTTGGCAGCAGGATCCTGACGTTTGGTTTGTGTCACAGTGGCAGGCAGGATCCCAGGCAGAAGCTGTCCCCCAGGGCTAACGCAAGGCTGACTCACTCAGATTTGTACACGATGTCACGTTTGGCAGGTGCGCAGATGATAGATGGAGCTGCCTCATCTTCACCGCGCCTGCTGTTGCAGTTGCCCTAGAGCTCCAACTGTTATTTCAGTTCCACAAAATAAATGCCTTCAGCTTGGCTCTTGATCTAGGATTTAAATGAGGTGTTCCTGTTCCTTCCATGTTTTACTTAATTTTTTTTTTTAATTGCAAATTAACCTTTTGGCATTTAGGACCTTGGAAAATTTGGAATTTTAATCTTACAGAGTGAGTTCTGAGAGGTAGAAAGGACTTATATTGGCTCATCCAAGGTATCATTAAATCTCTGTTTCACTGACAATTTGGTGTGTGAATGACGTTAAGAATGATTCTTCCCGTGGCCTTTGACATCAAAGGTAAACTCTTATTCTTTACATTTTTCTGTCTGCGGGCTTGTTCTATCAACTTAAACTCTGGACGAAAGTGTGTCTAACAGACTGTAAGAGAGTTTGCTAAAGGATGTGGCAGTTACTGATGATCTGAATGTGCTTTCATGAACCAAGCTGGCAGGTTTTGTTGGGAAGTGCATTTGTTTGCATTATGTCTGGCTAAAGGCAGAGTTGTTTATTCCCTCTTTGTATGCCTTCACTCTCTCCAAATGAAGTATTTCCATAGACTGCTTGAATCAAACATGGAATGTCTCAGTTGTACAGACCAGTGGGTATGCATCAGGGATATTCGGACCTTCTTTAAAAAAAGCCATGCTTAATAGCTCCCTGTGGTTCACTCTTAAATTCAGCTTCTGTGGAACAGGAACAGAATTATTGGAGTCTGCACAGCACTTTTTTCAGAATCTCTCTGGGATTTTCTCTTAACTTTCCTACTTTGTGCATAACTCCTGGATTGTATGTGTGGTGTGTTTTTTATTTATTTTTCTTTAAATATAGGGCAGTTTGCTTAACCTTAAAAGCTAGCTACTGCATGGACAAGAAGTTCAGCAAAGTGATGGGGTTTTTTTGGTTTAGGGTTTGGTTTTTTTTTTTCTTTCTGTTCCTCCACCCCAGTTCTATTATAGTGTGTTGAACTCAACTGATCGGCAGGTGGGCTCCGGAGTGTGCCGCGGGGCATTACACACTGCAGATTCTCATCCTTTGCATCCAAACCCCTGTTTTTAAACTCAGCTCAAAAAGAGGTGATATCAGCAATAATAATACAGTGAAACCTTAGCTCGAGTGACACATGGTGCCTTGTGGTGCGTGGAAGGCCCCTCCCGTGTGACCAGTGTTCCTCGTGGCAGACCGTACCTTTCTGAAGAGCACTCCAGCGCATTTCCCTGTGCTTTCTGGGAAACAAACAGGTTGCAGGGATCACCCCACCTCCAGATAGTGATGTGGGGGAATGCTCATGGAAAAGAATTAAATGTGCTTTTTGTCTTTACTGTTTCTGTCCCTGATAGCTACCCTGAAACAACAGCAGATCTGATGTTCCAGTGCAACACCCAGGTCTTTGGCCCTTTGAGACATGTCAGGTTCTGCTGTGTCTACACACCAGCTTTGGGCTGTGGAGTTCTGTGAATTGAAGTGTGGCTCACAGTCCCAATACACTGCTTCCACATCTCTGGTACAATCAAAATAGACCTGGGTTATGGCAAGATTTTCAGGGATTGTGAAAAGTAGGTGTAGTCATATAAACTGCATGAAAGAAGGAGATGTATTTTGTCACTCTCTGGTTACCATGGGGTTAATGTTTTGTTAATTGTAGTTAAATAAATATAGCACAAATCAAAAAAGACTGATTTAGGTTTTGAGGATTTAAGTAGCATTGTGCTATTGTACCAAGTAATGATTTTCTGAGGCTTGTATTTTATTTCTGATAATAAGAGGATATCCTTTGATAAGGGTAAGTGTTTTTCGCATTGAAATGTCAAAACTTGAAATGTATTTGGAAGTCCAAATCTGCGTGCTGTGTGTTTATGAAGAGAGCACTTCTAAATGGAGGGCTGATGTTATGATGGATTGAAAGAAAATTAGGATTTTGAGCTGCACATAGACTATAAGAAAGCAATCTTGTTGGAGAGTTGAAATGTTTGCTCTGTAAAACGATGCTTCAAGTAAATGAATGATTCTTATGTTTAACCTTCGTAAGACCTTCTGTCTTTTGTCAGTCTCATATCAATATTTGCTAAGGGAGCAGCTGGTCAATATTAGAAATTCATACAATGTACAGTAATCACTGATGTACTGATATTACTCAAAAGTTGATGCTTTAATTGAGAAAATGCAAATTTTACACCTGCTGGAATAAAGATATCAGCCATGTGTGGAGGTTATAGCATTGACCCAAGCATGTTTGGTCTCTTCATAAATTGATGATCCCACCAAGAGAGCAAAATGGGCATAACTGATAAACACCAAAACAAAGCCATGACTTTTAAAGGATAATTTTTCAAAGCTACGAAGTCATACATAAAGCTTTCCTAGAACTTTAGTGCTCCATATAAATAGTCCCATTGCATTCTTCTACTTTCTAGGACTGAAGCCAAATTTTATGCAACTATTTAAACAATAGGAGAATTAGAAAAGAAACTAGGTGGGACAATGATAAGCCAGTTAATGAAATATGTAGAGGAAATACTCTATTGAAAGTATTTTACATAATGGGGCTAATATCCAGGTTTTTAAACAAATCAATTCTCTTTAAAACTTTGTGTTAGAAGAAAATTTCAGTTCTTGATGACTAGAGTGAAAGACTTGCAACAGCAGACAACATATATTGTTGGCCTCTTCTGAGATATTAAGGTCTACACTGAAACACAGTGACTTAATTTTGAAATCCTAGTAGAAAAGTGCTATGTGTGCAGCTTGTATAAATCTCTGTGCTGTTGGAATACACGGAGTGACTGCAGTGTCTGCCAGGTGAGATTCATGCCCAAGTAAGGGCCCTCATTTGCAATAAGTGGTGCTTTTTGGCATTAAGTTTAGGAGCTATTATTGATCAGGATCTAAGATCTGGATTTAGCTGGTCTCTTCATCTTGGATTTATGTGCTTTGCAGAATTTGGAATTTAGGTTATCAGCAGAAGAAGAGGTAGAAATAGGGAGCCGTGCTTCTGTGAGTCTGGAGTTCACTGGATGGCAGCAATCCTCCGAAAACCTCTCAGCAGACATCACTTCGTCAAAGAGACCGTTGACAGGATGGAACAGTTGAAAAAGCTGTGTAAGCTCTTCCCTGGCAGTTGCTTTGGTCTGAGTTTAAAGAAAGCGTTGTCCTGATCCCTAGGCTGGCCATCACTGTCTGAGAGAAGTATATGAAAATGTGTTGATCAGGGAAATAACTGCCTTTTTCAGTTCTTTAGTACATTTTTGACTTAATAAATCTTGCACTGCTTTGGCTCAGAGAGGGTGTATTTTACAATGTTAGATAGCAGTGTTTTATGTTTGATTTTTGGCTTCAAATATGGGTTCATTGTGGGAGGGTGATGATACTTCTCTGTTGTGTTGTTGATTCATACCTCTCTTCCAAAAACTGTGAGCCGTAACAAAGGGCCCAGAACTGTGAGGCACGGTGGAGAGAGTCCACGTGGTGGAGAGAGAAGTAATTTCAAACAGTAACAGCTGATGACCTTGCATATGTATAGGAGAAAGTGATTATATATAGCAGGTATCCAGAAGGACATGAGTCCATAGCCTACGGCCCTGGGGTTTGGACATCTTTGAGCCCTGAAACAGAAGTGATAGTACACCAGTGCTCTCTAGTGCTTTGGCCTAGGCGTACGAACTGTTGCCAGACTCCTAAGGAAAGCAGTTAAGGTAGATCCAGCAGATCTTTTCCTTTTCTAAAGGCAGAGCCTCAAAGGCATGCTCTCGAGCTGCAGAGGAGGCCACTCAAGGCCAAGAAGGCCTGGAAGGAGTCAAGAAAAATTGCAACAGGGGAACCTATGTGAAGTTTAGTATAGCTGAGAGCCCTCCATGGGGAGTCCCGGGGAAGGTCCAAGGCTGGCAAACCTGCTGTCCTCCAAAGATGGGAAGATGAGGCCATGCTCAGTGGTGCCAGCCATGTGTGTTTTGGAGAGGAGGTACAAGGAAGGCTTTGTAGTAAACTGTTAATCTTGGATGTTGCACAGGATTTACGGCCACTCCAGCAGCAAGCTCATACTATTTATCGCAGGCAGGTCAAAGCGGAAGCAGGATTGCTTGGTCGAGCAAACCGTTTGCCCTCACTCCTTGCAACCGGGCATTCATCTTCAAATGGCATTGGTAAAATGAGGCAGGCTGTGGTTCATTTCTCATTCCAGCATTGAGGAAAAAAATGCACAATGCATGTGCCAGAACTAAGTACATAATGCATGGCAAGATGGACTGATTAAAGGATGCTGGCTGTTCACCGTGAAGCCAAGAAGGAACTTAATCTGCCTGAAAATAAACAAATTCAAAGAGATATTTGCTTCTTTCATTTTTAGAACGAGACATGTTATTCACACTTATGTCAGCTTTTTTCTATTTTAAGGTGGTGTGTTTATCTTAAAAAAAAAAACAACAGGTGGTGGTGGTGGAAGTCAAATCCAAATGATGGTCAAAAAAGGAATAGTTTACTCTTGGTTGATTGTCTTTAAGTGCTCAGAAGAAACTAATCCTGCAGAAAAGTGAGACAGAGTTGGGGAATTGCCCAAGTCACTGGAGCTGCACTTTTCTGAATGTGGAGATGTGAGTAAGTCCGGGAAATGAAACCTCTTCACACCCTGTTACCTTGTCTCTCAGCCTGTTGTGTCTTGAACAGTGAAGCTTCAGAACTTTGGTGATTTTGCTATAAAAGTTTATTCATCTGGAACTGATATCTAAAATCTTAGGATAGAATAATGACCTTTATTAAAGAAAAGGACAGAAAACCTCTTGTGGGAACTTGTCTTGGATTTGCAGTCTGAATAAAGTCTGTAGATGTGTTTTGCTTTGTCTGGTCTTGTAATAGGTAGGTACGTATGGAGTATTGAAAAGGCAGAAAGTACTGAAGAAATGAACAAAACTATTCTCAATTCTGTAATCTGTTTGGGCCCCCTAGGCTACAATTTATAGAAACAACATACATAATGAAGTAGCTGTTTCTTTTTTATTTAATTAATTTTCTTCAGTTTTGGGGCTAATCATTCAATGATAAGAGCAGCTTAGGAGTTTTCTTCAGGGGAAAAAAAAGAATAATTTAAAAATATGAATTCAGTTAATGGTCAGAATTTCTTTTGCTTAGTTGCAAATGTTTTTGATAGTTGTTTTTCAGCTGTCTGGCTTATTCAAGTTTTTTTTTTAATTTGCAAACAGTATTTTTCCCCTGCATGTGGAAGAAAGGTATATAATTACTTAAAATCAAGGAATTGCTCAGTCTTTGTAAAAGAAATTGATCTTTAAGAGAGACAAGATGCGGAGAACTATTTCATTAAGTGGCTTGGAACCATGGATTGGTGGAAGAAACGTTTTGTTTGAAGAAATTGTTTGAAGCAAAGGGCTTTTTAGCTCCAGCTAGGAAGCTTGTAACCCTGCAGCTCCATTTTGTGCAGTTACATACATGTATCCTCAGTCTGTCGATGCAATTACAGCGTAAGGGTCGATTTGGTTCGCCGTGGGACTCTGATTCCTCTTGAGTTGATAGTGCATTCACAGCTACACGTATAGGCTAAGGTGGTAACTCTAGGACACTTTCTGCTCAGTTTTGAAGTAAGTTGGTAGGTATTGACTGAATTACACATGTAAATTACGGACTTGCATTATTGTTCTTAGTGTTAGCCAAATTTTTTCCACTTTTATTGTTTTGCTTGTGACAAACACAGTTGGTGACAAATGATAATAACACTACGTTATTCAAGGCAAGGAAGTACATCATGTTCAGGCATCAAACCTGTTCTTTTTCTATTTTAGGGGACTAAAAGCATACAAATACCCCTTGTCCTCCCCACCCTCCCCTTTTTAATGTAACTGGAACATTGGAGTAGGATTTAGAAATAAGATAATAACTCATTCCTTGGGCATCCAGTTTGTGTACTGAAAATCAGTTTTTGATGGGCTTAGAATTTTGAGAGTAAAAAAAAATGCTGGACTTCAAAACTGTCCCCATCCACCATTGTTTTTACAGCGTGTTTTACCATGTTTTTCATTTGAACATTTCATACCAGATTTGGGGCTGAACTAAGAAATTGAAATGGTTGCCTGAGCCCTGACTACGGGAAGAGACAAGCTGGGTAGCTGAGGAGTGCCGTGAATTGTAACGGATCCAGCAGACAATTGCGTTACCAAGATGTAACCCTATTTAGCTCATGCTTTGAGGAAGATACAGTGACCCTCTTCCTTCCATCGACTGTCCCAGGGCTTCCTCGCCTCCACCCGAGCACCTGCACGTGGGGCTGGGGTTTAGGCTGTCGCTGCTTCTGCTGCAGTTATTGTAAGCAGGGGTATTGATAATTGATGCAGGGATAAAACGTTTATCCCTATACATGCAGTAGCTGCTTTTAATTTCAGGTGACTTTTGTTTCCATATTAGAACTGCTCTGTTGGATAATGTCTGTAATTCAACAGGCTTGTTCAACAGTTCAAGAAAGCAGCTTTCACCTTCTGTTGTCCCAGGGACTGCAAATGTGGCTCCACTTTGAAAAGTGCCCAGTAAAATCACTACGTGGGTCTTCTGTGCAAAGACAACCTCTCTAGTATGAGACGTGTTGTTTGTTAAAACTTTGGTTTGGCAGAAAGACCATTTGAAACTTCAGCAATTGTCCGTATTATCAGGATTCTGCTTTGCCGTGCTGGAATCTGTCCTGCGAGAATGTGTATTTTGGGGCTGTTTTCCTTAATGTGTGTTTTGAACAAACATATAAACGCACTGCTATCTGTATATAAAGCTATGATTTTAGGGGCGTATTTTTACAATTTATGTCTGCTGTCTTCTAACAAACAGGATTCATTTTGTTGTAAAACCTTTAAAGTAAATCCAAGAGAACTGCTATCCAACTGCTGTCCTGTGGTTTACATTAAAATCTCCCAACTGTTTGTGTGACATAGTTTGTTACGTAATTTCTGCAGTAACGTACAGACTTTGAGCTGCCAGGCGTCTTTTTGAAAGATAGTTTCCAGAAAACAACATTTTCCAACTTGTCAGTTGATTTCTGCAACCCTACAGTTCGGCATATACTTGAGAACTTTGCAGTAGTTTATATCAAGGAGCCTGAACATGCAATAGAAGTTATTTAGAAATAATTGACCAGAATACTGTGTTCACTTAATTCAGATTTTATTGAAATTTGACAAGTTTTTCATCTTAGTTACAATACAGGCTGAAAGCATGGGTGTCGTTTTGGTTTTTTTTAACTTTAAGCACGTGAAGAGATCTTACTGAGTATGTGTACGTGTGTGCACGTATCTATATGTGCATGGATTCTTCCAGTGTTGATGCAATAATGATAGTTGAGTTTATTAAAGCCCTGATTTGAGTAGCCTCTGTGCCTACTGTAAAATACAAATGTAGCAAGCGAAATTCTACTCCGTTGTTGTTTAGGACATGGCTAGTAAGCAGCCGTGTCATGTTGGTGCCTTGAGGAGATCCGATAGGCAGGCTCCGTTAGGAGCTGATGTGAACCCCTGATTTTTGCAATGGGAGCAGGAGGTAAGGCAGCTGTTCTTCAGCTTTGCAGTTCTAAGCTTTGCTTAGACTCTAGTCCGGTGAGCATTATACAACTCTTCACTACTAGAAAAGCTTTAAAAATACATTTAAATGTTATTTAGGCCTAAGTGTTTAAAAGAAACAAATTAGTTATAGATACTTTATGCATTTATGTGCTTGCTCTTACAAAAGCAGTCTGGGATGACATTTTGGGCTCTCATTACCGGGGCAGTGTGAAGGCTTGCTGAGCCTTGACAGAAGTTGCTTGATTCCCTTGTTAGGCTGGTAGAGTAAAGCTTATTGCTGTAAAACTAATGACGTAGGGTTGTTCTTCCTTATTTATTTATTTGTTTATTTTGAGTTACTGTCTTAAATCCTGTACATTGAAGCTTCTCACCTGTCCAGCACGGGTACTGAGTTTGACCTGGTGTGTTCTGTATTGTAAGTATATAAATACCGACTTAGAAAACAAACAGTTTATTTTTCTTGTCCTGTTAGAATGTAAAATTATGTGTGAAGACGAAAAACTAAAAAAACCTTTTCAAGAAGGTTAAGAAAGAAGTTGTGACGCATCTGGCTTGGTTCAACCGTCATTCACCTCAGTTTGCAGTATCCAAGGCACTGAGATGCTTTTTTTCCTTGGTCTAAGCAAAGCATCCATTAAAGTTTAAAGTTAATTATTTAAATTAAGAAATAAATAGCTGTATGAAATACCTCTTTCCGTGCTCAGTAGTATTCTTTTCAGAATATGTGATCAAACCACAGAGCCAAAACATTTTGCTTCAGGGGCAGATAGCAGCTGAAGATTGTTACGGCCCTGTGTAGCGTATGCTTTCTAGATTGTGCCTTTTCTGCGGAAGGTAGGTTTGACAAGGAAAACTTGCTTCAAGCAGCTCAAAATGAGCCACCTCTGTGTGATGATTTACTGTGGCGGCTGGCAGAGCACGTTTCCCTTGGCTTTCACCTGGACGTGCTGACAGTCTTGGCAGTTTGGATTTTTGTCACTAACAATTTCAATGATAAGGTTTTTTCTTTAATGTCGATTCATTTTTTTTTTTGTTATGGTCAAAATGTAAGCTTACCCCTAAGCCTTGAGTTTTCAGGTTGAAAGTGCCTTTACTCTTTGAAGTGTTGTACTTTACACACCAAAGTATCTTGCACATCCTCTCCAGAGAAATTGTCTGGTGTCTGTGGATATAAAGGTATTGTAGTTACCAACAAGCAAATGTGAACAGAGAGAATTGTCTTGTATGTTAAATAATGAAAATGAGACCCAGTAATAACTCTGAAGATTTTGTGAGAGCCAGAACTTTCTGGATTGTGCTCTTGGTTGAAATTATTTCTCAGTGGTTGAAAGTACTTCTTGTTGCCAGTGCTGTGTGGAGGGGTCTGTCTTGTCTCTGGATTCTACTGCCTTTGCTCAGTAGAGCGCTGCTTTGCTGTAGATGTTGCTAAAATAATTTGCATCTGTTTTATTTTCCCCTTCAGCTCCAGTTCAGACATTTTGAGAGATCTGCAAGGGCCTGAGACATGTTCAGCATCCTCTGACAAGTAAGTAGAATATATAGGTGGAAAAGTCCTTGCGACTTATTTAGGTTAGTAGTTTCCAGTTCGTGGAATCCTACGCTTTTATGGAGGAGAGGCAAAAGTCAAGTTCTCGGTGAATCTCCACAATTGTGGGAGATACAATTTGGTGAGTGTTTTTGGATCCTTGGAAAATAATACCTGGGTGCTCCAAGGATCCGCAGATGACTAGCTGAAAATCATTGTTCTAAGGTATATTTAAGTATGAATATGTATTTTTAAAAAAAGGAAAAAATAATGAAGGAACTAATTTTCATGGAAAATTAAGAGAATCTAGTCTTGCAGTGTAAAGTTACATTGTTGTAAGTCTCACATCTCTGTCAAGCTGAACATGCTAAAATTGCAGCCTTTTTTTTGACTTCTGTTTGAAGAGAGAAGAGCACTTTCTTGGTTTTGAAATCTTAACATCTTATTTCTTTAAACCAAAAATCCCCTTCTGTTATATAGTGGTAATATTTAAAATTTGGGTCTAGTTGTGCAAGGTGCTGTACCAAGAAACACTTACAAGCCATCCAAGGATTCCTGAAGTAACCCAATGAAGTACATGAAGGTGGAGAGGAGCTACAGGGATATGGGGGCGTTGAAGGTGTGCAGATACAGTGAAATTTGGAATAGTGCAGTGTTAGATCAGCTGAAAAGCTTTGTAGTTATTATACAAAGAAACAGAAAGAAGACTGGTGGAGTCTGCAAAAGTAGTACAGTCTACCCTTGCAGTTGAAACTGGTTTGATTGGGATCTCTCTGAATATCATGTCAACTTTGGCAGTTGATATTAGGGGCGTGATGAGAACCATATTGCATTTAGTTCTCTTAGTCTGCTTTTTAAAGAGTATTTATGGCACAATTTTCTCTGTTATCCATTACATACATATGTGGTCAGTAGATTGTGACAGCTCTTAATATTCATGATGAATGACAGAAGTAGCATTTGAAACTCTTTAAACTGTATGTTTAGATAATCTAATGGATTTTAAGGAGCTTTAATGGAAGCACTGATGAGGCCTTGATTACAGTGGCATCAGAGGTCAATGTTAGAGTACACCCCTGGAAAAACAGAAAGTAGTCATAAAGCCTTTCTTGTAGAGAGAGGCATCGCTTTGGGAAGGTGAGCGGTGTTTACTGGAAGGACGCTCACAAGCGCGCTTTATTTTTGTAGTCCCTGCAAGTGACTCGTTGAGACGGGCAGTAAAGTATAAAATAATTGGTTGTACATATTGCCAGTCTCCGTTCGCCTGGTGATGATCTTCTGGTGCTGCTGCCATCTATCAAAGAATAAGCAGCCACAGCTCTCGTTCACAGATGTTTTAGATTTATTTACAAGATTTATGTTTTTCCCTGGTAAACAGGGGTCAGAGATTGTCTGAAAGCCTTGGTAACCACCTTACTGCATAATTATCAATTACCTGTGAAATACTATATCTCAGCTGGCTATTTCTCAGTGAGTTTGATTGCTAGGAATTGGGCTCCTGAATAAAAGCCAGTCCATAAGTATTTGTGCCTCTGAATTGTGATCAAAATGGGAAAGGTGGAACTGTCGCTACAAGAGCTGGAGGGCTTGCAAGTGAAGGAGCCAGTCAGCAGCCTGCAGCTCCCTGTGTTGTCTTGATTAGATGCTAGAGGCATGAAAATGCACAGCAAGAGATGGAGAAAATGGGTGTCTGTCCCTTTGAGTGCATCTTCTTCTGTTTGGAGAGGAGTGAAAGACAAGACTGGAGAAGCCAAGACAACTGAGAACTGCCCCTGCCAGCTGGATGGGAGCAGTTCTCACATATGTGCATCTCTGTCCTTGGCAGTGTGCACACGATGAAGCTGCTGCCGCCAGAGCGGCCTCTGACTTGGTGGGAAACCAGGGTAGGGAGGGACAGTACCTGGACAGCAGTGAGGAGACGAGGATGGACACATAAGAACTTAGATGATGTTTCTTGTTTTCCTCTTGTTTGCTGTTGGTAACATATTGAATTTATGAATCTTGGTAATGTCTATTCTTACCAGTTGCTGCAAATGCTTCTGAGCTCGTTCTTGTCTCTTGTGGTCTAGTAACACTTTGAGGCGGTGTCTAGATTGCAGGACAGTGCTTTTTGCCACATTTCTTGTGGTCCTGGTTCCTCGCTAGCATGAATGTGCTAGCACCTGCTGAGGAGCATCGTGCTGCAGCTGCTTGGTAGTCTGTGAAGCTCCTTGCCAGCCTGGCCAGGGCTTGTCATAGCTGGAGTGCGCCAGGAGTGAACAGCGTGGCTCCTGCCATGGGGCTGGCAGACATTTGTCTGGCAGCGGCTGGATGGCATTGCTGTTCCTGGCTATCCAATAAAACATTTTTCATTTTTTTAATTAATGCTTCTGTACCTACCCTGAGTTAGGATATTAATTGTGCGTATTTTTCTAAAATTATATTTCAATCTGTGCTGTTTGTCTGCTTGACTATCTGACTGCCCAGTCTTTGGGAAAAATCTACCTGGTCAGGTCTAAAGGCATTTCGTTCAAATCAGTTTGGGACAAAGTACCACACCAGTACTGTAGAATTAATACAGCTGCTTCATTTTTGGAGGAGATTAGATTTAGGAAGAACAGTAGTCAACTCAAACTGTAACAGAGATCACAGGTGCTTCCTTTGTTGGGACTGGGGTGTTTACCTGAGAGGGCTGGAAACCCTGGGTGTGGAGGAGAAGGCTTTCAGCAGAAGGTCTGTTGGAGAACTTGATTCCTGCTTGTGCTTGCGGGCCGGGTTAGGGACACCTTTTTCTGGTTATGTGGGAGAATGGCATGTGGCGTACACTACCAAGAGCAGTTTTGTTGGCTAGCCTTAGGCAAGGAACTTGGAATGGAGAACTTGTCTGTCCCACAGTGATGGGCTGCACGGAGAGGTGGTTCTTGAGGCTGACCGCAGAGCCCCACGCGAATGTCTGTCCTCCCATGGCTGACATAGTAAGCATCCTGCTTGATCCGTGACAAACTGGGACTTCATTGCAACCTAAAAACGTCTGGTTAGAACTGCTGCCAGTTTTTCAAACTCTACCTGTTAAAATCATTTCACCTGATGAGAGTGAAGGTGCAAGGGTGTCCAATTGTGGTTGACGTGATGGGCTTACGTGCTTTTGCTTTTAAAGCCAGTGACGTTTACCAGGAGGCAAACATTGGCATAAAAACGTACCAAATCAGTTCAGCTTTGCGTATGTAAAGTGGCTGCCCTGGCGTGGTGGTGGAGGATGGGGCTGGAAATCATACCCCGTGGATGTTGCGATACTCCGTGCTGTCAGGGCTCTGCTAGTTGGTGTGAGGGCACGGGAGAAGGCAAGAGAGAACAGCCATGGAGTGAGTTGTTCTGCAACAGCACCAGCATAAAGAATGGTAACAAGAGGTATGTATTTTTCAAATAAACTTGCACTTAATGTTTGAACTGTAATTAATTGCTGTGGGGAACTGTGTGCTTCCTCAGTATTTTCTGTAAGAATTCATTGCAGCCTCTTTTATGGAGGGAAAACTTGGATTTGCATGATTTTGTGCTTCCTGTAGGAGAATATTTAACATACTTCTGATGATATTTTAATCGTCCATGTAATGCCTGGACTATATGGCTTCTATTTATTACATCTAGCCTTAATTTTGTAGGTAGTAGCTAGTCTACCATGCATGTTAAAACATGCAATTTAGAAGTATTTTTGAGAAATTTTGTAACAGTGAATGGCAAAGCTAACAGTCCTCACCTTCATGGTCGTATTTTCCGTACCTTTGGAGACTGCTGTCTCTAAACTGCAGATGGTGGCATGTAGTTTCTTTATCAGCAGACAGTGACTTGCAATTGATTTTGGTGATGGTACAGTCAAATTATTGTCTATTCTTTTTTTGTGCTCCCTGATCTCCATTCTGGACATGCCACTTGGCAGACAGGCGCTAATAAGCTATGGCTTAAGGGTTTGGCATCTGTGGCTTGCATGAGTTGGAAAAACATGTTCCTTAGTGGAAGAAGAAATGGGAATGTCAGTAATGAAACCAGCACTAGAGCTTGTTAATGGAGCATTTTTACCTAGCAGTAACAGATGTTAATGTTATGATATGTATCCATAGCAAAATCATTTGTTCCTTTGATAGTTTCCTTCACCCAGGAAACTTCTCAGTCATTTGGTGGGTTTGTTGAAGTTCAGTGGTAGTTCAGTTTGGCAAGCTTGATAAGTTGTTAACAGAGAATGTTAAGAAAAGCAGATCTACAACTTTCATGAAAGTCATTCTTTTCTGTTCACTGCAGAACTGTATCCTACAGGATGTTGAGTGGCACAGTAGGTCAAATGAGGGCTTTGCTTTGGCAAACTTACCACGGGAAGGCACAGGCCAGCATACCAAAGAACAGACAGATGGTCTGTGTCATAACCAGCCCAGATTTTTTAAACGTTGAGTTATGCCAGAAAGCTATCATCTCTCTTACTTTATTTTTATAAGAGCTAATAATCAGATATTTGCAAAACAAGAGAACCAAGTGATATGGAAGCTCCAGTTTTTGGCTTTGTGTTTTAATACACTTTGCAACGCAAGATAATTACCATTCTGCTGTGGAAAAATGTGGGCATCAAAGCTAGAAATGGGCAGAATATAAAACAGTAAAGCTAGCCTTAAACCAAATGAGATTTCTGCTTCATTCTGTGTCCTAAGTAATTTGTTCTTTCAAGGGTAGTTGTATTTTGCAAAGTCTCAAAAACAGACAAAAAGCTGGGGGAAAGTGCAAGTGCTGATGGATGCTCTCTGTAAAGTGGCACATTAGCAAAAGTGGCAGTTTGAATGTTGTTTATCTTTGCTGTATGTTGTGTTATAGTTTAGCCTTCCAGACACTTGAACTGTTGGCTTTGAGTTAACATTGTTGTCTTGCCTCCGGAGTATGCTAAACAATCGCCAGTGGGTGAGTACTATCAGAAGTAAGGTTTTTCCTTGTAGAACAAAATCCTGTAGCTAATGGTCAACTTGAATTTGTGTACTAGATAAGCCTTTTCATTAGCTGTCTGAAGTTTCTTGCTGAAGCTTGAAAGATGTAGTGATGGTCTGTGTGAAGCTTAGGCTCAAGTGCACATATTGTATTGATGAGAATACTTTTAAATAGTCCATACTCAGACTTCTATGTCTTTTAATATCTGGAAATCCCAAATGACATTATTTGATATTAGGGCACGAGGACTGAACATGTCAAAGCATTACTGCATGCTGCCCTGCAGATCTCACTTTTGAGGTAAGTATGTACTCGCCCTGTCAGTGACAGGTCTAGTTATGAAACCCGCTGAGGCTCTCTGCAGAGCAAGACCAAGGGAAAGGGTCTTCATTTAGGTGTGATCAGGGAGCATACGTTTCTTTATACTTTCTTAGTATTTTAGATGCAAATCCTTGTTATTGCTATTAGTTTTAAATCCTAAATGAGACGTCAGTATTGCTCCAGAGGATTGTTTTGTTAACTGCAACAGAGAAAATGATTTTTCTTTATGTAAATGGCTCATTTTTGTCAAATGTGATTTTAAGTCCTTCCAAAAAATATCTTCCATTTTATGCTTTTCCACAGTTTAGATCTGGGGTTTCTTGTGTCTCTGGAAGGCTTAAATTCAAGTTAAAGCTTCAGTGGAATAAATATGAACAGGCTGCTCTTTGCTTAGCAGTGACAGCATGGCTCGATACTTTACTTCATTCAGGAGTGCATTCCTGGGATTGGGAAAGAAAATCACTGCCTTTTGACTCCCGTCTTTACTCCCCAATGGGAGCAGTGAGCTGGTGTCCTCTGCAGTGGGTCCAGACGACAGATGGATGCCAGGCATGTGGTAGGGCACATCTGTATTCCTGTCTGTAACCCACGGTGGTCTGTGTGGTGCTGTGTCGGGGCCACAAAAGCACAACTCGATCTTTCCACTGGCTTTTTTATGACCATTTTCTTTTTAGTGTTTGCCAGTGTTCTTAGCAGGAGAGTTACAGGTTTCGTACCATTTCAGACTGAAGATCTCTGAAAGAGAATTAGACGATGTAAAACAAGCTTAACTCATGCTGAAACATTATTTTCCCTGAGTGGATGAAAAATGGCAAAAGTGAGGTGTAATGTTTGGGTGTCAATTGAAATCTACAGCTTTTGGTTTCTGGAAGAAGCCTTCTCGTCTGTTCAGGTGTTAAGCTGAATTTGGCCTAACCATAACAGCTTCTCTAGGTGGTGTTATGTCTTAGCAGCCAGTCAGAGACTTGTGTGAACAGATGAAGTCCTGAACCAGGATATTGTGCCTTTTTCAGTGGGAACGGTGATTTGTTGAGCATTTCAATTTACATGACAGATCGAATAAAGGAGCAATAAACATTCATATTCTGCATTTAGAATAAATGCTCTATTTTTTGAAGCTTTTAATGAAAATGGAGACATTACATAAATTCCCAAGTCTTCCTCCATTTCTACTAATTGTCTCGTTTTGACACAAAGAGATTAGCACTTAGTACTTAAAAATAAGCCCACGTATTTGTATATGTCATCCTTGCTATTTATTTGTAAAAATGCACAAATAGAGCAGTGTAGGGATATTTTAGTGGCAGTCTGGAGCATATTCTTAGCAAAACTTCATTTCTTCCCTGCAACTTACTTAAGCACAATTTCAGCATTCTCTGAGCTTTCAAAAGGAATATTTTTCTTGCTTTTCTCATCCTGTGTTAACTAACAAATCCACTTGCTGTGGAGTAGTGTTATTGGGATGACATAAGTTTGTATTACTCCGTATATGATTAAATTGGGGCAGCATTTCAGGCTCTCGGCAACCTCTTGGTGAGCACTTATTGAAAGTCTCATGGTTCTCTGATGCAGATGTCAAATAGGTTGGTGATGGTGCCAACTTAACTGCAGGTTTGGGTCAGTTCCTTGGACAGTATCAGATCTGAATGCCTAAAAATTAATGTGGGGTTTGATGAAAGGCTTTTATAGTCACTCTGCCATTCAGTCATAGCTCAGTTATACTCCTAAATACAGTTGCAGCTTTTCTGTAGAGCTTTTGATGAAATTCCAAAAATGATGCCTGGTGGATATATTTCCTATATGACTTTGTTGTGTGGAGAAAATAATAATTAAAAAAAAGACAAAAAGGACTATCAGTTAGTAATTGTGCACTGTTGCAATTCAAGATCCCTGCCTACCTCAAAGTCTACCTTGGTGGTGTGAGAAACAAGTTCACTTGATCGCCAAGGTGAGGCAGGGTGCTAGAAGTGTCATTGTAACATATCTGTCCCTGGCTGGACCTGAGATGTGGACAAATGACGGTGTAGTATGTAGTCAGGATTTTCTTGTCTCTGAACAAGCAAACCTCGTTATTACAAAATGCACCAGAAGATATGGGAAGGGATCTGACTTACCAAAGTACTAACGTTTGCACATTTCTGCAGAAGGTCAAGTACATTTGCTTTGTGTTTTTAATATTGGTGGCACTATGCCACGCGACCAGTGGATCAAAGTCTAAGAGCACAAAAATGTTCTTACCCTAATTAAAATGAATGTAAACCAAAGCTGAATCTATTTTAAAACCCCTGAAGTAATCAGTCTTATGTCCTTCCTGCACAAGGAGATGTTTGTGGAGGGACTGTGGGGCTCCCGGAAGCTTCCTGACTCGCAGGGCACTCTGCAGTGCAGCTCTGGAGCTGGTGCCTCCCCCTCACACATGAGTGTCCCGGTCAGGTTTGGGCGCTCAATCTCTGCAGCAGGTACCGAGTATCACCGACTACTTTCCTCTGCTTGTAGATGCGCAGACCTTCTGAAATGCTTAACGATGTCATGCAGGGTTTGGAAGACCTCCAAATACTGCCTGAGTTCTTAAAAAGAAAACTCTCAGGTAGGGAAAGTGTACTGAAGATCAGAACACGTTTGGGTTTGTCCTAGTTCAGTGTGTCGTTTCAGCCATGCAGTGGGGAGACCTTTTGTCCATGTGCTTTTAAAGTACTCCAACGTAAGGGAGTTTGGAGTTAAATGCTGCTTTGCTCTTCTGTAGTTAGAGTTATTAAAATAGGTGACTTCCTTTTTCTTTGGGCCAAGAACCTAACTCAATCAAAATGACCTTTAACTCTTAATTTTCTGGAGACTATTTAAGTGGCAGTCCCGCATTAGCAAGATATTGTATATTAACCAGGTTCGTTTTAGGAGGACACTTGATCTGTGACAGTTGACTCACTGCTTTCAGAACGCATTTGCTTCAGCCATGTCTGGCTCCACAAACCAAGTCTTTAGCCATTTCAACCAAATCTTTTTTTCCTATGGTCTCTGCCTCCCGTTCCCTGAGTTGAATAGGTATACCCGAATCATTGCCTATTTCTCCCAAAGAACCACGCTTATTTATTAGTCTATGCTGTTGGCAACATAATTTTTGTTGGCAGACAAGTGGTTTTAAATTCAAGTTCAGAAACAGAGTAAGATTTTAATCCTTCAAATATAAATTAAGTTCCTGGTCCTAAGCAAGCATCTTTGTGCAGGTAAATGTTAAAAGGTGAGGCATAAAAATTTGAATCGCTTGTGACCTGCTCCTCGAAACAGGTGTGTATCTGAGTATCTCTGTTGACTTCAGTGTGTTGCTGGCATATAGGATTTTACAAGTGCCTAAGACCTTGCAGGCTTTTGGCTTGATGAGCATTTAGTATTACACTGATGTGGACCTTGCGTTCAGAAATTGCCTTATTAAACAAAACCTCCAGGCAACAATTGCTTGTTTAACCCATTTTTGTGTCTGCAGATGACAGTATCAGTCTGCGTAGTGATGTTTTGGGAAGAAATGCCAATCTTCATATTTTTGTAAATGTGATTACATATTTCGTAATCAAAAGAGATTTTTTTAGTGATTTTTTTTTTTGTTTGTTTGTTTTCCTCTCTTGTACCCTTTACTCTTCAGGAGAGTCAGTCAAGTCACAGGGTTCAAAAAATTGCTGCTCCCTAGGAAGGGCCCTCTGCTGTGCCTGCCGAAGAAGGGAGCTGTGCCAAAGAGTTGTGTCTGCAGTGCGCAACCATCCTTTTCCACGTTTAGACAAAGCTAGAGAAAACTAGCTGGAGACTTATTTTAGAAGACAAAGAATTCATTTTCTGGTTTGTTTGGGGGTCTACATTATGCTTTCTAGAGTAGTTGGGATTGGCGATGCTACTTGTTTTTTCCCCGACTTTCAGGATATGTGCGTTCTTGTCTGAAGGTGCTAGCTGACATCTGGCACACTAAAGTTCAGGTCAAGACAAACCCACAGAGGTGTCAGATGAATAAGGAAATATTTTTCTCTTGAAAGTTTTGCAGGTGCAGTCATTCATATTCCTTGTAACTATAGTAAAAATAATATCAAATGGAGTTTGGGAACTCAGATGGGCTTTGTTAAATTTCTAGGCTTCCAGTCATTTGTCTGATGTCTTCATAAACCCTGAACATGCAATAGTGGGAAAGGGGCTGCTGGGGCCTTAGTTGAAGGGTTGGTGTAGATGTCCAGTGGTGAGGATTCCAGTCTCCTAGTGTTAGTTTGCTTAACTATTGCTGTCACTACAAAGGTAGTTATTTCTTTGCTGAAAAGTGAGTGACACATACAAGCCTGGTAAGGAGAGAAGTAGACACTTTATACTTTGGAATATTTATACTACCAGTTCTCCTCAGTCTTGTCTTTTACAGAGGAAGCAAAACCATTTTCTAGAACCTTCCCTTATAAGTCATTTTCCCTACACCTCTTAATTCCTCTGGTTTTCTTTTCTAGCCTCCTTTGGAGGAGAAGGTAACGATGGGGGGAAGAACAATGTGCCATATACACACTGTTCTGGCGTTCCGGCTGAGACCTTGCTATGGCTACCCCTCCTGAGGGACGTTCTGTGAAAAACAAATGTTTTGGTCTGGTTTGTGCCCCGCTGTGTCCCTTCACCCCCGCCCAGCTACTACTATATGTTCCCTTTTCAGCCTTTTGAATATCTTGCATCTTCCACAAGTTTCCCATAATACAGTGGGACCTCGTTAACCAGCATATTTTTGGACATGATTACCTTTCTCTCTAGTGAAATGTTACACCTCTTCAGTGGAGTGATTCCCGTGCAGGTATGTGTTTTCTCAGATGCATTACTGGTTGGTTTTTATGCAAATTGTATGTTGGCATTTGAGGCACAAGCTGGTTATCGACTCCTCTGAAGTCACCAGTGGTGGTAGTGGGCACAGATTCTGGCTCTTTGAGCAACTCAAAACGTTACTTACCAAGAATTAGTTGTTTCTTTGTTTCTGAAAGGCTCGTTAAGTATGAAAAGTGTAATGAAATACCTAACGACAGTGGCACTGAGGTATCCAGCTGGAGCGGTGTGCCATGTGGGTGTTTGAGCGGGTCGTGGAGGTGGTGCAGCTGTGTCGCTGTTCACACCTTGCAGCCTTCTCAGGCTGCAGCAGTATGTGAGCATCTTATTTAAGCGTGCTCCAAACTTAAATAAGCAGCTACAAATCATGTGAGCAGTCCCAGTTTTAGGACAAAGGGATGGTATTTGCAGAGTGGGTCTTTGGATTGATTTTAATCAGTTATTTCTTGGAGTAGATTTCCATGACCAGTATCTTCTCTGGCTTAGTGGTAGTTACAAAGCTTTAGATTACTAAAAGTTGTAACTAACTTCCCCATTTTTTCAGTTTCCTTTTTTAAATTTTTCTTATTTTCATGGAAAATAATTGATTAATTTCTCATTTAGTTAAATGTTAATTTTTTCCTGATGTTTGCATCCTATCTTAAATTCAGCAAAACAATGGTAGAAAATTTGAGATACTTCATTGCAGAACAAAATCTGGATATAATAAAAGAACAGCACAAAGTTATAGCTGTAGGGTCATCCATAAAATGGATTAAATACTTATAAATAGAGGCAGGGTTGTAAAAGTATTTATGGAAGTAAAAATAAAAATCAGTTGTCCTCAAGCACTTTAAACTCAAATAAATACAATTATTTTGTCAGCAGGATATTTGATATGAGATGAAGGCTGCTACGGAGAGTTTACTTTGCCATCATAAGCTACAAGGACATTTGGAAATACTTTGAGATAGTACTCTCTGGATTTGAATAGATAATCAAGTTTAGGTTTTTATTTACTGGAAGAGGGAGAAGAACAATGATCTAAGACAGAGAACGGTGCTGTGCCAAAGCAAACGCAAAACAGTACAGATGAGTGCAACTCTGGTGTTCATTCTACAGCCTCAGAAAGTGCCATACGACCCCATCACGGTTTAGGATACTTGGCTGCGAGTGCCCGGGGCTGTCACTCGCCTCTGCTGCACACACCAGCCTGTAGCTGCCTGGCCTGCCTGTGAGTGCTCGCCATGGTCCGGCTCCCTCCTCACAACGCACAGAGGTGAAGACGTTGTTATGTTACTGACTGCTTATCAGGGCATGGCTATCTGAGTTCTGCAGACCTCTTTTGGTGTGCTTGTCTGTGGCATAACCGAGCCCTAGTGAAGGCGGTATCGCATGGTGCCGTGGAGGGCAGCACAGCAGCGTTAGAGTCGCTGTGGAACCTGCACTCTGCAGTGCACACAGCATCCCGGTGACGAAATTGGAAAACAGTGCTGAGAGGCTTGGAGGGCAATAGTGAATAGCAAGTTAGATGCGGCCCTGAACGTTCTTTCTGTATATTAATTATATAATTATATTTGAAATAATTTACTGAATCTCAAGAATTACTTCTTACCAGTTTTCTGTCAACCTATAGGCAGGATATTTCTAGACCTCAGCAATTCATTAGTAAGCAAGGAATGCAGTTCTTCCTAGACTGCAGTGTGCCAATCGTATCTGACGTGAAGATATCAAATAAATAAAAATTGGTAAGAAACTGCCCTTTTTCACAGCTTGTCTGTAGTTTCTGCTCTTCATAGCCAAATAATGTCTCTAGGCAAGTACAGCAATTAATTTTAGGCAAAGAAACATTCAGTATTTTATGTATTTTTAGCTTTATTTAATGCGGTTAGTTTTTGGAGAAAAACCCTTACGTTCTTTTGTCAGGCTGGTCTCACTGTTGGGAAGTGCTTTGTGGAGCATCGGGAATTAATTTTATTCACTGATTCACTCACCAGCTGGGGCTGCTGGAAGCGGTACCTCCGTCGGTGTGGAGCCAGGGGGGGTGGTCTTGTTTGTGGGAAGCTCTGTGCCAAGGCCACGGCCATTCGGAACCCAACGTGTGCAGCTGAAAGGCTCCATGTGGCTTGGAGAACTGTAGGGCTGCTCTGTGCCCATGGGCTTGCAAAGTGCCCTAGGGTGGGAAAAGCAAAGGCAATGCATTGCATTGGACAAATCGTCCATCCGGCTTGGGATCCTTCATTCATCAGTGGCCACTAAGCCGTGTGCTCTGGAGAAGAGTTAGGTTATCACTTCATGTCTTGCCCTGTCCCTAAAGAGCATGCTGCTCCAGTGTCCTTCATCAGAGGCTCATAATGACTGAACCACCAAAGTCAGTTATCCTTTGCTCTGTCATACAACTGCAGAGCTGGACGGAGAGGCAAATTCTCCTTCACCTAGAATGAAAGATACGGCCCACGTACAAGAATTGGGTACAACGGATGTAAAGAGCAGCAGCTCCCTTGGGTTTAGTTGAAAATAGCTGCTTTAGAGCTTAATCTAAAGGAAAAAAATAATTTGTATCGTGGCACTCTTAGAACATCTGTGTATCCATTTATGAATGCTTTTCATCAGTTAGCCTGTGTGTGTTAGTTCAGTGTGGGATTGCTTTTGGCAATGCATTACTGTACTGAGAGGTTTCACAAAACTCAGCCTTAGCATTTGCATTGAATTTAAATAATACAAAATTGTGAACTACAGCAGAGAAAAAGCTGGCATGTATAAAGAGGTTTTCTTAATGTCTAATTTCACTAATTTTTAAAACCTTAGATGCTTCTAGGTTTAAATGAGTGATCCTTTCCACTGAGTGAGTGCAGGGGATTGAAATCGGGGAGCGGAGGGTACAGCTGGGATGGAAAGGCCTTCGGTCATCGTGCGTTATAGACATCACTCCTGTAAGATTTGTAGCGTTGAGGGTGGGGGAGGGTTGGGTCGGGTTATGCATATGCATCATCTCTTCTTCTGTGCTCTGCAGGTATGTGCATTTAATTGCACTGCTATCTCCAGAGGTACAGACCGAATCTCATTGTGCTGGGATTTGCGCTGATCTTCCGGGGCATGGTTAATGGTCTGAGATGCAGGAGCTCTGTTTCCATTGTGGTGCTGAACTGAACTCTGAAATACAAGTTGTTCCGTCTGTATCTTGTGGCAGTCAACAGAGACACGGACTTTGGCATTTGAGAGTTTTCCATTGTTATTTTCAGTTGTGAATTCCCAGTTTAAGCCAAATGAATAGTCTCTGCAGGATGGATTCATCCTGGGAAATGGTAAAGCAAGAGTGCATTTGTAAGGGATGTTTAATTAGTAATAGCTATTGATGGATGAGCAATATCTTTCATGTCAACACTATGTGGAATTTTAAGCTGCAAGGCTGAATGATGGAAATTAGCTGCTTAATTTAAATATGCTAGGTTTTTTTTTTGTTTTCTTTAAAATTAAGTCTATGACTAAAAAGAAAACACTTCTTTGAGTTTCCAGTGGAAAATTCTTTGTCCATAAATGAGAAGAGCATCTGGCAAAGATCCTGCTTAAAGATGGGAGTCCCACGTGTTTTCCTTCTTGGGTAACCATGACCAAAACTCCTCGTCCTTTTCCTAGGGAGCTGCGCCGCTGAGAGTGACTCTGTTTGAAGTTGACCTTTTCTGATGTAACACAACCATGGCTACATCAGCGCATGGGGCTCTTCTCATTTATGGACAAGGAATTCGAAAGGTTGCTGCTGCTCCATCCTGCTCAGAGCTGGTCCCTGGTGATGGGAGGAGAGGCACCCTGCAGGCTCAGGGTGAACGGGATGGTTCGTGGGTGCTCTCATCTTCTTCAAACAAGAAGGCAGAGCAGGATTTCTCTTCACCATCACCAGTACCACGTACATCTGTGTGTGTCCTCATACTGCTTACAGCACTTTAATACAGCCTTCCGTATTTGCTGTTTTTAGAGCATCTTCAAAAACATTATTTTCTTTTCTCTTTTTTTTTTTTTTCCAGCAGCAGTTTTCTGGGGCTGAGAGTTAACAAAAGAAAGTTGCGTCGGCACCGAATGCCGGAAAATTATCAACTGGTTCCCAAGAGCAAGCGGAAGAAGAGCTAGCGCTGCAGTGGTGTGACGCTTAAAACCGTGCAGAAGGCTTAACGCTGAGAAACACTTCTTAGTTTTTTTCAGTTTTCAGTGTATCTGGGTACTTAATAAAATGCTGAATTTTTGCGTAACTGTCATTCAAACTGCCTCAAAATAACCAGATTGGTGTGCTGACGATTTCTGTTTACGGCGCTGTGTGTTGTCTCGCTCTGAGATGGGGCATGAAGTGCTGGGGTCCTGCTGGAGCCTGGTGCTGGCTCTTCTGCCACGCGGCAGCCTCGCCGCTGAAGGACACGGCTCCATGCCTTGCCGCTGTTCTGCTTGCATCCCCCAGACGCTTGCTCTGCCCTCTTGGAAGGAATTGTGCGACAGTGTTTTGCTTGGGGTCAGGCAGACGCTGATGCTCTGGTTACCTGGCTCATCTTGGGGGGAGACATGGGGGAAGCTGAGGGACGGGGCAGACTTCTTTTCTACAGGAATGTGCTTTTTTTTCTTAATATGTCTGTGTAAACTTACTCATGAGTATGTGTCATTATTTCAGTTTAAAGCCATTACATTTGAAAGAAATTGCAAGGTTGCTGGATATTAAGTATTCTGGCTTCAAAATAAATATTAGCATTAAAAGGTCTTACCTTTCTTGGAAGATGATGAAGTTCTGTAGTGAAATAAAACAATGCAAGAGAATTAAAGTAAACCTGAACAACAGGGTTGGTTTTGAAAAATACAGCTTGTAAGCAGCATACATACCATGCAAAATATTCAAAATGTTCTTAGTGAGCCCTGGAGCTTTGGTCATAGCCTTTCCTTGGGAGCTTTGCAAAGAAAGCACAAAATCTGTTTGAGATTGGGAGTTGTGTGTCTTTGACTTTAGACTGTGTCTGTAATTGGGACTGGATGTTTGGCTTTCAAAAATATTCTCTACAAACCATGGTATCAGGCAGTATTTTTGTTTAGAATGTGCTAAATCTGTGGCAAATACAAACGGTAATAACTCCATTGAGGTAAGTAGATGCAGAGGAAAAACAGGAAGCTGTGTGTTTGTACTAAAAGCAAAACTTTTGAAAGAGAATAATTGTTGACTTCTGCTTTTAGGTCTGCCTTTTAATCATAGAAATTAATTAAAAGAGACCTAAAAGCAGAAGTCAATAATTATTCTCTTTCAAAAGTTTTGCTTAATTAATTTATAAAAGATATAATTAATATAATATAAAATAAATACAAAACAGATTTAAATTTTGGGCAGTTAGCCAGAGAAGAATAAAAACGTTTGGGTGCCTGATGGTTGATGTGTTTGATGTTCAGGGCATGGACATCAGTGTACATCAGCTGCTGAGCATCCCTTAGGGGAAAACATTCTAATGTTTTAATGATATTTGAGTTAGCAGCACTTCATTTTCTTCAATATGGTAATGATATCCACTGTCCTACACAGAAATAGCCTCAGAAAACTGTCAGTACTATTCGAACATAAGATGTGAGATCTAGCTATGAGGAGGAACGTGACGCTGCCTGCAGTACGGTTGAGGCGCTGCCCTTGCTGTTCTGCTCGGGCTGCCCCGGCGTGGCTGATTAGGGCTGGGGTGGTCACACACCAGCCTCCCTGGGCCCTGGCATGGGGCTGCAACTGCACCGTTGCTGTCTGGGGTTTGCAGCGCAGTTACGTGCGGGAGCAGGGGCTGTCAGGCTGGGAGCCCCTGACGTGCCGACTGACAGTGTGGTGGGCAGCAGCTCGCTAAAGGTCAGCCTGGAAACTGCTGCGGGAGGTCCTGAGCTCTGCTGGAGCGGCAGGATTAGGGTCCTGCTATGCTTACCCGGGAGCTTTCCTTTTTAATGTAGCAAATGGGCTGTAAATGTACTTGTAGTGCTAGCAGGTACTTCTTGTGTATTGGAGCCGGTGCCGCTTGCAGAGTTAAGTTTGTACTTAATGACTACTGACATAAGGTGAAAATATATCTTAATACCTAGTAAGGAGAAATAGTCTAATTTATTAAGTAAGTATGGGCTAGGAAGTACTTAGAAAAAAATCAATATAGAAGGTCAATAAAACCGTATGAAGTACGCACTCTATGGGTATTAGTGCAGGAAAGGCTGGTGCAAGCCTGGGTGAGCGTTGTCCCACGTGGCTGGAGGCTGGCAAGGGATTTGGTAACCCTCCAGAGCAGAGCGAGGTGGGAAACTGCTGTTGGAGCCGTGGAGTCCCGGGTGGCAGCGGTGCGGTCCAGACTCTCGTGGGGACTTCAGAATGTGTCCCCTGACACTTGAAGAATACGAGAAAAAGTGTTGCCCTTGAAGCTGTGCTCTTTAGTGTATAAAAAGTCATAAGCTTTGGAAATCACTGTTTTCCTTCCATTTATTCACTCAGATTGCTATCTTGAAGCAGAAGGCCAGAGGCTGGGCCCTCTTTGGTGTGTGCTTCGAAGGGTTCCCTTCCTGCCAGCCTGGGCAGAAAGCGAGGAGGCATTAACCTTCCTGACAATGTTTTGATCTTTTGCAAGTGTTTTGAATAGAAATGTGTCTGTTGTCGTTTGCAGTGAACCACTGTGACCTGCTGTCTTGGATCTGTGGCGGGCTTCCCCCTAAGAGCTGTTTTCAGTTAAAACGAAAACCAAAATGTTTATTTCTTATGCCCATCTACTTTGTTCTTTGCAAATATAAGCCTTGGATGTTTATTTTTTTTATATTGATTCTGGCGTTTAAAGCTGCCCTTGCGTCATCAGCATGGCCGCTCAGCTGTGCCTGCGGTGTGCTGTGCCATGCTGAATGCCAATCTGAAAATCGCATCGGCGGCTGTGTACCAGGCCCTTCCCCGTCACCCCTGGGGACCCACGGAGATGGGACGGAGCACATCCCTGCGCCTTTGGTTTGGCTGCCGTAGGTCACGTTGGCTTCGGCGTGGGCTGAGGCAGTGGCTGAGCCGAGCAACCCCGTTGGTAGCCGTTTCTCCAGGGTGGGAATGGGTTCAGGGCTGTGTTGAACAGATGCATGGGGATCGAGGTATGGGGAACCTGAGGAAATGATTCTCAAGGCTATGGTGGCTGTACTAGTTTTAGAATCTGTTTTTCTTGTATTTGTTTTCATATAATTAAGTGACTGTGTTGAGTACAATGGTCCTGCTGCTTCCTCCTGCGAGGTGCGGTGACTCTTCCCCAGCGCTGCACATCAGGAAGGACGAGTGGCAAGGAGGAATGCAGAGGGTGCACCCTCTCCTTTACTAGAAGAGCAAAATCTTGAGGGGAGAAATGGTACCAAGCACAAATCGTGGCCCTCTCATCCCCACGAATGTCTTAGACCTTCACACGCAAAGCACGGCAAGTCGCCAAGGGAGTGCAGGCTCCGCAGGCACAGGCAGGGTTTTGGAAGGGGTTTAGCTCTGGCTTTGCTGTTCTTTGAGAGCAGCATCGGAACTGCTGCTTGCATTTGCGTGTACAGCGCTCTGCCTTCTGAAGAAGCTGCAGCAGTGTCCAGTGATCCGGGGAATGTGGCGAGTTTGGGTGGGAGCAGGCCAAGGGGGCTGGAGAGGGTTGGAGCAGATCGCAGCCCCTCTGCTCCTGGGCAACAAGGGATGCCTGGCTGGGATTTCCACCCTGCCTTCCATGGTTCCTGCATGGTTTAATAAATTGAATGAAACTGATCCATCCAATCTCCTGCTTGCAATAAGCAGAATTAAATTAAGAAGTTGCTTTCTTTAACCATTTCATTTGTCAAAAATCGTTATTCAGGAAGAACATTGGAATGCAGTATTCCTTTCCCTAAGAAAACTTCTTAAATTTCCAATATAGGCAGCTTTAAATCGATTAACTTAATGATCAGATAAAATACAACATCATCTATAAATTCCAGGATATTAACTTTGAGTGGAAGATTCTATTGTGAGATGATTGTCCTGCAAGTCTCATTTTATTTTATTTCCTCTGTGAATTCTGTTATTTTAGGCGTGTGTTAGGATTGTAAAGGAGCGAGAAGTGTTTCTGGGCTCCTGTCGACGCATCCACCACAACCAAACCATTTTTTTGCCTCGAGTTAATGTGTGCCCCTTTGCGTTTACAGCTGACATCCGGTAGTCAGTGCGACACCTCTTGGTCTCCCTTTGCCGTTTGTAAAGCACCTTCTGGGGCGGAGGATCTGGGTTGCAACGCGGCGGAAATGTTGCCTCGCGAACACTGGAAATGAGACTGGAACATTTGCTGCCAACGTTTCCTTTGGAAATGGGGCTGCTGTGATTTTGGGAGGGTTCAGGACAGGGTTTGAACCGGCTGCGGAGCCCTTTCAGAGCCGTTACTTCACGTGCTCGATGACCGTGGAGAGCGGCTGCAGCCCGATGCCGCCAGTCCCGGATGCTGTAGCCGCAGTGGTGGTTTTACACCCACAACGTACAACGGTGCTGGCTGTTTGCGCTGTTGTGTGTGCAGGATCACGGTGAGTAAGCAGGTACTGAGGTGCAATAATGTGATTATTGTTTGGGTTTAGTGAGCTCCCTAATACTCCCTTGACGATGCGTTTGCTGTTCTGTTTGCCAAAAGCCATTATTCATTTCAGCGTATGATTTAGTAAATTACAGCCTGTGTTTGCACTGCATATTTGGATGGATGTAGAACCAAATTCGGCCACATCGTATTTTCTGAAAGGTGACCTTTCCATGCATCTATTAGAAAATGCTTGGGTTTTAGCTGGGATCCTATGTGCCTGCTAGAATACAGCTCAGAAAAAGGAAACTTTGAAACCCAGCCTCTTTCCACACCAGCTCAAAAGGTGCATTTAAAGAAAAAAAAAAATTCTCAAAGTTTGACCTTTTCATTAACGCCCTGAAGATTTGGGAGCCTAAATGCCAGCCACAATACCAGACAGCATAGACAGAAACACCCTTAAATATCCTCCCGCTCCGGCACGCACCGTACCCCGCTGTCTGCTGCCTTTGGCTGCGGGCAGAGACCGTCAGGGCTGGGGCCGGGAGGGCGGCTGTGTTTGCTGCCATGTCTCGGCCGTGCACATCGCTCCGCAAGGCATCGCGCCCGTGCCCGTCGGTGGGCACGGAGAGCAGCCCTGTCCCTCTCCCATGGAAACGCTGAATTTCCTCACACTCTGGGAACAGCCGTCCACCCCGATGCCAGCGGCTCCTCTGAAACCGTCTGGGAGCATCGTTTATCATTTCCAGCCTCTGGCACAGCAGCTGTGACACCGAGCGGTGTCTCAACTACGTACCCACACGCGCTGAATAAGCCTCTTGTTTGGAAAGTATTTGCAATTCTACGCTTGAAAACAAGTGCGCAGACAGGAACACTGATGTTTTTGGTACCTGACCAATTGCTTCGTGAGTCTGAGAGGGCAAGTGCTGCCTAAATATGCTGTTGTGCCACAACTAGTTGCGTGGGCATCAGGTTTTCTACCAAGCTTGTAATTTCTCTTAAGAACAGTATGGATTTACGCAAGAATGGGACAGATGAGCTGAAAACTGCCATCTTTTCAGGAAGAAGATTGAAGTGTGAGAGTTGTGATTAATTCATGACAAAAGGAATGTATTAGTTTTCCTGTATTATTTGTTCTGCCTCTTCCTCTATGCATGCAGAGCTGGGTTAGCATCACGGTGTCAGCACGGGAAATGGGGCTGTGGCCGCTGAAGCGATCCAGCTCGTGGGCACTCGGTTAAATTAATTAAATCATTGCGATGATACATTCAGGTGAATATTTGGATACCTTCTCATCTCTGCTGCCAACGGGCTTGAAATGTTTTACTGTGCGTTTCCCTTTATCCCACTATCGAACAGGCTTGATGTAAAGCACAGTTTTGCCCGATGACACCGTTTCTGTAGCTCAGCCCAGTCTTGGGTATAGCAAAATGCTTTGCTACCGCTCACATCGTGTTCTGAATGGGAGCTGCTGGGAACTTCCTCGCCTGTCGGTGGCAAAGGCCTCTGACTCACGTGGAGCGTGCAAGGTCGCCATTGGCAGCTCCTCGTGTTTGGGACAGATGTTTCTATGGACAGTTTGCCGGGCCTATTCAGATAGAAAATTACATCTTGAATTGATCCTGTAGCTCAAAGACTGTGTCAAGTGTCGCTGCGGCTCCCTTTCCAGAGCGTCTGCACAGCTGTAAGTCACCGAAGGCACTTGTGTGCGTGTGCCTGCAGGGACCCTGACTGTGGTTGGGGGCTGCGCGTGTGTGTGTGCGTGCAGGGACTCTGCCCGTGGCCCGTTGCTGCAGCGCTGTAACTTCTCCAGCTGGGATAACTTGTTTGTTTGTCTGTCTGTAAATACTTTGAATGGGTTTGAAATCTCTCTTTTCAGGGCATCTCCTGATATAGATTTGAGTCTTCCTGGAAGAATCTCTGCATCCTTCATTGTGCCACGGTTTTATCGCAGGTAATTTTAAAAGTTGAAGCTTCCAGCAAATAGTAGTGTGTCAGTGGCAAAGCTGCTAACAAAAAAATTCTTTGCACAGAATTGTGTGAAGACAGGTACATGAGGAAAGCTAAACTACGAACCAGAAAATCATCAGGAAGGTTTTAAGAAGCGAAATTAAATTTTCAGACCATAGGAAGAATGTGATAGTCAAGGTTATCACTGGATAACTGCAAAGGTCTCCAGCTACAGCACATTCAGTTTGATTTACTGTAAAAATAATAAATCTAGCATTTCTTTGTGAGTAATACTATTTATAGGCACATATGAGCACACACACTCAGAAAGGCCCCGAGGAATCTTCTCTTTCAAGTTGTAGTGTGAGATTAAATGAGCTTCTAATTAAGAATTTGTTTCTTAATTTTACCTTACGATTTATTCTTGCTGCCAACTGTGTTTGCACGTGTGCTGGCTTCAGATGAACAGCTGTGTAACGCTGCCGTTTACTCCATAATTATAAATCACTTGTACGGTTCTGCACTAAACCAGTGGTTGAGTTTCGGAATTCAGCCTGAGTTACTGGATTGAACCCGAGTTTTGCATTTGCACACATGAAAGACAGTTCTGGCAAGCGGAGTTCGGGATGGCGTCTGCTGCCTCAGTTCCTGCCAAGCGCACGCGTAGCTGCGGCTTCGTACGGCTGAGTGCTGGCGGGCCCTTCAGCGGGCTGCCGAGGGAGAGCCTCTGTCGGCCAGTGAGCCGTTTGTAGGTGTGTTTTAAATCATTGTTTTGTGATACTCTGTGCAGCCAGTTAGAACTCACTTCTAAAATGCAAGGAGGCAGACTGCATCTAAAACCAACCCATTGCCATTTTCACCGAATCTTGAGTATTGCTCCCCTCCAGCTCCCGCTCTGCCCTGCCATTTGTTTGAAGGACAGGTTTCATATAGCTGCCTGAAGATAGGTAAATGCAAGGCAAGTTTATTTGATGTAAAGGTGCACTTTATGGCACTGTTTTGTGCAGCTGAAGTGCACGAGAAGCAGGGCATCGCAAAGCCTTTGGGAGCTTCTCCTCCCTGGGTAATTCCACGTATGTGTGCAAGCACGGCAGAGATCTGGGGCCGTTTCCTTGCAGCGAGGTGCGTTGTCAGCGACGTTTCTAACTGCCTGCTGCTTTGGCAGTGCTCAGGAGGTGTGGAAACGAGTAATCCTGGGATGATTTGGCAGGTTGCAGCTCCAGGGGTCAGGGTGCCCAGTTACTCCCTGGCTGCAGCGGTGGCTGTGGATGGCGGCCATGGCCGTGGTGCCACGCTCCCGCGCAAAGGGCCCTGGGACCACCCAGCCGCCCCGTCCGAGGGCAAGTGGGGCTTCCCCTCCGCTGCTGCCCAGCGAGGTAACCACAGTGTCTCTGCCACGGTCGCTGGCATTTGGAAAGTCATTGCACAGCCCAGGCAGTTTAGAGATAAAATAGTTCACTGTCCTAGGGAGTTTGATCGCTGGCATGGGCTGTGTGGGTGGCCCTTCTTTGTACGGTAATGGAGAGCGCTGCAGTCATAAAGCAACTTCATAAAAAATAGTGTTTCCCCCAAACAGCGCAGAACTGCCTGGCCACCCTCCTGCCTGAGCACGGGAATCTCTGCTTATGTGGTAAGTCTTCACAAAAGCCTTTTAAAATATTTTTAAAATAATTGTATTATTAAATACTTAATGCACCTCCTGATTACAGCTGAGCAAATAATTCACAGTGATTATTTAGGGATGATCTTTAGGCTTAACCATGTTTTTCCTCACAAAACTTTCACATCTACCCCATAAGTAATTGACAGTTATTGATTGCTCGTGTTGGTTCACTGGACTTTTAATTGTTGTGTTATCTTCTGCTGCGATGATCAGTGCTGAGACAGGTCCTTGAAACCATTTCACTGTGATATTGAAATGCGAGCTCTTCTTCTGCGCTCTGCAAGAGGCACTTCTGCCTGTGAATACTATCAACAGTGAATTTACGATTTATTTGCTGGAAATATTTGTTTGCGCTCTGTGACTGTTATCCGCTGTTCTCCCTCTTGTGCTCTCCAGAAATAAGAGTGAAAGACCCTGACTGTGGCTGAAGGGATTTCAGTGGAGCCTGAGGTGTGGCAGGCATGCTGAAGAATGACTCGCAGGATTTTCCATCTCCTCTCTGCTACGGGTGAGCCTCGCTGATGGAGCGGCAGGTATGGTTTGTGGGGCTTCCCCTGCCCTTGTGTAACAGCACCTGCTCAGCAAGAGGGAGAAAACGCAGCAGAAAACGCATCCCAACACTTCCAAGGATCCGCACTTCAGAGGGCTGGCAAGGCCCCCGTGATGAGCAGTGATAATTACTGCTTTTACGTGTCAGACATTCCCCCAGGAATTAGAATAACTGCATCAGGCTTTCACTGCCGTAGGCAGTGCAATTTGTAATACAAATTACTGAAAATTACGGAAAAAAGGCCAATCTTCAGTAGCTGGGTATGGATCAGAGTTGAAACCACAGCAGGCTGTTTTTACCACAAATAATTTAAACCGTCCAAAGCTGCCAGGGCACTGGGTGTCATTCCTGTGGGTGCTGCTGTTGAGGCACTCGGGTGCTGCAAGACCAAACAGAGCAGGAGTGGCTCGTTCCAGCCTTCCTCATTCCGCAGTCACCTAACGGGTATTCGGAGCGTGCAGCTCCAGGGACACTGTCTGCTAGTGGAGGTCATTGCTTCCCTGGACCTGCATCCACACCGCTGGCTCCTGCCAAAATCTGGTGCTTTGGTACTTGTGAGGAAACTGGGGAGGGATGCCGTTGCCCTGCGGCAGGAACGCACAATGCTGAGTTGAGGCAAAACCCCTGGTTCATTTTCAGACGCTCTCTGGCCTGCTGAGCAACATCACACGAATCGCTTCACCAGCCTATACAAGTGGGGTGGAAACTGTGGTCTGAGCAGTGGATACGTCATTGTCCCTGAGCTCAGAGTCAGGAATGCGTATGGGTTTATTTTCTTGTCGATACAGCAAACGTTGGTGCTGTAAAGTTGCGTAGATTCTATTTCCCCCCCAGCCAACCGGGTAGGATCTGTTTTCATAGCACAGTCTGGTCCCCGCAAGTGAGGGAACGCACCAAGAAGGTCCATCTGGTGTGCGAGGAGAAATGGCTCTCGGGAGAGAGGCAGGGGCTGCGGGGGGGCTGTGCCCTGGGCTGCGCGGGCCCAGGGGCTTCACTTCTCCAGGTGGGACTGGGGAAGGCGAGCCCAGCCCTGGCCCTGGCACTAGCTGGGCCCATGCATGACATGAAGAAAGGACTGAAAAGATTGGGGTTCGTCACCACCTTCTTTCGGAAGCTCCTTAGAACTTTCTGGAAGTTGGTCCAAGAAGTCTGCTTTCTCTTGGACTACATTAAGCAAATTTTCTAGCCTATCCCTTTTTCACCAGCCTTAACAGAAGTAAGCCATCCATGCTGCGGTATCCAGCGTGCTGCTGAGAAGATGCCTTCACAGGGTTATTGCTCTGAAAACCTCTCCTGTGCTTCCCTCCCCTGCCACCTCCCCTCCCTCACCCCTCTTGTCCCTTCCATCAAATTCCCCGTGTGATATATGTTGTCACCTGCACAATCCTCCATGGCTTGTCTTCCCCTGGCTGCCATCCGTTAAATGAGAGCAGAACAGCTATTCAAAATACAAGCAGGAGAGTCGGCAGAATTAGCGTGAGAACGCTGCTGTGAGGTTACGGTTCAAAGTAACAGAGTTGGCTGGCTGGCTTTCCCTGGGTGAAGTGAAATGAACTTCCATGGAGGGAGCAGCGACGCACTCAAGTCCCTGGTTTTGAGCACAGAGCCAGGACAACTGTCCCAGCAGATAAACTGTGACTGAGCATCTCTGTGGGGCCATCTCTGTCTCCACAAGCACAGTGGGAACTTCAGCAGAAGAGGGGCTGGCAGCGGGAGGGGCAGACCAGAAACCGAACGTGAACGCAAGCAAGGCATGCTCCGTAAACACGCGAGGCCACAATGAAGGGCTTAAATAAGAGCAGCAAGATGCGAAACGCGCGTATGACAGCAGAAATGTCACGAAGGTGTTGCGCCACTGAACCAATGGACTCCTCGTGGAGAGCTGGGTTTCCTACACCTGCTTCTTACAAAGCTCTGTTAATGATCACCAGTATTTCAGCAATAGCACCACCATACCCAGCGTGGATTTAGGATTTTTTTTTTTTGTGACTTTTTAGTAGTGCTGGAAGAAATGCTTGACTGCTTTATTTGGTACCATTCATAACAGCAGCTGAACGAAGGACATTTATTTCAGTGAAGCTCTTAATGACTCGCAAGTAATTATAAATAGCTGTAAAGCTAAAGACATTGCATGGATTCCTTCACTGCTGAGGCATGAGAGTTTTTCTCATGAAAACATCACCTTGTTCCTCAGAAGGATTCCTTAAAACACCTCCGCAGTCAGAAGACCTGTGCGGTGCCCGGGTACCCCCTCAACTCTCCTTACGACGAACCCCGGTGAGGCAGACGGCATTACATTACGGAGGTTTGAGGGGATCTGAGGGCATCACCACTTGTCACGGTTTAAAGCTGGGCTGGCTGTTAAGCAAACGACAGACGCTCTTT
>VZSC01007353.1:78963-98059 GCA_013398225.1 Steatornis caripensis
TGGGTCACCTGTCCGACCCGCTCCTCCCCACCGCAGGGTCGCAGGGGTGACCACTTCTCTGCTCTTTCAGTTCCGGCGCACAAGTAAGTCAGCAGAAGCAAGCATCGACCTTGGTCTCCATAGGGATAACTATAAGCAAGGGCCTTTCTGCATACCATTGCTTCTGATGTTCCAGCACCAACTATAAACACCGAGCCTTATCACTGCTAGAAGCAGCTACTGTCTGCAAAAACATGCAGTTAATTTCAGAGAGTGCAGCTTCTGAGAAGAGACTTAACTAAAAAGCAAAGTTACTAAAAGAACATCGGTTCTGTCCCGGCCCAAACCAGGACACCACTGCTCTGTCCTCACCACGGTTCACTGCAGCCTCAGTCTTGCTTTGACTTCAGTGGGAGCCCAAAGCCAAGCTGTTGCTGGCAGGAGAATGAGCTGGGTCCCAGATGTCTGTCAGGGACGGCTACCACAGAGGAAATAATTTATTAGCAAACGTGCTCATAAAGAAGCCACATTGACAAACCAGACAAGTCTTATCTTCAGCTGAGAAGCAGCCACGTGGCAGTGACTCACTAGTAGTTGGCGGTAGATGGGAGCCACCGAGAGCTCATAAAATCATCACCGAGCAGTTTAACGGCATCGCGGCACTGCCCGCTGCATCGCTGCCTCCCGGGGCTGCTGGCCTGGCCGTCCCCGTGCCATGGCTGCCTGGAACTGCCAGCAGAGCCAGGCACAGGCAGCAGCCTCTCCTGCTCCCTGGGGCCAGGCCAGGACCTACGCATCGGGGAGAAGCGGGGAGCCTTTTCTCTTTTCCTTCTTGCAGCGCCCGCAGTTGTTCTTCTGTAGGAAACCCGCGCTTTCAAGGCATGGCTCTGGCCTTGCAGACCGAACAAAATCAAGATGGTTTTGTTTAGCACTTTGTTGTGTTTCCCGCAGAGACCCTTGGCGGCCAAGCGCCACTGTGCCCGAGCCTCCGCCGAGCCGGTCCCACCCTCCCTGGTGCGGTGCTGATGTATCACAACGTGCCAGCGTGGCGATCTGGCCCATGCTGCCAGAGCAACCTCACCAGCACCCCTGCTCCCGGGGGGGAGGACAGGAAATTTGTTTCTGAGTGAGAGGTGAGCGGAGCAGCGAGGAATTCACGTTCTTTCTCAGCAGTGGTGGTTTCTGCTGCTGAATCCCAGCCCTCAGTGGGCTGGGGCAGCCCAAGGACTCCGCATGGGCAGTCCTTCCCCGGCACTCTGATCCCTCTCCTCCAGAGCCTCCAGTTTGGTTTTTGTGATCAGAAATAGAAGACTTGCCTGAGAAGAGGTTTTTTAGAAATATTTTTTACAAAATCTGATTTATAGAAACTTAAACAAGGCTGTTTTGAATGGCTTTCACAGGCTTAAATGAAGTTTTAGCATACCAATGAAATTAGAAAAATATGTCTGAATATATTTCTAGATCCAGCATATCTTTGGGGTGATCTCTGAGTGTATAAAATAATAATTGATAGTGAGAAATATTATCTTATTCAAAAGGGAGACTGCCACATTATGTTTAGCTTAAGATTTAAATTAAATAATATTCTTAAACATCAAGATGCCTCACTTTTAATCCTTATGCTTGCAAAATCAGTACTTGAGCACCACGATCTCTGAACGTGGGAATTGTCTCTTCCTCAACCCGCGCGCACAATCTGAGCGCTCAGCGTGTGAAGACAGAAAGTTTCATTGTCACAATTATTTTGCATCCGTGATCTGCCTTACCTACGATAGGGTCACTTTGGTGGTTGGCTGTTTGGCGGGGAGCTCGTTTTTCGATGCCGTTGTTTCTCTGTCATTGCGGTGTTGTGGAATGTTCTTTCGTTTCAGCAGTTACTAAACTCCATTTTATTAAATCAAGACTATGCCGTGGTAGCTGGGAAAACACACCAACAAACACGCCCACAAACCTGATTTCCAAAGGAGGGAGACCAACATTATTCTGAAGACTCGACCTTGCTAAGGCATCTGAATGCCCAAATCCCATCACATTAACAAGGTGTTTAGCTTTTTTACATCCACATCTCACATTTGATTTAGCATTTTCCCTTTCACCATACAGCTTCTTCCCCTTAGCATTGCCAAACCAGATTGCCAGCTGGTTTTAAGGGTAGAGTGGATATCATACTTTTAAGATAAGGCCCCTGAGAGAGACAGAAAGGCTGAGCAGCCACCCGTTGCAGTTGCGTGATGAGAAGGACGGTGCCTGGCTCCTCCTGAGAAACCTGGAGCGTCTTCCCATGCATTCCCAGACTGGAAAGAGCAATGGTGCCTGGAAATGGTGTGACTAGCAAGGGAAGCACGGATGTCAGCAATGATGGTCATCATCATCATCGTGAGATGATCTGAATCACTCTGCCACTGCGCTCCGGCTGGGTTCTGTATCCACGAGTGCTGGGGGTCTGGGTGCCGCCGGTGTGCACAGTGGGAGGCGGTGGCACAGCGGGCTCTCGTGCGGCACTGCTTTCAGCCCTGTCTCACACAGAGCTGGGCGGTGCTGGCAGTGGCAGTTTGGGGGTGAGGAAAGTGGGACATGCCACAGGGGGCACGGCAGATGCAGTCCAGTTGGGCAGAAGGCAGCTGCCTAGGCTGGAATCTGACAAGGACAACCGGGGTCGTGTCTGCGAGCAGGGCCGTGGGAACCGCAGAGATAGCCACAGCAGGTCAGGACGTTGTCTTTGTGTCCTCTCTGAAAGTGTAGGGAATGGAGAAAATTAAAGGCAGCAGCAGGGTGTGTGGTGTGCACAACGGCTTGCTTTCCAGAGCAAGTGTCTTGTGAGACAAAACAGATGAGAGCAAATGTATGACTGAAATGAATGCAAAATAAAATGGCTGGAAACCCAAATAAATGGCTTTTTAAAAAAATTTGGAAAGAACAAAAATAGAGGTGAGATGGCTGGAAGGATCAGGAGCAGTGGAGACCCGTCCAGCAGGCGTGAGCCGGCTGTGGGACAGGGCCACGGCTGCCTGTGGAGGCAGGTAGGGCTGCGACCATTTCCAGGGGCTGGCCACCTAAATCCTTAACACGGTCTCAGCAGTTTTTGCGTGTGTCCGTCTGACGTGGTGTCAGGGCGTTGCTGAGTGTTAGGCAGCACTTGGGCTGCTGTGCTGTGAGGGCGCGTTTCTGTACAGATGCGTTGCCCACGTGTGTTGCCTACGTGCGTTGCCAGTGTGAGGACACTTACTTGTTTTGTGGAAACTTGTTTTAGGAGACTGGCTCCTGATCGGCTACAGTCAGTCACGCAAATGCAGCATGGAAATAAACGTCCAGAAAACATATTTGATGGCAATTCCAAGGCAAGGAGGGAGGTGGTTTCCCTGTGCATGGCAGGATGTTTCCTTTTGCCTTCTCTTGGTGGATGGAAAACAGGGAAGTGCTCAGACCCATCTTTCCTTCTTGATGCACTCTGCTACAGCTGCACCAAACAGAAGCTCCATAAAATTTGGGTTTCAGCCACGCTCCTTGTGTTAGGTCTCAGAATAAAAACAGCGTTTAATTTGAACACGCAGAGCAGAGCTTCACTGGGCCTGTGGTTTGCTATTCCGGGCAGGGCTTGGTATTTTGGCTCCAAAGAGACAAAAAAGAGGATTACCGTGGGAAGCAGCTCATAGAACTGGTGAAGCGTTTTCCATCTCAGGCCGTAAAGTTGCACCTTGAGGACATGCCATCGCTGGGCTGCAGGGCTCTTGGGGAGCACGCTGCATGGCTGTGGCTCTCCGGAGGCTCTGCAGCGGCGAGCCTGAGGCTGATGCTTTTCCTTGTGCTCCGTGCCCTCTCGCAGTGACCAGAGATGCTGTCGGGACAGCCAGGCAGCTGCCAGCACACAGCCCCAGCTGGGGACGCTGCTCCCACCACACTCCCTGGGACGCCACTGACCCGTGCAGCAGGCACTGGAGGGGTGCAGGCACCACCATACCCCTTCCCGAAGATGACTGTGTTTTCAAAATGAAACGTGAAGGCAGGTTTTTAGGCATTTGCAATGAGCCGAGGACTAGTGGGAGGGCAGACCCACTGGTAGGCAGAGGCTGAGATCACAGACGCGGTCTTTCTCGGGTGTCTCCAGCCCCTTCCTGTTTTTCCAGAGTTGCAGTGCTTGTCTCTCCCACAAGCCGAGCGGGCTGAATGCCCGCACAGCCCCAGGGAGGGCGATGGGAGCTGAGCAGAGACCCTGGCCAGGCTGACAGTGGCTCAGAGGGATGCCCCAGTGGGAGGCGATGCTGCGGGATGTGGCTGTGGAGTGCCAGGGGGTCCTGAGAGGCTCTGGGGGATGGAAGGGTTGTGGCGGTTCTGAATTGCAAAGGGCTGATAGTGTTTCATTTCTTCTCTTCTGTTAAGGCCCCTCAGCTGGTACCAATTTCCAGCGTGCTGTTCATTTCCAGTAAGGAGATCATCCCTGCCTCTCCAGGTACGATCAAAATCACTTGACTACCACTTTGTATTCTCTGAGAAAAGCCATTCTTTTTAAATCCCTTGCTGAAGTAGCCCTGCAGACAACGGTTTATTTGCAATTCACATTGAATCTTGACTCACGAATGCAGATGGTTTAGCTAAAGCACAGCCTCTGGATGGTGCTAGTCTAAATAAATGCAGAAGTCTCACCGCAGTGTGTTTGATTTGAGCACACGGCTACCAAAAGTGAACCCATCTGCATTCTAGGAGCATCCACCGGAAGAGCAAATTGTTTCTCTGTAGTGTACGTTTGTTGTGTAGGTGACTCACAGACATTGGCTCTGCTTTAAACAAAATTTTGGGTTTCTATCCCAACTTGTGAATTCCACAGTCTTCAGTCTGGAAGCTGCTGCATCAAAATACCTGTGTGCCAGAACTGCAGCGTTCCCAGCAGGTCAGGTTTTGCAGACTAGGGCAGGAGCCATTTAACATTTTTCCCTGCAGGTACCGCTGCTTCTCTTCAGGGTTTGCTCTGTGCTCGCGAGAGTTCAGGCCAAGCTGGGGTGCCCCAGCAGCATGCGTGTGCTGACCCAGCCGCTCTGCTTGCACTTTGGAGAGCTTGTGGCTCTGGCTGGGATGGCTGTGGCTTCGGGCTCCGCAGTTCGTGGTCACGTCACCAGGCTTTGCCGTTGGGGAAGATGCAGTGGGTGTCCCAGGAGAAGGGGCACCCTTGGTGCAGGGGATGCTCCCACCTGGCTTCATCTGCTGTAGATTGGCTTCTGGTCGCTGGCCGCTCCCGGGGTGGTGGATGGCACCCTGGGGAGGTGGGAAACCCTGGTTCTGCCTGCTCCGGCCCTGCAGCTGGTACCAGTCAGCCCGGCCAGGCCTTCCCAAAGGCTGAGTCCTTGCCTCTCCTCTTTTTAGCTTAGGCAAGGAACACAGAATAGCAGTTCCTTTCTTCTGCAAGCCAAAGGTGCTGGTGGCATGCTTGAAGTGGCCAGGGCTGTCTTTGGTGCCTCAAAACCACTGCCCGGGCAGGTGTGGGTGCTTGGCACAATAGGGAGGTTCCAAGGGTGAGCTGGGCTCTGTGCAAGTGATCGGCTGCTTGCAGCCTCCCTGCACGTTGTCTGCGAACGCGGACAGAAAGCTTGGCAGGCCAGACCTGGCCTCTCACACTCCCGCGGGTGTTGTGTGTGTGGCTGGGGCAGAGGTTTGCCCTCGTCCTCCCAGCACCGCCTGCCCCGGCACAGTTCCCGCAGGCAGCACTCAGCCTTGACAAGGCTTTGGAGCCGCAGGAAGGTGTGGAAGGGAGGCAGGTTTTGCTGCTGTTGGAAAACGACCATTCCCTCCATGCTACTAAAGCCTGTGCACATGTTAAAACTGCAGTAATTATCAAAAAGCTTAATTTTCCATAAAAAGGTTGCGTGGCGTCTTTAACAGGCTGCAGAGAGCCCCCAAAAGCCTGTTTGGTTCTGGCAACTCAGCTCCCCACAAGTGTCTTGCCTGAGTTTGAACCAAGTTTCCCATACAACTCGGCAAAGCATTTTATACAGGGCAAATTTCAGTTTTGCTGCTACAAGTCAGAGTCAGGAGGAATTTTTCAACCCTCTGAGAGTCAGATTCCCCCTCAAATGCCTGCTCTGCCAGAGAGCTCAGTGATGAACACGGCCACGCCATGGCACCGTGAGCCTTTCAGAGAGAAAAATGATCTTCCTTGCCACCTCAAACCGTGTTTCTGTCGGTTTGTAGCCTTCTTTAGCCTCAAGTTTAGTCTGGGACTCCCATTTTCAAATGTGCATTTTGCTTTTTTGTGTTAGGGTCACCACCTCAGGTCTGGACACTTAACAGCTCACATTTTTCTGAAGACTTTTTCAGAGTTTTGCAGATCGGTGGCCAGTGAGCAGCTTGGCTGGTCCCTGGGGGCATTCAGGGGCGTTCAGAGGCATTCAGTTTTGTGCCCTTTTTCCTCCCATGCCTGGTTCTCCCCTTCTCCCCGGCTGCCGGGGCTGGTGCCCATCGGGAAGAGAGCAGATGGACCCACAGGGCTCCCCTTGTCTGTGGAGCAGGGGAGGGGGTGCGGCGCAGGGAGCTGCCAGCCACGGGGGGCTATTGGGGGGAGCTGCAGCCCCCACCACCCCTGGATCCCCAGCGCGGGGTCTGGGGGGTTTGCATGCCTCGCTGGAGGTCGCTCCCCATTGCCAGCAGTACCGGCTTCATTAAAGGTTGGTGCAAGTGAAACCAGCTCCGTTCCAACAGTTCATTTGCATTATTTTGGAATACCCGGGCATCCCTTGCACTGGTGGTGGCCCCGTTCCTGCCACGGGACGCCCTCACCACCAGAGTCGGGGCTGCAGCACTTGCAGAACGTGCAAACAGCAGACAAAGAGCAGAGCAACCGCACAAGGTTTGGAAAGATTCGTAGCACAGAGGGATTTAATCGGTATTCTCGGGGTTGAATGTACACTCAGTGACATGCTGTAAAATCTTGTACTTTCTCTAATTAGTTTCCATCTAAAAAGACCTGCTCTCCTTATTTTCCTGCCAACAGTGGACACGGTCGGGCTGCTGCCTGCCCCTCTCCCTGCCTGCAGAGGCTGGGGCATCGTGTGGAACTGGGGCTGAGCAGCGGAACCACAGGGAGTTGTGAGGAGGGCAGAAGTGGGAAGAGTGGGATTTCAAATAAATGCAGGTAATGCTTTTTCTAGGTAGGGAAAAAGATAGCAAAGGCATAGTGAAATCAGTGAAGGACAGCTGATGGGAACTCGGAGAATAAGGAGTCATTTTTAATTCTGCAAAACCTTCAAACGCTTCTTTCCAAAGCGGGAGAAGCGCGGTGCCAGCAGCAGAGCTGCCCAGGGCACAGCCCCTGGCGCCCATCGGCTCTGCAGGACGAGCTGAATCCCAGGGGGATGGAAAGGGTAAATAAATCCTTAAAGAGGGGTACAGGTGAGCGCACAGGGGCATCGGAGAGCGGTGTGAAGTAAGGGTGTTGTGGGGGTTTTCTCAAGTGGAGCAAATTCAAGTTAATTCCATCAAGGGTGAACTGAGTTACTCTGACTTTTACCAACCAGGGATCTGGCTTATTGTGTTCAGTGGTGAAATGAGGGAAAACAGAATTAATCTGACCATTAGGAGTAATGACTCGAAAAATGAATTGGGTGAAATTGCTGCAAAACTGACAGGGATTTGTGCACATCCATCCTGTACCTGCTGAGCTTCCAAGGCACAGGGCCTCTGACCCAGCAAAACTGGAGAGTTTTCAAACGCTGGAATAAATCAGCCTTTTCCCCCTTTCTCTTTTAAAAGCCTGACGATGCAGGCTGGTGAAGCAACCGAGCACCCTGTGTGCCTGCCAGGCAGCCCCCCAGAGCGGACGGTGACAGTGCTCCGCTCCAGGGGCTGTGCCTCCCACTGCCCTCTCCACGCTGGCCCCGCAGCCCTCTGACGTCGGCACGGCCGGCAGCTCTGGAACGGGGCTCGGCACGGTCTTGTCTGTCCTGTAGCAGCTGCAGGTGCTCATTGTTATTATTGCCTTCTTGTGCTTTGGCAGGCGTTGTATCTAAGTCCAAACTTGCCCTGTTACGTTAGAGGCTCTGTGCCCCATATTCAATTTTTATGCCCACACCATCAGCCTTCTCTAAGCAGGGCTTTGCGCAGAAGAGCTGGTCAGCCCGCTGTCTGCAGCAGCAGCAATCTCCACCTCTGAGGTTTCAGCTCTCACATCCAGGTGTCTGAGTCCCGTGGGGTTAAGAAGGGAGTTAGAAATCGGCTCTCCCGTGCGCTGTCATTCCTGCCTCGCAGCCAGCTGTCCTGAACTGCTTTGGACTTTAAAATAATTCAGCCGAGATTAACATAAGTAAATCTTTGGGCTTCCTGGTGTAGTCTTGACTGGAAGCAGAGATCCCGGTGAATGTGAGTACATCTCATGTGCCTCATTTAGTGCCAGCATCAGGCAATTAAACAAGCCCGCAAACAAAGATGCAAATCGGATGCATTTGTTTCAGGGTGAGACCACGGGCCTGGGGCAGTTACTGCAGCTCATTTGACATTTGATGGCGTGTCGGTGAGCCTGAGCATTAAGACAACATCCTGCCAGCTGGGACGTGCAATCACCCGCTGCGAACCATCGGTGCTACCAGGGAATGTGGGTCCCAGCACGCAAAGCTCTGAGCAAGCCCCGCGGGGAGCAAGTGTCTCTGCCTGGCTCTGTCAGTCACTGCTGTCCCGGAAAGACAAGTTTCCTTCTCGGGGAGTTTTTCCACACGGGAGGAGCTTCTAGCAAAACTTGGACCTAAAGGCTTCAGATGCTGGCATGATGTTAGTGATCCTTTCGTGCAAATTCAGCTGTTACTGACTCCTTGCCACGCGTCATTGGGTAAACTGTTAAACCTTTTGTGTTAGGGGAGCGGTAATATTGCAAAGAGCTTTCTCCAAGCAATGGCAAACAAGCCAGGTTGCTGCTGGGTGGTGACTTGGAAAGACATTTGTATGCAGGGATGAAGCTGGTCATCATTCTGTAACATCTTTGATCAGTGAACTGGTGTGGCTGCAGATAATGGCATTTCCATTGAACATAAGCTGAAGAGCCATGCTACCACGGTAATTGAAGCGTTAAGATCATGAAGCAATTACTTGGTGTAACAGAAGAGAGACAGAACAGCTATGACACATTAAATACAGTCATAAATCAAACTGGTTTGCTGACAACCTGTTGAGATTCATTTTTATATCCCTTATTGTTGAAGTCACCATTTAAAGTCTAAAATGGTTATCTTTGCGGAAGGTAGGGATTTTGTATTTGCTTAATGTGTCTGTTGTAAACATCTTCACTGACATACTTCCAGACCTGAGTTTAAGAAACTGTTTTGGGATCTTTCACAGGTGGTCGGTGCATCACCTCCTCCCATGGCTGCGTCACCTCCTCCCGTGGCTTTGCCAGGGGTGAGAAGCTTTGTGAGACCCCGGAGGTGTGCAGCATGTGGGGCAAGCGCAGCCGGGGCACAGAGCCGTGGTCCCATGCTCCTGTGTGACGATGAGCATGATCAGTGGCCATAAGTGGAACATCGACGCGGTGCCTGAGGCAGGGTTTTTTTCGTCCCTTCTGTAACGAGCTGTGAGTCAGCACCAAAGGCAGGCGATTTTGTTTGTGCATGGGACGAACCTGAGTGGGGTGTTTGGACATGTGAAGCTGCTGCAGAGGTGCGGGTGGAGGCCGCAGGGAGCAGACGTCCCTGACAGTGTTGAGGCTTAGGAAAAACATGTGGATTTGATGGCCCAGTGCCTCTCGTTCCCATCCCGATGGAGCGGGGTGCCCAGCAGGACCCTCGGCCTCTGGCAGGGACTATGGCAGCCTTGCCTGCATGCTACCGGTGGACACAGCACTGGGGTTGGCTCCGGCCATGGGTGAGCGCTGCCGGGTACGGCCTTTGCTGCGGGTGTCTGCCAGTCCCTGGGATGCCATAAACGACTCCTCTGGGGCTGTTTGCTGCACATCTCTCATTGGCCCTAAATTCACATAAATTGGATAACGTAAGGGAAAAAACAACAACGGCGAAGGAAACGCAGTGTCCTCACCACGCTGTCCTGTCCCCTTGCTCCCTTGGGCAGCTCTGCTCCTCCGTCATCGAGTCAAGGGGCAATTGGGGAGCAGTCAGGGACTTGCGAACAACCGGGCTGGGGACAAAAGTCACGGCAAAAAGGAGCAAAGGCAGCGCTTAACAGTGGTGACACTCAGCAAGACGCTGATGTGCTTCCTCCTGCTTGCTGAGCATCGCCTTTGCTTCAGCAGAGCTGAGCTCAGCTCTCAGAGCCAACGAGGGTGGCAAAGGCAGACAAAACCCCGCAGTTATGTTTTTGAAGTGAGTAATCGTAAAGTGGGTTACTTCGTCCTCTTTTTGTGTTTTCATTGGGTTTATTTTTGATGGTGTTAGTCACGTTTTGTACTCACCCACAACAAATGCCTTGTGCTGGGCTCGTCAGCACAGAGGGGTGTGGGGTCCCGGGGACCCTCTGCTCCCTGCCCTGCACCGCTGCAGATCCAGACCCTCTTCAGACTCTCCCCAGCCAGAGCCCCAGCTGCTGCGACTTGTTGGGGTGATGGGGGAATTGCAAGTGGGGCACAAACTCCTGGTGAGCCTGTATTGCTGCTGGCAGCTGGGGCTGGGTGCGATGCTGGGCTGTGTGGTGGGGGTCACGACCAGAAAGCTTTGGGAACGGCTGCTTTAGGCACAAAATCCATTCAGAAGCAAATTAATTTAGTCACAGAGCAGTCCCTCAGGCCAGGGCAGGAGGGTAAAACTTGAAACAAAATAATCACAGACACAGTAAAAATGTGCACCAACCCCAACCCGTTGCTGGGAGCCGTGTGAAAAGGCAGCGATTCCCGGGGAAGGTGGACCAGCAATAACGGAGGTCACCTCTGACGGAGCACAGGCTTCCCGCTTGTTCCCACTGCATGGCCCTCTCTGAAAAGCAATACCCAGCGAGATTAAGCAGGGGTTTGGATGGTGGGGGTTAGCTGGGTTGCTTTGCTTTGCAGATGACGGGGAGTTTATATCAGATGTTTATATCAGATTGTTTTGGTCAGGCAGCAATATCTTTGGAAACAAAAGGTATCACCACAGACTGTGACATCCAGAGCTGTTGTCTAAAGCCAGGCCCCTGTGAGCAGCCGGTGGGAAACCGGGGCCGGGCATCCCAGGAAAGCGGGTTGAGATGCTCCGGCGCAGGCTGGCTGGGGAAAACGCAAATGCGGCAGCTGATCAACTTTACATGCTGAGAAGGGTGATGGGGTTATTCTAATATTGCTCTTGGCCCCAGGAACATTAGTGTTTTGGAGGAAATAATAAGGAATTCACTTCTCTCTCACCGCAGCTTGCTCTCTTCCCGAGCGGACCGTACGCCTGCGGTTGCCTGGGTGCGCAGCAGTCACGGCTGTTTTCCTCGAAGGTCTGGTTTTGAAAGGGAATGGCACTGATGGCCGAATTGTTCCTGTCTTTGCTTTGATATTCTGTGTCAGAAACAACAGAATAGCAGCAGTATTTTGTAGATACTTTAGAGTCTAAACAAGGTGAAAAATGGTTTAATTTTCTGAAAATTGGTATAGGATTGGGTGATTTGAAAATTTTCAGTCTCAACTTTTCTCACAGGGGAAAACTCATTTTCCCAGTTAATGAAAGTTTTTACAGAAAGTATTTGCTTTCCTTAACCAATGCTGACTTTTTTGTTCATTGGCTTTCCAGCTCTAATGTCTGGTTGAATTTTTAACATTTTGGTGGTTCACATTTTTTAAGACAAAAAGGCAATATTTTCTGTGGCAAAAGCATGTTTATTCACCAGTATTACAGCGAGCCTTTCAATGAAGGTCTGAAATGCTTAAGTGTCGAAGCAGTGAATATTTGTCTGTTTCTTGCGATTGGCTTATGGTGAAAGCCTGGGTTGCACGCAGGTTCCTCTGTAAACGACTCATCAGGCAGAGAGCTAAAAATCCAAAGCATTCTTTTCCTGGGAAGGGGGAGGTGGAATCAGCAAATGAAGCAGAACCAGTTTACCTGCAGGGAAGGGGATCTAGCAGCACGTATGGAAGAGAAGGGAACTGCAGAAAGGCAAATGTGTGTCTGTATGGATACGGCTCCTTTCTCCCTTCTCACTCAGCTGAAATAGCTGAAAGCGATAGGGTTACATTAAAATGCTAATGAAGAAACCAGCTGGATAAATTATAACGTTAAATACAACACAGCCTGCATTAAATCAAAATTCAGCAAACAAACCAAACTCTTATACAAAGAAGTATTTTGAACCCACGTGTGCCAGTCTGCATTGGTCGAAACTGCAGGAAAGATAGTGTGGGAGCGCTGGGAACAGGGGGGCTGACGCAGAACGAAGGTGACACAGACGCGCCGGCTGCAGTCCCCAAAGCAGCAAGCGTGGGGCGTGGGCACCATTGATGCTGCTGGGAAAAGCACCAGCTTGGGTGGGGGAGACCAGGTCTGACTGCACGGCTCTGCTCTGCGTTAGGAAATTGCTATAACCTCAGGGAAACTCTCTTAATTTCTCTATAAAAGACCGTAACCCCTGGAAAAAAACTTCTTCATCTCAACAGCAGGAAGGGTGTGCAGAAATTGCCAGTGGGAGGGCAGGAGAGCCTGCTGTGGAAGGGAATTATTTCACAATAATTTCCCTGTAAGCAGAACCCCCGAAACTGCTGGTATGTGTATGAATCTGGAAAGCATATCTTCCCGGTCCCTCAGGTTTCCTAGTCCTGCTGCCGTATTTCAATGGTTCGTCATCCTCCAGAGTCAATACTTTGTTTTCTTCACCAGTTGTTCATGCACCAAGTCCCACCATCGCTCGTAAGCACTGGCTGAAGAGGAAAACCTGTCTCCGTCACCGTGAAGAGCAGGTTTGCAGCCCGTGGGGGATTTGCCCTGGGAGTGAGTGCAGGTGCTTGCTTCGCTCTGGCTCTCAGTCTCGTGGCCGTGTCCTTTGGCCGGGTAGGCAGCACATCAGTCCCGTAGAAGAGGCTTTATGCTTGGAGCAATATTTGTGTAGGAAGCAGGTTAAGCCAAAAGGGAGGTTTCTGATGCTGGCAGCAGAGGGGAACATTCCTGCAGAGCACTTCACAATTCAGCACATCTCTGACGGACAAAGCTCATCCTCACCTGCTCACCGTGGGGCGAAGCTGCCGCAGCGTGGCCTCCTCCCTCCCCGGCAGAGCAGGGCTGGACGCGGAGCCGCCCCAGCGCTGCACCTGAGGTTATTTCGTGCTTGAGATGTAACATTAATTCCAATTATGCACTCTGCCGTGAAATTTGAGAGGTTTATAATCACGCCTAGTCTAACCTTTTAAAACTGGCACCTGATTTCTCGCTTTACCCTCACTTGCTTTGGAATATATGATTCATAGTTAGAAGATGAAGCAATGCAGCGGGTGAAGCTGTGCGTGTAGGAAGACTTCTGGTTCCCCCTGCACTGTAACTGGGGAAAAACGCAGTGGCTGGGCAGTGCTGAGGACTTGCACTTAAGATTTAAACACCCATGGTCTTTTTGTCCCTGGTTCATCTCGTTATTCTGGGTGGCTCCCCTTTGGCTGTACGCGTCAGGCAGTTATTTTTATGCATGTGAAGTGGCTTGATGAAATTTCAGTGAAGCATTTTTGTTAGTAAGTAAGCAATTTTGTTAGTAAGTAATTTTCTGTTAAAAATGATAGCAAGAAAAATCTTTTTTGATTCTTTGTGGGGCAGGTGGGTCTCAGGTACAGCTCTCTTGGGCAGTGGAGGCAGAGGTGCTTCGAGGCCGTCGGTGGCAATAAGTACACTGGAGCTGGCATCCCTCAACCAGATCGGGATCCCAATTGATCCACCCAGGCACAGGCAGATGTGGGCATGCCAGGATCTCCAGGTGTGGAATTCAGCTGCCCTGGGCCAGAGGCTGTTGGTGTCCCCAGGGAGCGCAGAGCCGGGCTGGGTTTTGGCTGCTTATGGGACCGGGATCTGTCGTCCAGCCGGCCAGGCTGGCACGCCAGCCCCCTCTCACCTCATCACTGGGGGGACCTGGAAAGAGTCTGGTAATGTTGTGAGCTCAGCGAGCGAGTTGTGTCTGACTGTGGTTAAAAAAACCGGATTCTTTTAGGTTGACATCTGAATCATGTCTCTTTTTATAGCCAGGCGGTCGCGTTGCTGTGATTGCAGCTCCCAGCCCAAGCCCAACGCCTGCTTGGGTTAACGACCATCGTCACGCGGGGCACAAGGGAACATATTTTGCTCGTTTCCCAGAAAAGCGAGCCTCTCTCTGGGGATGCTCTCTGTGCGCTGGCTCTGCTCTCCCAACGGGATCCTGTGAGCAGCCCTTGCTGCCGGCTGGAGACGGGCTCCTACTCGCAGGGCTGCCCCAGCTAGGATGGCACCTCTGAGCCAGTGCCGGGCTCAAACCTGTGCCGCACCGGGCTGCAGCCGCACTGCGCTGTGCCTGCTCTGGGGGCTGCGGCTTCACCTGCAGGTGCCTGAGAAAAGGCAATAAGGACAATGTATTGCACAGTTGCATCTTCTAGGATGCTACAGCCCCATCGCTTGCAACAGCTTTTAACATTCAGGAGAATCAGACTGGGGCTGCGATTGGGTTGAAGGCGTGCTGCCCCTGTGAGTGGCGGTTTCTGTGGCTTGGGTCTGCATGGCAGATCCAGGCATGGCTCTCCCCAGGGTCTGTCGCTGCTGTCCAGGCTCCCAGTTTCTGTGTTTCATGGGGAATTGGCCATTCCTCTTCCCCTGTGCTCTGGAAAGCCTTTGGCAGGGGACCACAACATGCTGGGCTCCTGTTTGCACTTAGCGACAATTAGTTAAGGAGCCAGTTGATTTCCCTTTACCTTGATAATGGACGACAAATCACAGCTTGGGTTTCTGATTTGCTCTTTAAGTCCTACATTTGTTTGTTTAGTTTTCATCCATGCCTATTAAGACCTCTTTGGCTCCTTCTAAGAGTGATGGGCTGGACTCACTTGAGGACAACCCCATCACTGATCCTGATGGAAAGGGCTTGACTTAAAAGCTAGCTGAATATGTCTAGATGCATAAAGAATAATCAGTGTATAAAAAGATTGACTTCATTTGGACTTAGTTTGCTTAAGTGAAAATTGCTGTACATGAACATCTCCTCTGCTTAGGGGTTTTTAGAAAAATTACTGCTAGCTTGTACTCCATTGGGTTGACTTTTAAAGTGATGGTCATACATGAAGAAATTTCATTTGAAGTTTTAAAAAAACCCAAACTACATAAAATAGAGTGAAAAAATTATAATTACACAGCTTGATCTTTTGCAGGGACCAGTGTGACTGGACCCCTTTGCTTGTACAAGCTGTTGTAGCTCTGTGGGGATCCATACGAGGAGAGTCCCACCTGCCGCAGAGCTGGGGCACTGCGCTCCGGTGCGTAACTCCTGCCCGGTGTCAACAGATTTAAATTGGGATGTTTAATCAGCAGAAGTAATAGTTTTGGTATTAGGAATTTTTCCAGTTGAAGCCTTTATTTATAAAGCAGCTATTTAACTTCTAATGTTAAAAAAAGTCTGCGTAAAAGCAGACCATGGTGGTAGGCATTTCAGTGTGATGTTTCCGTTTTGCCATATTCAATGCAATTGGTTGAATGCAAAAGTGCATGCAAGTACTCATATTTTAATAAGAATAGCACTGTGCAGACAGCCTTGCGAAGCAGGGGTCAGCCGTGCTGATGAGGGCAGAGGCTGCAAACTCGCGAGGTAACCAACGTGTGAGATGGGAAAATGGAGTGTAAAACTGTGTGAACACACAGTGCATGAAGCATGCAATGACTGGGGGGGGAAACGCACATCTTTTTGAAAATGTAATGCAATAATCATGAAAAATGCATTTAAATCTGTTCAGTGCATGCTGTGGTTTTGGGGGGGTTTGTGTGTGTTTTTGCATAAGTGGTTTACACAGTTTTTCATGCAAGGTTTCAGCAGAGAAAAAGTTTCATAATAAATCAATCAATCTGACCTGATTAGTTTAGACATAGCAGAAGCATTGAACAGTATCTGCCTGGAGTAAGAAAGACTGAGTAAAGGCAGCCCACAACTCTCTGATTATTCCCAGGAGGTTTGAGCTGTATCTGTTCAAGTCTTGCAGGCTCTGCCCTGGGGTTTCCCTGGAGCTGCCGAGCCCCGTCCCGCAGAGCCGGCGCTGGGTGCAGGTTTGTGAAGCAGCTGCAGAGCCGCTTCCACCAGCCGGCCAAAAAGCATCCTGTGTCCAGCATCCTGCATCCAGCAGCTGTATCTGGGGCACCTGGAGCACCTGTACTGGTCAGGGCCGTGCATGTGTGAGTGCGTGTGTGTGCACAGTGTCAGCATGTAAGTGGCATGCTTGCCATCTCCACCAGGCAGCGGTGGCCAGGAGCACACACAACTGCTGTGTGTTTTTCTTGAAGGTGATTTCGTAATAGACTGTTGTAAAATGGGCAGCCAAGAACAAGCAGTCAGGGAGCTTTTCTGCTTATATAAAACAGATCTTATTTTATTCCTTAAAAGCTGTCTATAATAATTGAGTGTATGTGAGCCTTGTGGGATGCCGTCCCTCACTTCACGGGTAGGGCAGTCTGGGCTGGATGCTGGCTGTGGTTTTGGCCAGGTTCTACTCTGAATTTGAGTCGTCTCCATCGCAGCTGGGACTGCGCGGTCAGAGCCGAGAATGTGGCTGGTGGGCTGTGTGCCCCTGCGATGGACCCGCGGAGGCTGGAGGTGGGCAGGGGACACGTAGGGCCAGCGGTGCCTCGATGCCAGCTCTCCAAGGGTGGCGTGTTTGCTGGCAGAAGTAATAAATAAATGATCCTTTGGTTTAAGGAGAGTCCGTTTTGATAGAAGAAGAGGCATTTTGGAATTTGAATGCCTTACCTAGGTGCCAGAATTTAAGCTAAGTCATCACCGCTGCCTGTTGGGCAAGCCTAACACCAGTCATTTTCTGTTCAGAAGAAAGTAAACAACCATGATTTTTTCACACCCCGGCGGTGGAGAAGTCGCTGTGAGCGCTCTGAAGGAGAGGACCTGAATTCAGAATGATTCCAGCAAATTGGTGAGTTGGCTCAAAATCAACCACCTGAAATTAAATAAAGAGAAGAACAAATTACTAACTTTGTGAAGGAAAAGGTAAACACATTACTGCAAATGGGGAATAGTTAGTGAGGCAGAAAAGTTTGTATAAATGCAGCTGGGCTTCATTTTCGGAGTGAAAGCTTGCTGCTCTGGTTAATTATTTGGCCCCACAGATGCATTCCTGGAGCCTGGGCTGGTGTTGCATGGCAGGTACTCGGCACACGCAACCGGAGTATGAGTGACGGCACGGGGGTGTGCACACCCTCGCACACGCCTCTCGGGCCATTCCTGCACATGTGCCTACTGATACACACACACACACACACACACACGTATGTACTCATTATCTTGAGAAGGACTGCAGTCTCTTTTGTATCACTCAGCATAGATTTTGTTGAAGTAGTGATGATCAGCCAAGCTGATTCACTTCCCTTTACCTATATATATTAATTGTACGATTTACATATGAATATGTATTAAAACAAGCAGACATATATATTTCAGGTTTGTTCTGGCTCCTCTGTCTTTACCATAACAAGGTAAGATGTTATGCTCAAATATAAGTGCGCCTGATTTTAATGGACAAAAGCGTTCTTCCGTAGCTCTCTGTGTGCATGAATTGCATTACGGGGCCAGTGCTTGCACATCAGATGCTTGGCGTTAAATGAATGATCCTTACCTATGTGCATGGAAATATTTAGTCAATATCTGAGGTCCCGGGAGGGTATGCTTAACAATATGTGGCTTCATACCTTGGTTTTGCAGGTGCCATAAAACTGATTATTGCTGCACACACATTTTTCTGACTGCTGTTCATCAGCGCCTTGGCTGGGTCAGGTCGCCTGCCCAGTGCAGCTGTGGCAGCAGCCCTGGCCCCGTGGGGTATGGCCCTGCCGTCCCGAGATGGAGCGGCCTCACGGGGACCGAGGCGGGGTACCAGTTCTTTCTGCATTTGTTTTGCTTCTTGTTTCTCCTTCAAAGCATTCAGGGCAACTGAAATAGATAGCATGAAGTTACACAGAAGTACAGTAAAAAACAAACGAAAGTAGTAAAATTATTGTACAATCTCCCAAAAGCTTGAAACGGAAGTCTTTTTGTTAAAAAAAGTATGTATATATATTTCCACCATCCTGTATTAGGCCAGCTTGCTATTGCCAGCATCTGTGCAGGCTCCATTGATTTTTATGGGCTTTCAGGCCGTAATGGGATGAAGCGAGAAACATTTTAGCATGAACAATTCTGGAACCACGTAGAAAACGCTTAGCCAGGTGGTTCAGTTCCTGCAAGGAGGGGCATGGAGGGAGTGTTTATTACCCTTCACAGAAGTTATCTACGTTGGGCCTAACATGTGTAACCCCCTGCCACCTTTCCTCTCTCCCCCAGCGCCAGGATGAACTGCCTTGCTGTGCCTCCAGCCTGGCAGGGCCAGCCTGGCTTGGGAGGGACCCTGGGGCAGTTCTGATCAGGCTCCGATGCACAGCACCGTGCATCCTCAGGGCTCTGGAGCACAGCAGTACCGGTGCAGCCGTTGCTCCGCAGCGCCCACAGCTCCCTCCTGTCACCTCCCTGCCTGCAGCATGACGGGCAGAAGGTGGAATCGTGTGGGTTTCCCTACAGAAACCACAGATGTCTACCTTGTGAAGGTCTGCCACAGCCTAAATANAGCCGTTGCTCCGCGGCGCCCACAGCTCCCTCCTGTCACCTCCCTGCCTGCAGCATGACGGGCAGAAGGTGGAATCGTGTGGGTTTCCCTACAGAAACCACAGATGTCTACCTTGTGAAGGTCTGCCACAGCCTAAATAGGACTTTCAGCCTGGATTACAGGATCAGCATGATCCATAGCCTGCTCTAGTTAAAATAGGTTTAAGCTCATCAATTTGAGTGGAGCATTGCTGCCATATCCCCTGGGAGAATCGAGACCTGGAGCAGGAGGTGGAATGCTTCTGCATTTGGGGTGCATTAAGAAGAGTGTGGCCAGCAGGTCGAGGGAGGTGATCCTCCCCCTCTACTCTGCCCTGGTGAGGCCGCATCTGGAGTACTGTGTCCAGTTCTGGGCTCCCCAGTTCAAGAAAGACAGGGAACTACTGGAGAG
>VZSC01007353.1:99077-122992 GCA_013398225.1 Steatornis caripensis
GAACATGAGGAGGAACTTCTTTACTGTGAGGGTGCCAGAGCCCTGGAACAGGCTGCCCAGGGAGGCTGTGGGGTCTCCTTCTCTGGAGAGACTCAAAACCTGCTGGGACGCGTTCCTTTGCACCGTGTTATGTGCACACCTGCTTTAGCAGGGGGGTTGGAGTAGATGATTTCCAGAGGTCCCTTCCAACCCCTACCATTCTGTGATTCTGTTATTTTGTGATTCTTGGCACTGAGCAAAAAAACAGCGCATCTTCAGAAGCTCTGGTGCAGAATTTTACTTGAAGTGCTACAGTATTAATGGTAATGATTATGGAAGTGGGTGCTGGCTTAATGCCAACAAATTGAGGCTCTTTTTCAAAACTTTATCTACGGAAGTTGAATGAGCATGACTTGGGCTTCTGCACTGGTGTATGCAGAAGGCCACAGGAGCAGAGGCCGACAATTTTCAAGAAGTAGAGGATTTCTCTGAAGGAAATGGTTTGGATCCCGTGAACCTTACAGTGACGTGACATAAAAGGATCTTAACACCAAGTTCTTTGAGTAAGCTCAGTGTTCCTAGATAAACAAAAAGAAGGGAAAAGAATGGTCTTGATACGTGGCATGAACTCATGCAAATTCTCTTTTTCTACTGCAAATGCTTTCTAAAGCTTGAGACTGCATCATCCAAGTTGTTCCTCCCTTCTTCGTTTGTCTGTGTGCAAGCCAGCTTTGCTGGCTCTGTTTTCCCTCCCAGTAATGCTTTGATGATTTCCAAAACAAAACAAGAGCTATCGAACAGCTCTGTGCAGAGCCCCAACAAGATGGTTTGTGCGCTAGCAGAGCAGAAATGCTTGAAGTGACAGTGGGCTTCAGCTGGTTTGTCCTATGAGTTTATTTACTGCAATCAATCTGAGGACTAGTTTTTGGGTATGTTTTTTTAACTAACGAAAAGAAATACCATGGCCAAGAGCATGGTTTAGGCAGTCAGATGATGTAACTGGTGTATGATATTATCAAAGAGCCTAACAGTATTTTACCTGCATCTTGTATAGCACTGTAGCACTGTGTTACGTTACCACTAATCAGCGAACTCATTAACACAATGAATTTTGAATAAGTCTCTGGGACCAAATAATCTTGTGCATGGCTTGTCTTTCCATGTTTTGTCTCTGAAGACTTGTTGACTTCAGCATAGTACATTTTGCAATATTTACTCTCAGCATCTATTCCTCTGAAAATCAGTATACCAAATGGGTAGCTGTGTGGGAATTTTGTTTCATACTTGGGGATTCACTCATGCGCGCATTTAAGAAACATAGGGAAATACTCCTCATTTTCTCTACCCCTAGTATATTCCCAAGCCTTATCTAAAGTCCGTGACATTCAGCAGCTCTTTACTGAACACCTAATATGCCTTTTCCAGGGAGGTATGTGCATGGGACTGCACATCTCTGTATTTTTAGTGAATTTACCAAAGTTGGGCCTCTTGCAGACTGAATGCAGGGGATGAGGACTAGGAAAAAATTCTGGGATAAAGAGAATTTCCCATGCAAAAGCAGCCAGATAAAATATCCTGTATTTCTAGCTTGTAATGCCTGCTATGGGCCACATCCATACACCAGAGTTCATGAGCGGCCGCAACTCCATCTGTAAAAGAGCAGCCTGGACTTGAAGTTTTGCCAGACCTCTTGTATCATGGGGACCGTAAAGTTGGGATTCAAGATAGCTATTGGAAAAACAGCTATTTCAGATGCAGCAGTAAACTGAAATGCAATTAAATATAGCTTTATGTAGCATTTGTGCTTTTGATTATTCCAAAGCATGTATTTTTAAAATGAAAATGTTCCCAACTCTATGGCATCATTGAATTTTTAAAGCTGGAAGGAGCTGGGGGTGACTCAGAAAACCCTTTCATTCTCACAAGATTCTTTGCTTTAAAATCACGTGTGTTTGTTTGTTTTTTAATTTTGGGGCAGCAGCAGCTTTGCCTGAATAAGGACCGAGGGGCTGTGAGCATCTCCTGGTGCTGCAGGGCCACCACAGGGAACGGCACCAGGAGCTGGATGTTGGCTCGAGCCCCTAGCGTCCCGTTCAGCACAGGCGGGGCAACAGCTACGGCAGTTCCCTTTGCTTTCTGCCCGCTACAGGCAAAAGGAGTGGCAATTAAAAACTTATGGCTGGATCCTTCAATCTGACTGTGGCTACACCCTGGCTGTGACCACTCAAAGTGTGCAGAGAAGGTCCGTGGGGCTCAGCTCCAGGCGTGGGGCTGCTTCCCCATCACTGCTGTGTTCAGGGCTGTGCCAGTGCCGCAATGGCCTTGTTTTCGGCAAGGGCCTCTTTACTGAGCCTCTCATGGGATTTTATACTTGGTAATTTATGTGAGAAAACTGACGTATGGATAGAATGATGAAATCTTGTATTTGACTCTCACGCCTCTATGAAGGGAAACCCAACAGCGATGTCTGCGATAACACAGTTTCCAGTTGCAAACCCAAAACTGTTCCTCCACCGTACAGACACACAGCAGGCAACAACCCCACACAATTAACAGTAAAGCATTTTGATTTCCCACAGTGACAGCGTTATTGTCTTCATGGGTCGGGAGGTTGAACTTACTAGCCAGCTCTGGGAGCCGCAGCCACCCGCGGTGGGACGGATCCAGGCACCCGGTGCCAGAGGACACTGTCGCTGTTATCATGGTGGGCTGTGGCCGCAGGTACCGGCTGTTCCGTGCCATCTTTATTTGATCAAATTAATGTTTATGGGCATAATGAAGTGAACTCTTATGGCAACTGGCAGTCACAGGGTGAGTTTATTTTGACTGGACTTAGTGGTTTTGAGGAGTGGTTGGAAATTTTCCTTTAACAGGAACTGAGAAAAAGAAAATAAGAAAGGGAAGGTTGAAAATAAAAAAAACAACTTAAGTTTTCTGCTTATCGCATCTTTTGCTCTCTGTGCCCCAAACACAACTTGAAGATGACCCTTTGCAGCTGTGCCCGTCGCCTGTGCACCATGCAGGGCAGGGTGCTGCATGGGGCCACTGGCACTTGGGAACTCCGGGAAGGTCAGGAACGGGCAAGCTTTCCTCATCAGGAACCTGAACAAAGTCTCATGCCTTTTGTGCTGGCTTGGGCTCCAAGGGAGGGCTTCAAGCTGGGCAGTTTCCACGCAGGGTGTGGAAGCAGCAGTCCCGGGGAGCTCTGCTGCAGGCTGGAGCGCTGCCTGTGGCCAGCGGTGGCTGGGCTGCTCCGGGAGTTTGAGCCTGTGCTCCTGGAGCTGCTGAAAAGCTTGTTTGTTGGTCTAATGAAGTGGCAATTTCCTCTAAAAGCCTTGCCCTCACCCTGGCAATCCTCAGTTAGCACTGGGACGCTGTCAAAGACTGATGGCCAAAACCAGAGCCTCGCAGTGACGAATGCGACGGTGCCTGCACAGGCAGCCCATGGCAGGGCAGCGGGCACGCGCTGGAGGTTTTGAGGGTTTTTTTTCACTTTTTATCAAAGTGTTAGTGCTGTGTCAGCCACAATGGCTCCTGCGAGCCCAGGTGACAGGCATGCACTTGTCCCAGAGCTCATTCAAGCTGTTTAGCAGTTTCGTGGCCTGGGATTCTATGATTCTGTGATTCTACGATGAAATAAGCTGGGCAGAGCCTGCTGGGAGCTGGGCTGGGAATGCTGTGGGTGGGGGGTTTCTGGGAGGGCTCAGTCTTTGCAGCCCACCTGGCCACGCTGCCGATCCCCAGGGCAGAGGCATTGCAGTGAAGTGCAGCCCTATGCCTGGTGTGGCCCTGACTGAAGCCGGTGGGGACCGGGATGACTTTCGTCCCTGTGCAACTGCACAGCAGCAGCTTTGCTGCTGCCCCGGCACAATGTCGGGTCAGTAAACTGCTTTATGGTTACTGAATTTGTTTTCAGCTAAAGAGGTTTCTTTTTTATTTCTCCCCTTGGGTGAATCTTTTGGGCTTACTAAAACAAACACGTTAGCTGCCAAATTGCTGTGACAGCCAAAGCACAGGGTCACAGATGAGAAAATACATGGAAGAGTCAGATGTTGCATAACTGGCAAGATCGATGCCAAACCCCAGTGAATGATTTCTGTCTCCAAGCTGCCCAAGAGGGAAGCAAAACTGTGTGTGGATGGGGGTGCTGTTGGTCCTGGTTTCCCCGGGCATGTCTGCATGGCCGGGCAGCGGGAGCACTTTGGCTGTCTGGGCTAGTAGCAAGCCAGTTGAAACTGCACATGAAGCTCTGACTGAAGCTTGTCCAGCCAAAAAGCCATGGGAAATGGCTGCTGGGGAGGTCACAGGCTGGGTAGAGGAAAGGGATGGTCATGGGGAGCTGCCTGTATGCCGAGAGCAGTGTGGGGCCAGGGGGTGCCCCGCCACGTCTGGCGGGCGCACGTACACCCAAGGCACACAGCAGCATCTGCACCTCTCTCAAAAGTCATCCCTTCTGTGATGGGGAGGGGTAAAACTACAGCCCCGTTCCATGAGAAAGCGGACAGACGCTCCCTCATGCTGCTCTTGATGTGGGGCCTGGCCGTGTCTCATGACCAGCCCCTGGCTCCCCAGTGCTCCCATCCAGGCTCCGCTGCCAGCAAGGCAGGGCAGGACCCTGCCTCTGCAAGTGGGACGTGAGCAAAGAGCCTAGGCTGTGGCCAAGACACTTAAAGTAAAACTAATGAAAACCTTCCGTGATTTAGCCTTTTAAATCTGAAGTTCAGTCCTCAAGGTGTATGTTCCTTCACCTTGACAGGGAGCAGCTCACTAAGCTGCTCCTGCACTTCCGAATCAAAGCAGACAGAGTGCTGGAAAATGCAGCCCTGGGAACAGTTTGGCACTGGCAAGGGGACAAACTGGATGAATCCTAGGAGAGCTCTTTCACAGCTTAGCATTAATGATTCACTGTTGAAATAAAATGTATTCTGCAATTACACACCGCTCTCTGAGGCGTTCAGCTGCCGCCCACCTAAGCAACACAATTGGCATCAGGCTCTTTTCTGCATTAGAAGCGGTTCAGGTCTGGTCTGTGAAGAAATTAGTGTCTGCGTGGTTATGAATGATGCCTCATCTGACGGCAAAGAGGAACAGAGGCTGCTCTGTCTTGCCCGAGGTGAGTGTCTCACCCGCGCTGCTGTCCCAGCTGGGTCCCGAAGCAGATTTACCATCTCTCGGTGCCCTGCAAGATGCTAAAGGAGCAGTGCAGAAGCAAAGGGCAAACCTCTCCTTGAGTCCACTGGAGCCAGGATTTCACCCCCGGTCACCTCCTCCTACAGAACTCTCCAGAAAAAGGCAGAACAATGAAAAAAAAGCACTGCACATGGTGAGTTGTTATCCTCAGCGATTCCCACAGCCGTTTTATTGCCTGAAGGAGGAAGAACGTGAACCCTGGAGGGAAGAACTTGCCAAAGTATTTAACATTTCTACATCTTGCATGGAGCTAAAGGTTCCCAAAAATCTTTAAAAATAACTGCAGAGTTGTTTATTCATGGTCTAGGGCTAAGTAGAGTTTGAGATGTGGCTTTCGGGGAAAGGCAGCACATGGGAATGAGCACCAGCCTGCTGGCTTTGGCTTGGAGGTAGGGGGCTGCAGCGGCCAGGCCAGGCAGGCTCCTGCTGAAGCCACCTTTTTGGTTAGAAGGGCCGGGAGTGACTGGGTAGCTGCTGCCGCTGGGCCTGGACAGGGGGAGCTGAGGTGGTTTGATGCTCTTCTGAACACTCCCACCTGCACTCTGAGGTCCCCGCTTCCCTCGTAGCGGGCCTGAGTCCCGGGAAAAAAAGCAAAATGCGCTGCTGAGCTAGTAGCACTGCTGGCAAACGATGTCAAACATAACTGCGTTATTTTCTTTGATAGAAATGGTTTAAAAATATTCTAAAGTAATCCTCCTGAAAGAAAAGAAGTCTTTGGTAGTTGTTGTTTTAACTGCCAAGGAACGCAAGCGCGAGCCTCCTGTGGATGAGGCTGTGCCGGCAGCTGCGGGGGGAGCTTTGCTGGGAGCAGCAGCGGGGACCCAGCTCCTGCGAGGCACCCGCACCCCAGGGCAGAGCGGGCACCTGCCCCGCCGTGAGCAGAGCCCTGAGCACGGGAAGGCGCTTCGCACTGCCGTCTGGCATTCTCTCACCGCGAACGGGAAAGAAAACCAGAAAAAAAAAAANTGCGAGATGGGAGGGGCATGGGGAGGAGATGCTGCAGCGGGGTGTGGGGGACAGCGGCTCCGGGAGGAGCTGGGAGGGCTGGGACCGGGACACCGCGTCTCTCGGCCGGCCCTTTCCCCTCATCCTCCTCCTGCGCTTTGGTTTTGTCTGGGGGCAGGAGCCTGCGGGAACGTCGGGTGCCCTGGGAGGGGACAGGGACGGGGACGGGCGGGCTGCGCCTCGGAGGCAGGCGGAGACGGAGCAGCGCAGCCCGGGGAGGTGAGCGCCCGGAGAGGAGAGCCGTAGCGGGGACACGGCCGCCTCGAAAGGGGACGCATTCGTAGAGGATCTGCCGCCCACCCTCTCTGCTACCAGGCTCTATGTGGGACGGAGCTGGCCATGGAGAAGTTGTACTTCGCGGGGAGCAGCGTGTGGACGATCAACAGCTCTCTGGGGAACGGCAGCCTCCGCCTGGAGAACCAGACCTCCGGGAGGAACAGCACCGCGGACCCCCTGAAGAGGAACGAGGACATGGCCAAGGTGGAGGTGACGGTCCTCTGCCTCATCCTGTTCCTCGCCCTGACCGGCAACCTATGCGTGCTGCTGGCCATCCACACCACCCGGCAGAAGCACTCCCGCATGTACTTCTTCATGAAGCACTTGAGCATCGCTGACCTGGTCGTGGCCATCTTCCAGGTGCTGCCCCAGCTCATCTGGGACATCACCTTCAGGTTTTATGGGCCAGATTTCCTTTGCCGGTTGATCAAGTACTTGCAGGTAGTGGGGATGTTTGCTTCCACCTACATGCTCTTGCTGATGTCCCTGGACCGGTGCTTGGCCATCTGTCAGCCACTGAGGTCCCTGCACAGGAGAGCGGACCGGGTCTCTGTCCTCCTCACCTGGCTGCTGTGCCTGCTGGTCAGCATCCCTCAGATCCACATATTTTCTCTGAGNCAAACGATGTCAAACATAACTGCGTTATTTTCTTTGATAGAAATGGTTTAAAAATATTCTAAAGTAATCCTCCTGAAAGAAAAGAAGTCTTTGGTAGTTGTTGTTTTAACTGCCAAGGAACGCAAGCGCGAGCCTCCTGTGGATGAGGCTGTGCCGGCAGCTGCGGGGGGAGCTTTGCTGGGAGCAGCAGCGGGGACCCAGCTCCTGCGAGGCACCCGCACCCCAGGGCAGAGCGGGCACCTGCCCCGCCGTGAGCAGAGCCCTGAGCACGGGAAGGCGCTTCGCACTGTCGTCTGGCATTCTCTCACCGCGAACGGGAAAGAAAACCAGAAAAAAAAAAAAACCAGAGAGCATGCAGGCTGCCGCCGCGGAGGGCCGAGCGCCGGCGCTGCCCCGCGGGGTCTCGCGGCCGGGCCCCGGCGGTGCATCGCGGGCACCGCAGCCGGTCCCGTCCCGCAGCACCTGCCCGGAGTTCCTCTGCCCTCCCGGCCCCGGGAGGCCGCCGCCGGCCGGTCGGGGCCGTGCCCGCGCAGGGCTGAGCCCGCCGGGGTTGCTCGCCCACCCCTGCTGTGCCAGTGCCGCAATGGCCNGTTTTATGGGCCAGATTTCCTTTGCCGGTTGATCAAGTACTTGCAGGTAGTGGGGATGTTTGCTTCCACCTACATGCTCTTGCTGATGTCCCTGGACCGGTGCTTGGCCATCTGTCAGCCACTGAGGTCCCTGCACAGGAGAGCGGACCGGGTCTCTGTCCTCCTCACCTGGCTGCTGTGCCTGCTGGTCAGCATCCCTCAGATCCACATATTTTCTCTGAGGGATGTGGGGAATGGAGTTTACGACTGTTGGGCAGATTTCATCCAGCCCTGGGGACCTAAAGCCTATGTCACCTGGATAACCCTTATGGTCTACATCATCCCCGTGTTGATGCTGAGCATCTGCTATGGCTTAATCAGCTTCAAAATCTGGCAGAATGTGAAGCTCAAGACAGCTCATGGGCCCAGCATGGGTCTGAGCTCCAGCTCCCACAGAGGGACGGCGTTTGCCAGAGTCAGCAGCACCAGACTCATCTCTAAAGCCAAGATCCGGACAGTCAAAATGACCTTCATCATAGTGTTAGCTTTCATAGTGTGCTGGACTCCCTTTTTCTTTGTGCAGATGTGGTCTGTGTGGGACACAAATGCTCCACAGGAAGGTATGTCCTCTCCCCTCCCATAGCCCTACGTTTGCATTGACTGCTTAGCTCAGCGGCTGCAGGGACACTGGCAGCAGACTCGTGGACTGCGAGCAATAGCCAGAAACATGCTCTGAGCTGGGTCTCGTGGGGCTGGGAGGGAGGTGGGAGAAAGTACTGAACATGGAGAAACCACCGGACAGGCAGCAGTGACTGTGCCTTAGCTTCCCTGGTGCACGCAAGGGCTAGCTTAGCCCCCAGCAAATTCAGGGCCACCGCAACTCCAGAGTCAGGCTGTGTGGGTGGTGGTGGCCGGGGAGGTTTTCACTGTTCCCAGGAGCATGAGCTCAGCCCTCCTGGGGCCCAGCTCTGAGGTCCCTGGTAGTTTGATTGCCCCCCCGGGTGCTGGAGTGTGCTGAGGGCTGCATGGCAGCTCAGCCCTGTGCCGGCCGCAGGAGAAAACTGCAGCGTTAGTGCCCGACTTCTTTTCTTTTGCTGTATCGTTTTGTCCTCACTGACTTCTTTGCTTTCTACTCTTTTGTGCTCTTTTCCCTCTCCTCTTCTCCCGTTTCCATCCACGCAAGGACTGTGCTGCTGTTATTTTCTCTCTGACTGGAGCATGGTTCCTGCAGAAAGCCGCTGATTTATGAGCAAAGGCTTTTCCTACAGGACGTGGTGTCACTGATTTGCCATTTTTTGTACTTGGCGCTGCATGCTCCTGTCATCACTACGGTTGCAGACCCAGTGAAATATATTACCCTCCTTGGTCTCTCATGCTTCTAGCTGTTCAAGTCTGTGCTGTCCCCGGGTGGAGGTGGCCGATGGTCCTGCAAGGAGAACCAGCTGGGAAAGCTTAAAAGAAAAACTCTGCACAACTTTGTGAGGTGGGAGAAAGGGCAAAAAAAAGTGCATCCAGGGATGACAACTCCTTGGATAGACTGACCCAACTCAACAGGAATGCTGAGTCTGGGAATGCCAAAGACAGATGAGGAGCTGCGACCCCCTCCTAGCTCCACTGGCAGCCCTGCTGCGGCAAGGGCTTTGCAGCGGAGGGCACGGCTCGCTTACATCGTGCACTCTTCTTTTCTTTAACCCTATTCCAGCTATACGTTGCTCTGTGGAAAACCTGGTGTCTCCTGCAGCCCGTGTACATCTGTTCTTCCATAAACTGAAGCCGGTAGCCTAGCTCCATCTCTCCTAACTTGCCTTTATTGCTTCTCTCTGCTCCTTTTATTTCAGGTGGAGAAGTGAAACATAGCTTTTTAAACCTCCCTAGGTGCTCCAGCCAGCTGTCTCTTGTTTTTCCGCCTGATTTATGCTGGTCAGAACTTCTAGTTTTTAGCTATACCCTGGGATGAAGCCACGTCTCTCCTTTTTGCTGTATTTCAAAACTGCAATCTCGAGGGCTTCCACCTGACTCAGCAGCAAACAAACCTCTGCCGCTCTGCTGATTCCTGCGGCGAGGAGCTGGGGGATGGCCAGGGCGTTCACAGATCGCACCCTGCCTGCTGCTCCAGGAAACTTTCCCTTGCTCACCCTGTGCAATCAGCCCTGTGACGCCTTTCCTTTTCTGCTTTGCTTTGCTTTTAGGTAGTGAGGGAAGCTCCAGCCATGCTGAGTTGTAGCAAACTCCTCTTTCCTTCACATTTCCTCGTGAGCCAGTGTCTACAGTAATGGGTTTTGCCAGAGCATTTGCTGGAGTCTTTCATGGCACGGGGAGGAAAAGCCTGGGGCAGGTTGTTGCAGAGAGCGAATGCCAGGAGACCCCATCCCTTCCTCCCAGGCCCACCCTCCTCCTCGCTGGCTGCCCAGAGGCATAAGCGGGGTGGCAGGGTCAGAGCTCTCTGCAGAAGAAATGGACTGTGCCTGCTGCATTCCTGACAGTGCTGCCTTGCGTCCTGGATTTCTTTTCCTTTGCCACGGAGGCTTGGGCTGCCTTGGTCGGGCAGCATCGTGAGGTGCCTGGCAGAGGTGTACCCCGCAGCAGAAAGGGAATTTGGCTGTTTCTCATCTTGCAGGCTTTGCAGTCTGCATGGGCATAACATCAGAGAAGGAAGAGAAGCAGGCGGGCAGGGTGCTCACTGTGCAGCCCGGCAGCAGCAGGGCACCGTCGCAGCTGTGACACCGATGGGCTGCACGCAGGAGGTGATGAGCAGATCACAAAGGCTGTGCGAGGGAGGGCCACCTACTTAAGAAAATGTTTAGTTTTCTCCACATAGGATGTCATAAACAGTGTCCCCTGGCAAAGGAAAGTCTGTTTATACCTGCCTGAATCCTAATGAACCTTGAGCAGGCATCCTGCAGTTTTCTGCCCGTGCACTGCATCCTGGAGCGTGGTGAGACGCAGGTCTCGGGCAATAGCAGAGGGATGCACAGCACTTGGTCTGCCGTGGGTAAAACTCCGATACTGCTCCCACCTGGCACCTGGCCTGGCGTGCCACGGGCCATACTTTCACCTTTGCAGGGTGCAAAGTCTGCTGCAGTTTGGTGTGTGCCAGGGGTAAAAGATAAGGCTGTAAAGAAAACAAGCTGAAGCAGCCTTCCTTTCCTGGCTGGTAAAGTGATAATGAGAGAGGTCTCACCCTGCTATTACTGATCCACTTCAGTAGCTTTCTGCTCAGGTCTTCCTCACTGCTTAAAACAACTTAAATAAAATAAGGCAAGTGAAGCTTGCCCTCTCACCCTGAGCAGCTCCAGGTGGAGCGGCAGGATGGGGCTGGGGTCCCACGCTGCTGCCTGCACGTGTGGCCCCTCTCCCCCTCCCCACCAGCCACACTATTGCCCTGCCTCACACCCTGCCACTGCTGAACTTCAGGGCCAGGCATCCTTTCCCCATGGCTGGCCTTTGGCATCCCTTCCCCATGGCTGCGAGGGGCAGATGACAGTGCCTAAATGCGTGTGCTGAATGTTTCGGAGCCCTGCTGTGGTGCCAGGCTCATCAGTCTGCTGCGTGCTCGCAGAGGGGCTGGGGGTATCAGGGTGGTATCGCGAAATCAGGTGTCCCTGCCTTGGCAATGGGGTGTCCCTGGGCCAGGCAGCGGTGATCCCCACCTTTGCTGCCCGTGCAGACCTACAGCCTCTGTAAGTGCAGGTTGGAGCTACAGATTATGATTCAGGTGTCGGCTTCAGCACCAGGGATCCTTCACAGAACGTTAATTTAAATGAGGTTTCTGCTCCACACACCTTACAGATACTTTACAATACATGTGGTATTTTGAGCTTTGAGTCAAAGTTGGCTTAAAGCATCTGTAAAGATAATAGTGAGGCTGTGAGGTAGCGTAACTGTTATATTGGTCCCTTAGTCTTGGGAGCTGATGCCCTGGAATGTGGGCTGTGTAGCATCTATCTGTACGTGGGAATTGGTGAACAGTCCTCATGTCATTTCATTTCACTTCTGTAGCAGCGTTTGCAGCAGAAGTCCCACAGCCCTTCCCCGAGCACAGCCTCCTGTCTCTGCCGATCCCTCCTGGCAGCGCCACATCCCCAGCCCCAGGGCAGGGGGATGTTCAGAGCCTGGGGAGAGGGAATGTCCGTGAGGAGCAGAGCTTGCTCTTTGCAGCCCTTCTCGGGGGTCTCCAGCAGTCCTGCTGAGCAGGGGAGAGATCCATACTTAAGACCTGCCCTGCAGTAAGCTCCATGAACTTGAATTTGTCTCCCTCAGAGAGAGAGAAGAGCTGAGTCAGCCATGGCTATATTTTTTTAAGTGGGTAGAAATGCTATGATGTGTTTCGGGTCTTGCGCCTAGGATTTGTAAGCCATTCCCCATGGATTCGTTTTAGCATATCCTTGAAATTAAAAGTGGTTGGACCAGACATCACTAGAGCAGAAATTATGCATGAGTTGGTTAAAGGTGAATTTGGAAACTGCTATTCATTATTCACACTTCTTTTCTAGTTTAAAAACTGCGAGTGGATTTTTGCAGAGGCAGAAAGGGACCAGAAACAGCCAAACTCGAGTACGCGTCCTTACTGCTGGCACGTCCCCTGAGGGCACAAGGAGATGAGAAGATGGGCTGAAAACATGGGGAGCAGAATAAAGGCTCTGTCCGTGCCGCAGCTGCTTCATGGAGGTGCTGCCCCGCAGGGGCCAGGGCTGCTGCTCCTTGGCCTGGCTGCCATGGCCGGTGCGAGTCCAACCATCCGCTTTCTCACCAGAAAGTCGAGTACTTGGCGCTCTGGGAATGGAGAGCAGGAGACGGAGACTTGGCATCCTGGCACCCTGCCGCCACCATCGCCTCCCGTCCCCAACACCACACTTGCAGCCAGCAGCCATTGCCAGGCTCCTGGGCTTCATTCCTGAGATGGGGATGGCCGTCAATTCCCCTGGCAGAGTGTTGTACGTGAAAATTAATCTGGGGGAGGAAAGTGCCACTGATCCCTAGGGCTGGGAGAGTGCTGGGCAAAGAGGCACAGATGGGGCTGGGCTGTCAGCCCTGTGTTGGTGTTGGGGACAGCCCGGGAGCAGGGGATGCCCCGGGGCCGGGGGGGAGCATGGCTTCCCCACAGCCTGAGATGAAAGCTGCTAGTCAGCCCCAAATTGGCCGCTGGTGGGGAAAAATGAGCCACCTGGCTCTTTTTGTTCCTGGTCCTGCTCTTGCCATGGCAACTCCAAGAGGCTGCATTGCCTCCTCCCCACTTTGGGCAAAGGCAAATTGTGCCGGTGATGCTGGGGGCAGCTCTGCCTCTTCCGAAGGCATTTCTAGGGTAATGCCAAGCAGCAGCAGTGCAGGAGCTGAGCGAGGGAAACGCAGCACTTCTGGGGGGAAAGACCTAAAATCAAATTGCTTAAACCCAGACTCGCTTCCCCCCGTTTCATTCACCACCTCTTTACTGACATACTGACTGTGGTGTTCCTGCAGGCAGGGGCAGCCTGTCCCTGGCACGGGAGGAGGCATCGTGATGCTGGCAGAGCTTGGGGCTCTTGGCAGAGCCCATCGCGGCGCGTGCCCGGTGCCCACCTCCCCAGGGTTGTGGTTCTTGCTGCTGGTGCCCGTGCCCTGACGTTGCCATGCTTTCTGCCTTGCAGCCTCCCCCTTCATTATTGCCATGCTCCTGGCCAGCCTCAACAGTTGCTGCAACCCCTGGATCTACATGCTGTACACGGGGCATCTCTTCCACGACCTGGTGCGGCGCTTCGTCTGCTGCTCCACGCGCTACCTGAAGTCGCGGCCGGCGTGCGACCTGAGCGTCAGCAAGAAGAGCAACTCCTCCTCCTTCGTCCTCAGCTGCAAGAGCACGAGTCAGAGGAGCTTCATGCAGCCGTCCATGACGTGAGGGCATTGCTGGCCAGGACATTGCGCTGCTGCCATGCTGCCTCCAGCACTTCCCTGTGAAAAGCTGGGACTTGGACATGCGAGGGGGGTTCTATATAAATAGGTGTATATATGTCTGTGCGCGTAAGCATGTACAGCGGTTGTTATTTAACTGAGTCGGGGGAGGACTTCTGTGGTCTAAGTTTCAGTGCTGCCTGGGACTGGACACCAGGGACCTGCTTCTGAGCCCCCGAACCACTGACATCGGTTGCTTTTAGATACCGCTGGGAGGCGCAGGTTTTGCCCCCGACGATCCCATGCTGCTGAGGCAGGTGTGCTTCATCCCTGTCGGATGCAAGGGGCTGCGGCAGAGGGTGACAGGTGGGCATCCAGCACCTGGATACCTCTGCCTGCAGCAGGAATCCCGCAGGATGCCAGCGCCTGGCTGGGGGCAGAGCCATGGGCACTGCTCTCTCAACATGGGCATGCTTGCTTTGCTTCAAGTGCTGTGGAGCAGAGGCAGCCCCATGCCCGCATCCCTGCATCCCTGCATGGTGTCAGCCCTGCTTACCCCAGCGCAGGCCCACCAGAGTCACCGCCAGCACATAGCAGGGCAGTCCTGCTGCCATGGGCTGGGGGGAGCAGTGGGAACAGGGCTGGGGACAGGACTCCTGGGGGACAACGCTAATGCTGTGGTGTCCCTATTCGCCCCCAGCTCTGCTCCGTGTGCTGTGTGAGGTGGCACACATGGGTCAGCAGGAGCCAGGGGGTTGACATGACTGCAGGGTCAGAGGATCTGTGCAATAACACGTTTGCTGAGTGTGCTCAAATCCTTCTCAGAAGGCAGGCATGTGGGATTACGGCTGGACTCCATGGGGTTTAATGGAAAAAATGCTGTCGAGTCCCCTGAGGCCAAGCTTTTGCTTTGGGTTTACTGCAGATCGCATTTAGTCTTTTACACCAATGCAATTTTCTTGCTCTGTAATGCACAATGTCATGCTTATGGCATGGATTTTTTATTGTTAAGGAATACCTGTAAATAAAGTTTTCTGACTGTGTCTTGATGGAAAGCGGGAGGGGAAGTGCAGACAGAGCACTAGACTGAGACGATGAAAGAAACCGGTGGGAAACAACGCTTTAAACACAAAGCCCAAGTATACTCCATGTAATGATGCTTTTGTTTATGGAGTACTGCACCAAGCACGTAAGATCTGCACACCACTTTATTCCATAGCCTGAAGCTCACTGTGACATGGCCTTTGGCGGGTGGGACAGCCGGGGCGAACCGCAGCTCTGGCTGAAAGCAGTGCCAACTTCCCTGTGAATTCAGGGCCAGGGGGATCTGGCGACTGCAGACAGATGCTCCTGCCTTTGCTCACGCTGCTTCCCGGATCTGCAGCCGGGAGGGATGTGCAGAAGCAAGGCCTGCATGCAGTCAAAGGGTAATGTGATTTGGCCTTACGTGTTGGGAATGAACACGAAAAATGCATTTAAATGTGTACGTTGTTTTTTCACTGTCATCAACAGGTACATTTTCGCCTTTCACATCCTGGCGTTCCTTTGATTTTTTTCTAGTAGGTTCAAGTGAGCTCACAGCACATTTGCTGAATATGACCCAGCACATTCAGTCTCAGCATATTTTACCAGTCTGGTTTAAATCCTTAGGGAGGTACATAGCATTTTCCTCCCACGTTCATCTTCTTTCTCCTTAAGAGTAAATTAGCTCCTGCACAAAACAAGGAGCAGGGGTCCCGTTTTTGGGGAGCCCAGGGACCCCGCACATCCTCTGTCTGCCAGGAAGGAAATGCAACGTGGGATAAATTTTACTGGGACTGATGCACAGAGCAAGGAGGAAGCTTTGGGAGAAGCAGGGTGTTGCATGGTTGCGATTCCTGCTTGCAGTTAGGGGGTCAGGCAGGCAGGACCATGCCCCCGTGCGTGGGGACACTGCGATCTGCCGAGTGATGCTGCAGCCCACGGCCGAGCTCCAGAGGAGATCCAGGTTTGTTTATTGAAGGATATCAAACGGACTGCCAAAGGGTCAAAAGCGAAATAGAGGTGGTGATGACTGAGCAGTGTGAGCTCCACTTGCAGGGAACCCATAGACCTCTGCATGGGGAGATCAGAACTTTGGAGGGTTTTTTTGGGTTCAGGCTGTGAACTAGTACAACAAAAAGCCATTAAAAAGAATATAGTCCCAGTATTGGTTTTAATTATTTTTATTCCCACAAAAAGCTTTAAAAAATGCTCATGATAAAATGTTTTTGGAGACTTTTTTCCTCCTACAAATATCTAAATGTCTTCTGTTTTTTTGTCTAGCTCCATCCATCTCAAGGCCAGGTATTGCTAGAGCATGGGTGTTATATTGCTATGGAATAATGAAAGGCCACAATCCCAAGCCCTTGGAAGAGCACCAATAGAAAATCTGTCTCTTTTTTGTCCTTGGCATGGCAATGTAAGAAACTTTTGCTCCAAGTCTTTGTTGGAAGCCAGGGGAAAAAGGCACATGAATACAACTGAGAACAACTCTGAACGAGACCTCCTGGGCCCTGATTCAGCAAAGCACTTAAGGCCAGAGTCAATAAAGCGTTTACGTGCCTCAAAGTTGAAGTACGGCTTCATGGAAGATGGACTAAACAAATTAATTGACAATACAGGGAAGGAAGTAGCTCCGAACTGGACCTTTTCCCCTTGTCCCTGTGTTTTCACTGGAGCCGGAGCAGCTGGGAGCAGGCAGTGTCCCAGAGGAGGCTCCTTCCTCTGCGCCCCGCTGCACATCTGGGTGAGCCCCGCGGGATGCTGCGGGGAAGGGTGCGAGGCAGCGCATCTGGCATGGATCTCCTTCCTCAGGGCAGAGACCGAGGCGTCAGTGTGGTCCTGTCCCCCGCAGCCTCGGTTGCTCGTCCCAGTGCCGGGACGGCAGCTAAAGCCCTTGCTGTGTAAGATAAACGCTTTGCTGTAGGCTAGAGCTTGTCCAGCATCAAACAAGCAAGCACGTCATAAGTATTCTCCCCAAGAAACAAGCCAAAGCTTTACTTAAAGCCAAGCTCGTTGTTTCTCAAGCAAAGTCATCAAAAGCGATTTGTTCTCCTTGCTCCCCGTGGTGCTACCCGGCTGCCCCCTCTGCTGCCCCGGTGCTCGCAGGCGATGCGCAGGACGGCCGCCCACCTGTGCAGCACTGCCACTTGAATCCTGGCCACAAACCATAATGATGCCCCACAATTAAACAGCGAGTGTCACACTGCCACAAGTGGTTTTTAAATTGCCGGTGGCCCTGGCCCAGTGCATACTCCCAGGGGGCAGACACAACATTTCATGCACTAATTGATCTGGATTTCAAAGCTTTGTTGAAATGCAAACACACATGGAAAAAAAAAGGTTGTTTTCACTATTCTATCCAAAAAACTTTTGTGCAGCATGATTTAATACAGAAGCTTCCAAAACAGCATTTATTTGCAGCAAATAATAATACACATGCGAGTATTTCTCCTAGTGTCTCACTAGACCAAAGGGATGGAGGAGCAGGCAGGGTTTGGTCTGTTGTCCAGCAGCATCTCTGCACCCTTGCTTCTCACTCTGCAGTTGCAGGTAGTGGCCCAGGGCTGTGGTCCAGGAGATGCCGTGGTCCCTCCTGCAGGAGCAGGGCATGATGCAGGGGTCCTGGAGAGCAGAGGGCTCTCCCTGGGCTGCTCACCGACCCTCGATGGGCTTCTCTTCTCCTAAATCTGCTGGCTTTGGGATGGAGTAAGAAGCAGCCCGGCACGCCTCTGTCTGCAGGGAGCGTCCCCGACAGCCAGCTCTGCCGCAGGGCCCCGCCGCACTGCGCAGGTCCCTGGGCACGGGTGTCCGTGTGCCCAAAGGCAGGGCACGCTGCAGGAGCCGGGGAAAGCTGCGCAGGGGGCTGGCTGTGCGAGGGCTGGCTGGGGTGGCTGCGGGCACCTAGATCTCCTTCCGGAGAGCAACTCTGATGTTGCTGCAGATCTTGGAGAGTGCCTCAAAGAGCGGGTCGCAGAAGGTGTGGATGCAGAGGGAGTAGATTCGGCTGACACACTGGATCTCTATCAGGTAGCTCTTGATGCAGGGCACCACTGCCCAGATGTGGCAGAAGGAAATGAGGGCAAAGAGGAATCCCCAGATGACTGCCAGGGGGATTCCCAGGATGGCAGAGAGCAGCCGGTAGCACCAGTACTTGCTGACAGTGAAGGTGGTGTAGCTGGTTTTCCAGACGCCGTCGAAGCTGTACGTCCCCACAGGCTCAGCTATCACATCCTCAAAATCCACCTGGGNGCAAACAGGAATCCCCAGATGACTGCCAGGGGGATTCCCAGGATGGCAGAGAGCAGCCGGTAGCACCAGTACTTGCTGACAGTGAAGGTGGTGTAGCTGGTTTTCCAGACGCCGTCGAAGCTGTACGTCCCCACAGGCTCAGCTATCACATCCTCAAAATCCACCTGGGAGGCGAGAAGGAGGCGGTAAGGGGGGTGTGGGGGGGTTAGCAAGGGCTCTGACGCAAGGACGAGGATCTGCTGCAATGTGAGAGGAGAGCCCGAATGGAGGGGGCAGGTGAGAGCCGGGCTGTGCTGGGGGGAACACGGATCCCACCTGAGCAAGGACAAACCCTGGTGCAGCAGGAGAGTTGTGGAGGTCCAGGTGGGAGATGGTGCGGTGCTCCTGGCACTGCCTGGCCCGTGGGCAGCGAGGCGCGCAGGCTTCACCCACGGCACAAAAGCCCAGGCTTGGCTGCTCCGGGACGCATTCCCTGGTCCCAACCCCTGAGCTGTGAATGGTCCTTCCAGGTTCCAGGGCCAGGCTCGAGCCCTCGGAACAGGAGCTGTGTGTGGGAGTGTTTATGCCGGAGGAGGCCAGAGCCCGTTCCTACCCTTTTTTAGCATTCAGGGACATGGGCTGCCTGGTTGGCAACGAGGTGGCTTGTGCTAATAAAAATCCAACAGCTCTCTTGATTTATGATTTATTTATTTATATACGGGGAGTTGAGGTGCTCAGTCCTGTCTGCCTGCATTCTGTCTGAAGAGGGAGGGCGATCAGCTTGGCCATGCCCTTACAGGGACAGCGCTGTTATGTGCAGGCGTTGGAAGTGTCTCTGAATGACAAATATTCTTAAAAGCCTCTGAACTACGCATAGATCTCATTGTGGTGTAGCACATTTCTAGGGAATATGTGAGCCAAGATATTTGTCTTGAAAGAGCATGGCCTTTCCTTGGGAAACTAATGTGTCTGTTTGTATATTTATGTTAAATTGCAATATCCATTCTGGTTTTGGAAGCACTTTGGTGGTAAAATCATTCTGCATCATCTTTAATTTCCTGGAGTGGGCAGGAAGTACTAGGAGAAATATTGATGTGGGTTAGGAATCACCAGCCAGGTTAGCTGGTCCTGGAGCTCCTGTCCGCAGCTCCCGGGAAAGACAGGCTACACAGGTGGGCTGGGAACCCGGCAGCAGGTCACTGCACAGCCGCCCGAGTGCCTGATGAGCTAATAGGGGATCAATTAATGAAGGGAGCAGCAGGCTATAAGAGATGAGTCTCTGCATCACTGCTTCCTTTGCTGGCAGTGCACCAGAAGCAGGTCTGGAGGAGCCGTGGAGGCAGAGAGGCCGAATCCTGAGCAGAGGCTGGGCATGGCCTTAAAGCGTTCAGGGACCAGCAAACACAGGTACTGCACAATTGCTCTATTGCTTTGCCTGGGAGGAGGCTGTTAAAGCTCTGCAAAGCCCCTGGGGCTGGTGCCACCACTGTAACTGCAAAGTGGTCTCAAATTCCGGCTGCTGTACGGGGAGCAGCAGCGGTGGGGTGTGTTATGCTCCCTGCCCTGGGGCTGGCTCTGCCTTCCCTCCCCAGCCTTATCGGCTGTGCTATTTTTAAGGCAAGAGGAATGCTAGGTAGCTTGAGCAAACGCTCTGAAAACGTCCAAGGCTGATGAAGCACCAGTGTGGCCATGTAAGTGGGTGAGCTTGAAAATTCTCTTACAGGCTTTTGGAGATCTCTGAGTAGGAAAAGGCAAGGGTAGGGTGGGGGAATGGGACTGGCATGAGGGGTTAGCAGTGGCCTGGAAGGCGCTGGCATTATCCTCTAGTAGTAGCTGGTGACGTCCCCAAGCTGGGGAGCACGTAAGCATGCCCCTGAACACTGCCTGACGCTGGGGATGAGCCAGGCTGAAGGCTGTCCTGGTCCTCGTAGCCCCGGCAGCGTGGCCGATGGCAGGGTGGTGCTGCCCATAGCCCAGTGCACTTCCAAGCTCCGAGCCAAGGCTGTTGAGACTTGCTGGCACGGTGCGGCACAGATGTGAGACATGCTGCGGGGAACGTGCTCGAGATACCGAGCTGCCTGGCAGCTGTCATGGGCACGTCAAGCCGTGCCGGAAGGGTGCCCATCTACGGCTGTCACTGTCACAGCTCATCCAGGGGCTTTTAATCTGACCATGCCCACGGTTTTAGCTGTAATACTGTTTTAATGTACAAATGCAAGCTTGCATTTCACCAGTATGACAAAGTCACAGCCCGTTCCAAATCCTTTGTGAGCAGGCTTTGTCCCTTCTATTGATCTCTTCTATTTGATCTATTTGATCTATTGATCCCTTCTATTTGATCTCTCCATACAGTTTTAACAAAATCCTTCCATCCCCTCCTGCTCTCCTTTGGGCCAAAGCTATCTTTGCGCTAACAAAGCTTAGAGCAACCAAGCTCTGGTGGTCAGCATTTGGGAAAATGCTTCCCTGTGCAGCTAAACTGAGAACCCCTTTGGGTCAAAAATAGACAGAGGAGGCCTGCTGCAGCCTCCTGCTGCCATGTGGGAGAAAATCTTCCAGATAAGACAACAGGTATCTAAACACTCTGGTGCTCAGACCGTTTGGTCTTAAAGATTAGCAGCCTTTTTCTAAGGTTCCCTTTAAATCAGTGATGTGGGCTGACCCTGTTTTATTTTTGGCTCCCCACTCACTGGTGCAAAGGAGGGCACCTCCATAAATTTTCAAGCTACGTCCTGTGAAGTTGGAGAGTGCATTCAAGGAATGGAAAATATTGTGTTAATTAGAGCCGTGCACAGCACGCAGCCACCCAGCCGGTGCCTGGATGCCCCTGGCAGCAGGGCTGGGGCTTGCAGGAGGTTACCTCCCTGCAGCTTGGGGTAATGCCACCTCCTGAAGCACGTATACCAAGGACTTACAGCCCTGGCTGAGGTCAAGCCGAATACAGAATGACAATACCAATACACCGATTGCATTAAGGAGGCAATGATGCTTCTAAAAACCACTGCTAAGAGAATCCTACCTTTACCACGTCCTCGTTTATACGCTTTGGGTCTCTGTTCACCAGGTCGATCTCCTTGGTGTGCTGGTCCTTGATGATGATCCTCTCCTCCAGCTCGGTCTGTTCCTCTGCCATGGCTGCCCTGCCGCCAGCTTGGCTCCGGACGGTCACAGAGCTGGGAATTGGGGCTCTGCTGGGGGAGGACCCAGGGAGGGCAGGGTGTGGAGGCACTGGCCCCCCCGCCACCCGAAGCAGCTGCCCCTGGCAGTGCTCCAGGCTAAAATTAATGTTGTGGCTCCCGCCGCCACCCTGAGGTGTCCCTTAAAGGGGCTTTGTTGGGGACAGCCCCCGTGGTGTCATCTCGGGGTGGGGGCATGTGTGTAGGTGCCTGGTCGCCCTTGAGCTGGTGCCAGGGTGGCACGGGCAGGGCGTGTGTGTGTGTGTGTGTGCAGCCCCCCAGGCCAGCTGTGCAGGTGGGATTTTCTCCTCATGTGAAGAGGCAATGTGGGAGAAACAATGCCCAAACTGGGACAGAAGCCCTCAAAACCCTGAGAAATAGTTGTTTACGAGGGAAATTGTTGTTTACAATCTGTAAATGAAGCAGCTCAAGGGAGACAGGAATTGTGTCTATAAATATCACCCAGAGAAGACACACTGTCCTGGGATGGCCAGCGAGCCTCGGGGTCCCTCTGGGAGCCCAGAAGGCAGCTCACGGTACCAGCTTGGATTCCTTTGATTCTAGATTTTTTCTTACAGAGAAAGTCAAGGAAATCCAACAGACCAGCCCACGGATCTATAATGGTAGGGATATCTCCGCCATGAACACTGGGCACAGTGACGTTTAGCATATTAATGAAGGTTTATTTAACTTGTGCATTATTTTGATAATCCTCATCAATCTCTTCAGTGGGCTCTTGTTTTTTGTGAACTGAAGATTTGTTTAAAACTAATGTTTTTTTTGTAAAAAAAACCCCAATGAACCACCGAAGCAACCACCCACCCACCCAAAGCTTCTGTCAAATCAGTTGTTTACAGATGCTTCCATTTGAAGTGCTATTGGGATAACTGACCTCCGTTCTCCCATCGTGTGTCCCTTTGGTAAAGGCTACCTCGCAGCTCTGTTAAAGCCTCTCCGTGCAGTGCGGGGATGCCCTTGGTGGCAACCAGCCATGCTGCGAGGGTGACAAAGCAGGTGGTGGTGACCTACCCACGGTGCGCCCCGTGCATCAGTACTGGGCACCACAGCATTTGGGGGCAAAACCTCTCGAGGGGAGTGACTGCATATTAACCCTTGTTAACGTTCAGTGTTCACGAGACACATGTCTCTGAGCTGTTCTTGAGCCCTGTGTCCTTGTGTTTCACGTGGAAACGGCAAAGGTGTGTGGTACCTCTAGCTGTGCTTTGGATTTTGTTGTTGAGATGAAGCATTGCCTCTGCCAAAGGCTGGCAGTGACACCCGCATCGCTGCGCAGGTGAGGAGCGTTGGGGACGCTCCCCTGTCTGGAGCGGAGCAGGTGGGAGCACCCAGATGAGCCTTGCTGATGGGCCATAGGCGGCACCCAAGTCCGTGGTGCTGTGGGTGCGTGCTTTTCCCTTCTTTCACGAGGCAGTGGACAGGCAGCCTGCCCGCGCACTTCCGTGCTGATACAACACAGCAAAAGTGAGAAGGGCTGGAGAGGATGTATGGCTCGTTACGGAGGAGGGGTCAGAGCCCTGAGGTGTCTGCTGGCATGGGGGAGGGGGGGGGGGAGGTATTTTAACTGCAAAAGGCTGCTGGCAGTGCCTGTGCAGTGCCGTTGTTATCAAACCAGGCTTGGTGCCTGGAGCTTTCAGCACTGCAATGGTTTTGTTCAAGCCCTTTGAGTTCATATAATACAGTGCAAAATTGGGATTGTGTTCTTTTGTTCAGCTGAGGCGTTGCAGGTCTCTTGGGCATATTCATTTTTCCTGAGAACTTGTAATGGCAAGGGCATGGCTGAGTGTTACTGCGGGTTCAACACTGCCAGACTCCTCTAACTCTTGCCCACAGTGCTTTTTAGTACTTTTTCTGTAGTCAGGGTGGTACCTCAGTCTGGAAACTGTTTTTCTTGGGATCTCTGCTCTAGTGAAAGAAGATGTGGCGATGCCCTGGGGTGTGACACATCCATGGCTAAAACTGTGATGACTGCAGCTTGTCAGAGACCTCCCTGACTACTCCTGTAGGGAGAGAAGGGGCAGAATTGGGTGTGGGAAAGTAACCATGCGAATCCATGGGGTATTGCAAAAGTAAAGGAGGCACCTATGGAGAAGGGACAAATTCTGAGCGGGGGGTTGTGGGTTTAAATCTGGGCAGGAGCAACCGCATCCTGGCTGCACTTCTCCAGGTGAAAGGACGCTGGAAACCCTTCAGCAGCACCAGTTCCATGTCCCTGGAGCTCTTGGTGATGGGGTGGCTTGGTCTGGCCCCGTTCTTCTGCCTTCCCAGAGCATTAGCAGAGCAGTGCAGCACCTGGTGTAGCTGCAGTGTTAAAGCGCACCCGGGAGGCAGCGAGCTGCTGCCAGTGGTGAAACGTGCCCGGTGTAGGGGTACCCAGAGGCAGGCTGGAGACAAGCCGCCTGCTGGTCTCTGCCCTTTGCTGGGGCTTTCAGACCTGTGCTTGGTCAGTGACCCAGCCTGCTGCCTGCTGTGCCAGCCCCAGCTCCTCCCCAGCAAACAGGGCTGTGCAGCAGCTGGAAGAGCCCAAACCCAGCACAGGCTTGCATTGCAAGTGAAGAAATCCTCCATGCTACAAAGCTTTGGGCACCAGGTTTAGGGCCAGACCTGTTCTGTCACGGCTGAATTCCTCTCTGACAAAGTTTTGTAGCACCACTGCTGTGATGGCTGAGCACATCAAGATAGAGTGTGAAGGGTGTTTTTGCAACATAAGGTATTTTTCCCCTTACTCTGAGCTAAAGGAACACATTGCTGGTGTGAGCAGGGCTGCGAGCGGAGGCGGTGTGCGTGAGTAACCGCTGTCTGATGGAAGAGCAATGCTTGCTTGGCTGGCAACCAGCGCTGAATTTAGGAGGTGCAGCTGCTCCTGGCAGTGCTGTCCCCTGACAGATGAAGTGCGACACAAGGTATTTGTTCTGCTGCTTTTTCTTCAACCTGTCTGACGTGGAAGGCTTTACACTGAGAAAGGGGG
>VZSC01007353.1:123142-229260 GCA_013398225.1 Steatornis caripensis
GGCTTTACACTGAGAAAGGGGGGGGGGGGGGTGTTAGTGACATGCCCTCCCTGTGGTCCAGGGGGGCTCAGCAGGCTGCCCCAAGCCCAGGGCTGGGACACACACAGCAGTGTGGTCATGGGGCACCCCTGCTTTGCTCTGCCCTGCCCTGCATTCCGTATGGGATTTCTGACAGCGTGAGTCACTTGCTCTCTTTAAGCTTGGGCAGGTCCGGTCCGTGCTGCCTGCACCCAGGCATGTGGCTTTGGTGTCCCAGGCATGGGAGTAGGAAAATGTGAACCTGCATAGAGGTTAACGTGCAGTTAGTGTCTCAAGTAGCAATGAGAGAGAGAGGAGGAATATTCTGTTGCACCGTAGATGCTATAAATAAATCTATTTCCGAGTACTTTAAGACTGTGAATGGGACATCATGTAAGAGCTTCTGGTGTGCAGAGGCTACAGTGGACTGACAGTAATATTAGTTTGCTAGTAACTAATGACACCAGAAGTTTAATTGCACAAAATATCAGTTTTAGCAAATATTAATGCTCCCCTGAGGATGGATATAGATGAGATATGCATTGAAAGAATTTGCTGGCCATGGCTTGTCTTGTGGAGCCCCTGGCCCAACCTGGCCATGCAGGAGACTGACAGCCTTTAACTCCTTGGCAGTGCCCCTCTAGTACCAACTCACACTTCAACTGCACAGCAATGAAGTCATCGTGCCTTTCCAGCTTTCATATAGCAAATGCATTCCTCCTTCCAAATCAAGGGCTTCTCCTCACAGAGGTTTTCTTGCACTGGCCTGCGCAGGCTCTGGGCAAGTCCTGTGCTTCAGCTGGTCCTCTCATCCCCCGAGTGCAGCTGCCCTCAGCCAGCCCTTGCCTATATGTCTGTCCAGCTCTGAGTGCGGAGGAAGGGGATTCGGGCTCATGCAAAAGACTGGGCAGATCAAGTGTTCCTGCATGCATGGAGCACATTTGGGTGTTTTAAACCCCAGCTCCCCACCTTGGTTCGGCAGTCTGGGGTGTGCCTGTTACCAGAGGACGGCTCCTACCCTGTAAAGGCAGTATTGCAGGTGGGCACCGCACTGAGAAGCCTCTTTTCTTCAGCTCTTTGCCGCTGTTGCACTTTCCTTCCCGTTCTATGAACAGCTCCTCTCCAAGCTTTGTGCTGCAGCACTGACAGAGCAGAAGGTGCAGCTTGGCTGCTGCTGGGGTCACCATTTCGGTCTGGAGCTTACCAGAGAAGCAGGGCTTGGGCATGTGGCTTGGTGGTCCTCATCCTGAAACCTTCCCAAGCTGTCAGGCATGGCTTAGGACATGGAGACGCCACTGCTTCTGTTTAGCTTGTAGTGTTTTTCCTATGCTCCCTGTACATCAAGTCTTTGAAGGCTTTTCTTCTCCCAGGGAAACGCAAAGAGTAACACAGACAGCAGGGGCAGGAGAGGCGATCCGGCAGGAGCAGGGCAGGGCTCGACAGTGGAAGCGCGGGACGTGCCTGCCCAGTGCTGCTCAGGTCACTCGTTCCCTGCTGGGCAGAGCTCCAAAACAGCTGCTGTGAAATGCTTGCCTTGCCCCGATGCGTGGAGCAGGGTGCTGCTCCCTTCACTGCTCCTGCATATCCCGGGTGTCTGCGGGCACCTGCGGGAGTCGAAGCCCAGCTGCACTGAAATGCAAATCCTTCATTTCAGAACACTTGTTAGGGAATCTTGTGACAAGTTCCCCTCTGCACAAAGAAATAGTTACCATTGCCCCCCTCTGCCCCAACCAGCCTTATATATGTGGTCTGAAGGGGAGTATTGCTTTTGGTAAATAGCTTATCAAAGCCTTGTCTGGCTGTGGGCTAGGAGGGCTGGTGCTATGAACTTAGAAGCCTTCTAGAGGTCAGATAAATAACCTGCTGCTTGATCCCAGCAAGTAAAATATATTTTTCTTGAGCAGAGAAGAAAGCAGAAATAAAGCTCGCAGAAAGCAAAGCTTCTGTGAAAATAAATAGACCAGAACTTCAGTGAAGGAATAGTAAAGAAGGAGAAGAAATTGGGAGCTCTTGCTCTTGAGTCCTCTGAGAGCATGCAGTATGCTGTGGGAGAGAGGGGAGCCAGGCACGAAGTGATGATGGTAAATCAAGTCTTATGTTAAAGCAGGAGGAATGTCTCGGTGCGTAAGTCCTGACCTCAGGGGCTTTTAATCTTTCCGCTCGGTTTAGCGTGTGTAACAAGGAGAGCAAATGAATATTTCAAGTGAGTGGAAGGCGCTGCCACATGGGAGTGAGGTTAAGGGATCAGCTCTGCCTTCAGTGCTTGGAGCAAAGCTCTCCTTTCATCTTTCTTTAAAAAGCAAAACAAAACTACCTTTCACGTCTCCTTCCCATGAGCATCTTTTAGGTCTTCTATTTGTTGCTGGTTAAAGCTCAGTTTTAATGATCTGTTCCCAAGTGTTACTTCTCCCTGAAAATGGGAGCCTGCAAGTGGCAGTGGTGGGCGATCCTATCTTTGGATTCTCTTACGTATTTCCACGGGGCTGCTGTAAGTCAGAAGCTAGAGGTTGGGTCTCCTCTGGTGGCAGGAGAACGTGTGTGCAGGCTTGGTAGCGCTGGGGATGACTTGCTGTTGGTTCGGGTACAAATCTGCAAACCTGGCCAATGGATCTGCAAGCACCTGATCCTCTCCTCATCTTCCTTTGCTGGCTTGAAAGAGCACCAGGATGAGCCGTGGGCAATGACTTTGTGCCATGTGAGGTTTGCACCATGCAGTGCCTTCAGTTTTACGTGCAGAAATAATTTATTATTAAAGAAAACAAACTGGATTGAAATACACGGGAGGAGTAAAAGCCCCAGGTAAGAAAACTGTTTAATGCATGCTTTTGCTGATCAACTTGAGAATTCTTGGGGGAATTATGGTGCTTCCAAGTGAACGGGTTGGGTCTTTTCTGTCTGCCTTGAATTCTTCTCTCTGTTCCTGGTCTCTCCTGTCTCTCACAGGGACTGCAAGCCAGAACTCTCCTTGATCACAAACAGCACCTTGCCCTTTTCCTACCTGAAACTCCTCTCTGTTAGCATGAAAGAGGAATCCAGTCTTGTCGGAGCTATTTGTGTCAGAGGCCTTGGATGGAAAGCCTGGTCCCCATAGGACTGATCCAGAGACCAGTGCCCTGCCTTCCTGCAAGTGGCTCAGGGTCTCTTGTGTTTGGGCTAGTCCTCAAGTGCTAATCAGTATAGAAGACACAGAGGGTAGGGATTTAATGGCATTACCATTTCAGAATAGGTGACTGTCAAAGAAAAGTTCCAGTAGAAGCTCTGTCATGTTTAATATAAATTAAAATTAAATTCCACTGAGGAAGTACAAAAAACCATTCATTTATCATTCAAGTAGTCGTCTTTGTTTCAATACAAAGTGTTTTGCCCTTTAAAAGAGAGACAAAGTCTATGAATATCAAATTCATGCCGCTGTGGATATGCAACCACCTTGTATGTTTGAATTCTTGTCTCCGTTGTAAATGCTGGGATAGGAGCTCGAGACCTTCTTCCCAGTGGGATGCAGTGGGCTGTGGATGCTGCGCTGGGTAGAGAGCGAGTGCTTAGGGCAGGCAAGTGCTGCCACTTCTGCACATGTGAGCAGGAGGGGCAGGTTTAGGTCACATCTGCAGAAGCTGGTCTGTCCTGATGGAAATCCTCTCCTTTATTTGTAGTGGAGCACCTCAATGTGGAGAAGGGAGGGAGAGCTCAGCTGTGACACAACACATGTGAAGCTGCATTTCATCCTATGGTCTGCAATCAACAATTCTTTCTTTTGTCTTTAATTTGAGTTATGAGCTGCTTTCTTGCTCTGGACGTATTTGTCCCAAATCTCTGGGATGCCCCGATGCTGAGGGTGCACCAGCTGTGGTCGGAGCCATTGGGTCTGAGCTGCAGGTGATGTGATGCAGCCATCCCCCACGGCTGAGGGAGACGAGGCTGCCCTCCAGCAGGGATGTAGCAGCTTGGTGGGAGGCCTGAGGAGATGGTATTGTGTTAGGACACCCCAGGTGCTGAAGAGTTTCTGCTTTTAATGCTGTTTAGCAAGACTGGTGCTGGGTATCAGACGAAACATCTACAGCTGCCTTTTTTGTGCAGCTGTGAGGCACTAATTGAGCTTCTAAGTAACTGCTAGCTGTTGCCTAATTCCCTCTTAATCACATTCTTATGGCTGTGGGCAAAGCTACATTTAAAATGTCGAACAAATGACTGTCCTGTATCGGGTTGGGGTGGGGGGGGAGTGCGTTAGGTGCTGGGGTGGCTGGGGCGCTCAGCGGAGCAGTCACCCCTCTACAAGGGCTGTGCACGCCGTGGGGGTGCCAGGGCCCCTCCATGCTGCTGTGGGGAATGCCCAAAGCCTGAGCGCGGCCTGGCTGCACCCTGCCTGTCTGGGACGGGTGCCCCAGCTGAGGGATCGGTGGTGTCACTGAGGCCGAGCAGGGCTGGGGGTGCCTCCTGCGGCCTGGGCTTTGGCGAAGGGACTCACCAGCCCCCGCTGAGCTGGGCTCTTAGCAGGTTGCTGCTGGATGATGCCAAGCCTGCTCCGAGAAAAACCCGTGTCCAGTATTTCATGGGACGCTGCTCCTCCTCCAGTGAAGGCACAGGGGGAGCGTTTTGGAGCAGCCCCCTTTCAGCTTGTGTTTCTATCTCCTCTTAATCTCAGCTCTTTTCTCTCACACCCGCACTCTAAATTCCTTCAGATTTTCATTTTAAAATAGCCTCGCTTGGCTTTTCCTTATCAAGCATGAGACTTTTCTTGATTTATCACTTGTAACATAACCAGTTGGGTAGTCTGATAATCAGATTTAACTAGTTGGTGTGCTGCTGATTGGAACTAGGGTCCAAATGTGCCTTTGGCTATTATTTATCCTGGTGTTCTTAGTTTTTTCTTTAATTGGAAAACATGAAGCAGTAGAGTAATGCTTTCCCTTTCAGCGAAGAGAAACGCTGCTATAAGCTGCAAGGTCGGAGCCAGGCAATGAGGGAAGGCACTGCCAGCGTGCAGAAGGCTGCAGTCGTGGCTCAAAGGAGTGTTTTGCGTCAAGCTACAGAGAGCGCAACAGGAAATCAGACAGTTAGAACTGGCTGGCAAGAAAATGGCCCCAAATAGGGGCTTTGCAACGCAGATTTAAGGTAAGAAGAAAGTGAATGTGTTTGTGTATGCCCTAAGAGGGGTGGGGCATGCCTGTGTGGAGGGCGGACCCCCAGGGCCCGCCACTCATGTTGAGCTGGTTTAACAAGGCTGTGGCCATGACCTGTGATGCCTGGTCCTGGTGCTGGGCTCCAGGGAGGGGATCGCTTGGAGAGCACGTTGAGCGGGGCTAGCTGCTATCCTGGCCCAGGCTCAGAGCTCAGGTGGGCTCGGCATGACCACCAACCCCCCATCTCCAGAACAAACATCCCTGTGGCAATGCTAAGGACAGGGATTTGCAGTTTGTTAATCTACTGGGACGCGGGTGGGTTCTGGAGCCAGCCGGGGAGACTGGACATGGCTGTCCCTGGGCAGAGCAGGAGCACAGTGAGCCCTGGGAATCACAAGGATGGCAGGGCGGCTTTTAACCTGGTGACGTTGTTCTGCTCTCCTGACCACAGCCGATGCTTGGGGGCCAGGGGCCAGCACCCTTCTCATTAGCACCTTTCTTCCTGCGGCCCAGCATCCCCACAGGGTGGTGGGATGCTGCTGCTCCCAGGTGCCTACAGTAGCACAGGTGAGGCTGGGAGCAGATGGTGGCACGTGACACCCTACTACTTTATCACTACATTTTTAGAAATGGCTAATTTTGCTGTTTGGATTCCCTGTATTGTTTAGCTTTGCTGCACAGCACCTATTGCCAAAATTAGGCAGAGCTCAACCAGAGCTGCAGTTGTAAAAATAAACAAATCCTTCAGTGGCAGCCCAGGGCAGCTGTTTTGGCAGGAGCTGGCCGACTCCTGGTGCAGTGCAGTGCTCAGGGATGGCAAGGCCAAGTCAAATTCAGGTTTCCAGCTCCCTCAGTTGAAGTGGGAAGAGCGTTCAGCTGGTGTGTATGTAGTATAGTTGAGGTCGATACCACTCAGCTTGCCAGCCTTGATGTGACAGTGGAGGCTGTCTGCGGTGGCCCACTCCTGTCCTGAGTGGCCCCAGGGTCCTTTTTCATTCTACAGCCCTGAGCTGCTGCAGTGTGGAAGAACCCCTGTTGTGCAGTAAGGACAGACCGTAACTACAGTTTTGGTTCTGCTCCTTCATGAGCATGTGCCACACTGCATTAGAAAGGCCACACTGTCCTGGGCTCGATGGAAAGGGCTGGGAGAACAGAACTGGAGCATGTCTCCTTGTAGCCCGCCCCAGGGTGCAGCAAACCTGTTGCTGTTAAAAGCTAGGTCTCACCAGTTGTTTCAGGACTCCTCTGTTCTCCTCCACACTGGTGTTTTTTGACAACATAGAACCAATTTCAGGGGAAGGAGAGCAAGCGTTTCACCCTCTTTGAGATCCAAGGCAGATCAGGGGAAGATTCACCCTGGCGCAGTGATGTGAGCGGAATGTGTGGGATTGGATTGCTGGAGTTCTGCCGCAGTCACCTGGGCGAGTTGCTTTAGCAGTGCCAGTGGCCTCTGGAAAGGTCTTTGCTCCTGCACAAGCGATGGCTGACATTTTTTCCCCTTTCTCACCTAGGAGGTTTTACAGGGTACTCTCGTTATTATACTCCAGTGCAGCAGAGAGGTAACATGGTTTAAAGAGCAGGGCTCAGAAGCCCAGTCCTTCTTTGAAAGGACCTAGGCTAAGCCGGACTTTGAATAAAACACTACATGAAGTGTTTGTGCGAGGCAGCCAAAGCTGAAAGCAGAAAGCAATGCCTGTTACGACTCATAAATAAGAAAAGATGCTGCTCTTTGGATGATGTAATGTCAAAGCTGTGCAGAGGGATTTTTGCGGTGTTGATCGATATTGTTTGGCTGTGGCACGTCCAGGAGGCTCTTAATGACTGCAAATAAAATCCTTTCAAGCCCTGGAAGTGGGGTTAGTCTCTTAATTCACTGCAGAATATAGAAGCCTATTTCTAGCGCTGGGACCTTTGCACGCGAAAGGTTTCAGCTGTTCTTCCCTGCTCTGTTCTTGTTCTGACCTATTGTGGTACTCCTCTGTCTGGCAGTGGCTGTCTAAAAGCTAAATACTGGGATGGACTCAGGCTGCAGTGTAACTACTGACCATTCCGCCCCTGCCTCCCAAAATAGCAATTTTAGAACTAAGGTTGATGGCCAAACGGTGTTCCTATGGTACTGGTAGGCTGGCTAGCAGGGCTAGGGGGATCCCTGCAGGTAGGGTAAGCGCTAAGATGGCAGTGGGGTTACTTTAAGCCAAAAGAAAAGATGACAAGCTTGTGAGCACCTAATATGCCAGTTTAGTATCCTGACAGCTACTGCAAAACAGCACTAAAGAGATTGGCAAATATAGTACTGTGAAAAGTTTCCCATCTTCTTATCCTCCAGGTGAATGTTTCATCTTACTGGCACATTGCCAGTTGCACGTGGCAATGTGCAACTGGAAAAATACTGTCTGCTCAGATAAAGTATATATAAAAACTGCAGGCCAGCTCTGTAAAGCCAGAGTGATCTCTCAACCCTTAAAATCTTTGTTAAACATCAAAAAGACTTTCTATTCTGTGAAAGTTGAGACTGTCAGGAACAGATTGCTGTTTGATTGTGCTCTGGTCCAAGTCACTTTGCTATTCCCTCCTGGGCTTTAGCAGGGTAATACAAATGTTGGGTTTTTCTCAGCATAGATACCTCATGTGGACATTTGGAGCCGGCTTGCTGCTCTCCGGGGCCTTGGCTGCAGGCTGCAGCCACCAGGACAAATGTTGCCACAAAAAGCAGTGGGTGCTTTGCCCAGCGCTGAGCCCATCCGGCTGCTCCTTACCCGTTACTGACTGCTGCAGGCTCCCGGTCCAGATCTAGTAGAGTTGTTCCCATGTGGTTTAAGTTGCTGTTGCCACTTGCATTTTAAACCTGAGCATCTCCTGTTGTGCTGCAAAGGTAAGGGCTCTGCAGCAAGAGACTCGTGCATAGACCTTACCCTGCTGAGAGAGTGAGTTTTCAGAGCTTTAATATGGCTTGTGATTTTCAGTCTGATTTACGGCTTGAGAAGATGGATTTCAGAGTGGAAATGAAAACTCGGTGGTTATTGCTAGAACTTCATGTCAGTTTTGTTCTATTTTTTGCCCTTGAGAAACGATAGCATTACAGGTATTTTCCTATGAATTTGCCATTTCATCCATCAGTCTAGATGTGGTGTATGTCCTTGCAGCCTGCCCACGGTCTTGCAGTTGAAACAATAATGGCTGATTTGCCCGGAATCGTCCCTATGCTGAGGACGGTTGGCACAGCTGAGCAGAGCAGAGGTAGGTGTGTGTGGGGAGCAGGCGGGGTGCCCTTCTGTGTGCAGCAGGAGGGCAGAGATGGTTTTGGCAGAGGTGGTTACTGCTGGAGGTGTGTTGGGGCCTCTGGCTCTCACCGTGGGAGCAGCAGGACCGTGTTTGCAGCTGCCCTCAGCTGTGCTGATGGCTATTCCCTGTGTCTAGCATGGGAGGCGTGCAAGGCAGGTGCTCTTAGAGGCTTTTGGGCCAAAAATAATGATAATGGGGAAACTAACCCTTTCCAGAATCCAGTGGCAGTTCATCAAGGGGCTGAGAAGGTTGCTGTGTGGCTGCAGGTGGAGCAGGGGACAGGTCAGGACCCAGCTGGGCTGGACAGGGTGTTGTTGGGGTTGTAAGGCAACTGGGCAAAGCCTCCACGGGCAAGCACCTCATGGTGGGTTGGTTTCCAATGGGGAAAGTATGGATGTTTCTGGTGCCACCCCTCTTCCAGCTTTGAAGACCATCTAAAACCCACTGGCACTTTTACCTTTCCCCTTGGCTGTTGCTGGCAGTAGGATGCTGCTTCAGAAGGTGCAGCCAGGGGTGCTTTTGCACAGCATGGAAAACGAGACTTGGGCTCCAGAACACGTCCCTGCAGGTAATTCCCAGGGCTGCCCCCGAAGTGTAGCCCCGGGTTCTGGCTGATGCGAGTTGTGGACTCCTCGGCTAGTCTGAGCACAGGGCGCTGCTCCTGGGCTGCCCGTTCTGAGGCTTTGCTTGGCTTTAATTTTGCAGCGTTGCCTGGAGAGCTGCCCTGAGCCCAGGTCTGCGGAGCAAAGGTGGTGCCTTACAGGCCAAGCTGGATTCTGCTGCGGGGGAGCCCCAGGTGCCTTGCTCGTCTGCAGCCCCCATCAATACGAAGTCTGTTTCCACTAGCAGACACCCAATGACACTGAGAGGAAGCATTACCTCTTCTTTTCCCCTGTTGGAGCCTATTTATTGAAAGCCAAACAAATCGTGTGTCTTGGACAAATATTATGACCTTTCATTATTCACGCTAAGCGTGATAAGTGAGCTGTTTTAGGGACCGCAGTACATGATTTATGTAGCTTGGATGTGGATATAAATCCAGTCTTTGGAGGAAGCATTGTAACGCGGTAGGAATGCGGATGCTCTCACGTCCACTGGAGCATAGCCAGTACCTAGCACCTAATTTGTGCTGTTTTAGTGTAAACAGGGCACCCAAGACCATTCATAATGTGTTACAGGAACTGGGTGATTTCACCGGTGTCTAAGAGCAGCTGAAAAGTGGAAGGTGAATATCAGAGATCTTTAAATGGAGAGCGGAATTCCATTTAAGATAAATGTTTCTTCAGTGCATAAAAGTTTTGATTACTATGCTCAAGATAAAAGGGGGAAATAGAAGAAATCCTCTTTATTTTGTTCAATTGCTTTTATCTTGCAGACAACTTTTTGGGATTTCAGCTTGGACTGCCCACATCTGTAGAACAAAACCTGCAGAGAAGTGTGTGTCAGTTGGAGGGGGGCTGCAGCTGGAGCCTCGTCGCTCCGGGTATGCTGACAGTGCAGATCAGGGCACTTTCCCCTTGTCCCACTGGTTTTACACAAGATGCTCATCTGGGCATGACTCTCCAGGGAGCCCTCTCCTGCATAGCCTCCTGCCTCGGTGGGATGGGAGCACAGCACATTTGGTGGACCCAGCTGATACAATTGCTTCTTCTATGACTTATTTTTGTGTCTAAGTTTTAATTTTGCTTCAGAGCCTGGGACGTTTTCCTAGGTCTCTGAGATAGATAGCTGCTCTATACAGCAAGCTGTGCTCTATTAAAAGAAACATTTTAGCTGCAAGACAAGATGGTGAAGGCTGGAAAAACTAATAGGTTTATCTTTGCCTTGATGCAAGAGCCAAATCCTGTAAGGTGCTCGTATATCTGCTATGGTTATAGCCGCTTGGCCCATGCCAGCGAGCTGTGAGACTGTTCCAGTTTCATGCTGGAGTTTTTCAAGAGTTAACACTGGAGTATTTGTATTTTTGAGTGCTGGCTGTCTGGGGCTATTTATGACAGCAGAACTAAATGAATTAATATTCATAGACTTCCTCTGGCTATACAATATAAACCATGAATGGTTGTGACAGTGTGCCCTTGTTCAAACCACAGCATGGCAGTTGCTTAGACTTAGCTGGACAGTCTTTGAGCACAAATTTAAACTTTCTCGAAAGAGCTCTGCCCTTCTGGGACAAATGGAAGATTTTGTTGCCTTCAGCAGAGCAAGCCTGTGCTGGTCGCAGAGTGATGCAGCCCTCTGTGCATGCCTTGGTAATTAAGGTGAGCCTTCGTCCCTTGAGCTGTGGTGGCAGCTGGGCTGTGGGGATGAATGAATGGGCAAGAGACTGCTGGGCTATCGCATCCAGACCTGAACCTGAGCTTTCCAGGCATCACAAAGTGGCTTTGCAGATTTATTTCAAATCTGAAGGACGTTATGGGAAGTGGCATGAATGTACATATTAGAAAACTGTACAAATGTAAGCTGGCACAGTGAGGCAGATAGAAATTGCCACCAAGACCCTGCCTGAGCTATGACAGGGCTGACCACGTTTGAGGTGTCAAAGGATTCATGGAGGAGGCTAGCAGCAGTGAAAGCAAAGGCTGGTGTAATTCTTTGCTGTGGTGCTTGGGGTGAGTGTGAGCAGGACAGGAGTGCACACTTGGCAGGTCCAAGCCCAAAGTGGAAGAGCCATTGCTTTGTGGGGATGTCCAAGAGGAGCTGCGACACCTGGATGTGCCTGGGTGACAGGGATGTGGAGATGTCTCCACCTTGTTCTCGGACCGTAGGTCTGGGCTGGAGGCAGTGCCCTGATGGCCGTGTGCGCCAGGCGAGGAAGGAGAGACTGAGGGTGCTTGTGGGGGCTGAAGGAGAAGCTGTGACCGAGCCACGTTGAAATTGAGGCAAAAGATGCCCAAAAATAGAGAGTACTAGAAAATGAATCAACAATGGGATAGATGGAAGAAAAAGTAGAAGAGGGTCTAACAAGATCCCAGCTATGTCAGAATGAAAAGGGATTATGTTTGTGTGTGTAACTCCCTTGCTGGAACTGGTATCCATATGTGGAAGAAAGCGATACTGCTTTTCTCCTTCCACACACTATTTCTGGTGCTCTCTAATGTCGTGCCCAAGACTCGCTGGCATTTCATGAAGAAAATGCTGTCTTTTGGGAAAGCAGTGCCAGAGTCCAGAAAAATAGATACTTTAATAGCCATGTGGTTGAATAAATGTTATTCTTTCCCTTGTTTTTATCATAAGAAAAAGAATTTGGTGTGTAAGCTTTATCACTTTAAAGACTGTCATCTTCCATCATTTAAGCCCTACTACTTAGATATGGAGAGGGGAAAGGGGAAAGTTTCACATCCCTGAAGAAAACAAAGTGTGCCAGAGCCTCCCAAGCACCACGATGCGATGGAGCTGGTGGAGAGCCTGCAAGGACAGCTTGAACCTCTGAGCCAGGGCTCCTGTGCCTCGGTCTGCCTGTGCTGTGGGGAGATGATTCTATGCCTCTTTGCAGAGAGGCAGGTGAGTCCCTGTTCTGGCCAAGGTCAACTTGGTGAGCTGGGATTCAGCCATGGGATCTTGACTGTGGAGGTGCAGAGCTGAGGAGTCTGGGGTGTGCACAGTCACTTCCATGGTTGACCTGCCCTTCTTGAAGTGTCAGCAGGAGTAAATGGCAAGATCAACAAACCCTGTCCTTTGGTGATAGGAAGTAGCCTGAAGCCCTGCTGTTATTGTTGATTTGGAGCCGTTTCTTGGAAAAAGCCAAAATTATCCATCCTCGTGGCACAACTGTTAGAAGCAGAAGGGCAACATTTTCCAAAAGTTTTTTCCCAGACAAATGTAAATACACATGTGGATATTGTGTGCTCATGTCTGTTTTGCCATGTTCTTGGTTGAGAATATCCTTCCCTACCTGATTGCAGAGCAATCGAAAATCCCATTTTGACATTTTCAGCTCAATTTTTTTCTGATTATATTGTGTGAATGCTTTGAGGACTGATGCATGCAAAAAGGGATCACTCTGCATGTCTGTGAGCAGGGCAGAACATAATGGGCTTAAATGTGCTCGGGAAGAGTTGGGTGTTAGGAGGCCCATGTCTGGTGGTGACGGTTCTCCCTGTTACAGGTCCAGCTTGCATGGCTGAGTGGTGCTGGAGGTGTACAGCACGCTCTGTGTGGCTGAATCGGAGCCTTCTTGCAATGCTAAGTGAGATGAAATGCAGGTACACAACATGCATCTGAAATTGTTCTTCTGAGGCTCTCATGGTACACTGAAGTTACTTTTCTTTGACAAAGGACGCAGCTCCTGTTTCGGACAAGGGAGCAATGTCTGCTCTGTCTTTGAAGGATGAGGGTGGCTACTGAGCTGCATTCATCTACAAGTACAAAGGCAAGGCTGACAACAAATGTCAAATCTCAGGTGGGTCTTACATGGGCAGAAAATCCTTTGTTTTCATGGTAAATGTGTTGTCAAATACCCCAGTGAGCAGAGGAGGAGTAGGAGATGGTGTCCATTAAGGGATTGGGTGAGCTTTTAGAAAGTGCAGTCGTAGAGCTGGGGCTGTTCAGGCACATGATGACAATTCACATTTCCAAAGTTTGCCGTAGCTGGTGGGCAGCTTGAGGAGAGCTCTGTGCCGGGGCCAAGGCTGAGTAGCTTGCTGAGGGTGCATCTCCTGAAAATTCTCCATGGTTTATTTTAGAAATAGGTATTTGTTACTCACCCTGCCATTAGAGGTGGTCTCAAACAACCCCTCTCTGAAGCTCTGGGCAGCTTCAGGTTTCTGGTTTGGGAATCCGTATTACACATTTTGCAGTTTATAAACTATGGAAATTGGAAACAAAGTACCCAGAGCAGAGGCAAAGCTCCTACATTGCTCTGCACTGCTCTAGACTAAATTCTCAGCCATCCTTCTTTTGCTGTTATTGCTTCTGAGGCTGTATTTTTTTTATGGTTTGGTGGTCTTTGTAAAATGGCTGCAAAATGAAAATAGTAACCCCCTGAGGCTTTGAGCCGAATATCTGCTGGAATCACTGCACTAGGTCCCGGTTTGCTCTCCAGCACTGCCTGCCTCCGGGTTGTCATTAGCAGAAACTTATGATGGCAAAGTGTCTACCCTGGGAAATCCAGGAGAGGAGGAGGAGAAAGGCGCTAACTGGGGCTTCTGGGGTCGGTGGTGTGCTCACAGCATGAGAACAGTGAAGGAAATCTTCAGTTGGACCCTGCTGGGTTTCCTTTCCAAGCCTAGGTGGCCACAGGTATGGCTTAGTTCCTTTTCGAAGAATAATATTTTTGAATATGCAGAAGACCAAAGAGCTGGGTTTACTGCCAAGCTCTTCAAGGTGGTTGTTGGATGGAGATGCCTTGAGATGAGCAGTGCCTGATAGTGAGACTGCTTATTAGTGCTTAAAATAGCATAGCTGCAGGTCTGGAGATAGAACAACTCGTGTAGCCTGAGGTGAAGTTTAAAAAGAATTTGAACTGTCAAAAGCAGAAAAGGACATTTGAAAACATAACACTGCTTTCCCAGTTACTTGTGTAACTAAATCAGCTAACCCATGTGTCATCTACAGCCCAATTCTCCTTTTATAGTAAAAACAAATATTGGAGGGACTCGGGGCCAAATGCTGCTTTTTTTTTGTCAATTTACATTGTTGGCATGGTTTCCAGAGCTGTTGAGCTATCAAATCTTGACCAGAGGCGGGAGAAGTGACGATGGTTTGCACCTTTCAGAGCTCGGCTGCATCACTGGCGCCTTTCATGGAAGACTTCAGGCATCCTCAGCACCCTTGATCCCCAGCCATCCTTCCCTGACAGGCATGTTCAAATCTTCTCACGGTGTGAGCAGGTGATACCCTTGAGCATACAAAACATCTTTGTTCTCTGCAGGTTTATGCAATGATGAATTTCCCGAAGCCTGTGATGAGTCGAGCTTCCCCAAATGCAGTTGTCCAGCACAGCTCTCAGCTTGCACCCAGGTCTGGTGTGCTGGGGCAGGCGAGCACGGTGCAGCTCTGGGGCGCAGAGACCCTGTCTGCCTGGTGCCTGCATGGCCTTCCTTGTCATTCCCTGCTGAGTGCTTCTAACAGCCTCTCAGGCAGCAGGCAAAAGGGTTTTGAGCAACAGCTGCATCGTGACTATTGATGTGAGAGGGGAGATTGCTAAACAGATCTTGAACCTTTAACCTGCAAAGCAAAGAAAATCAGTGATGAGCTGAAAGAGAGAATGAGTTGAGTGAGCAGGGTGAGATGGCTCTGGCCAAGCAGCTCCTGGGTTGCAGTTGCAGCTCCTGTGCTGGCCGTCATGTGCTGGTGCAGCCCAGCTGCTCCACGCCTGTGTGGGCACATGGAGCGGGCACCGGGATGAGCCGGGGCACCTCACCGGCAAGTGGGATCTCAACCCCTGCCAAACACCCCGGGCTTTGGGCTGGGTACCGCAGGGGTGCTGCCCTGCACACTCCTCCCTCACTTCCTGGGGAAACAGCGTATCTCACAGTCATGGTTTGTGCACAAAACAAGGGAAAATGCTTTCCTCAGAGGGGTGGGAAGGACACATAATGCCCTGCACATGTTGCTTCAGAGGTCTGCCTGTGGGTCTGTCCACGAGCTGGATTTGTTATTCTTGCGGTCTTGGACAAATTACCAGGGAAATGCCTCCTACAATGGAGAAGTATGTGCAGAAAGGAAACTGTCTGTCTTGTGCATGGAGATGAAAGTAAGGCATAAGGCAAAGTTCCCCTGGTGTGTGGTTGCTCCATCCCGTGACTGAGGATCCCTCTGCAGAGCACCGTGGGCTGCTCTCCACCACCCCAGCCGCACGGTGCTCCAGGCTGAGCCATGGGTCAGGTCGCTGCCCGGGGTGACCCGAGGTGCCATGCAGCCTGGAGACAAGAGGGAACTGGGCAAGAGCGTGGCCCTGATGCTAGAGCTCAGGTCTGGGGCTGGAGCACAGGTCACAAACGACTGCCTGCCTGCCTGCCTCTGGGGGCTTTGCTGGCGCTCTGTCCTGGCTTCACCAGTGAGAAACCAAATTTGACCCTGAGCTGAGGTGTTTAGCTTTTTTCCACAACCACTGCTGTGATGCAATACTCTTCTGTATGGGAGTGAGCCTAGGCTTTGTTTCTTCAGCATTTATGAGTGAAGGAAGATGGGGAGACAGATCTTAAAACTGTCTTCCCATAGCAATATGCCTGCAAAAAATGTGACTCTGTGAGCCAAAGTGGTCCTGGCCTTGTCCCAGGACCCAGCTGGCTCCAGTGGGGTTGGATCAGTGGAAATGAAAGCTCTGGGTTTAAGATAGTCACAGTGGATCAAAAGCCAGATCCACTGAGGCTGTGGCTGCAGTCCAGTAAAGATGACTACAAATTTCCTTTTGTAGCTTCGTACTTGAGAGTCTTGATAATAAAATGGCACCATGCATTAGTTCTTGCCTTGATCTTCCGAAATAGATTGTAGGCAGCTTTCTTGTTACTGCTCTGCAAATGGTTTGCAGAGAGCAGTGTGGCTGCGGTGTCTGACTTGCTGACAGTCATCGGTAACCTCGACTCTCGCTTACATGAAGGTAGTGTTCAAATCTCTTTGTTTTAAAATTTTATTATAAAGCTAAAGAAATAGGTGGGAGGGGATGAAGTGAGCCTAGGGTCCTGGTTGTGAAACCCACCTAGCTCAGTGGGACACATCCATCAACTTCAGCCCAGCTTTCCAATGTGACTGTACTTGCTTCGTTGCTGTTGCGGAGTGTCCAGTGTTTGGAGTGTCTTTCACCTTCCTTGTGACTGTGACATGGACGTGGCTACAGCTCTTTTTTCTTTAAAAATGTCATTAAAGAACTATGACATATTACAAATGAGCTGATGGTGACAGTAGTTTTATATCTCTCCTAAAACTAAGCATTGGGCATTTTCTATTTGGTATAGACAATAGAGGTGGGGAAAAAAACAGATGTAAGCACTCTTGACTTTATTTTGGATGGTCTAAATGTCGTGGGAGTTTGTGCAGGATCTCTAGAAAATCTCTTTCAGTCCTTAGTCTGCACACACTCAGAGTTTAAACTTTGTCCTGTGTAGAGCTCTTATGAAATAGTCTTTATTTTAAAAAAAGCTTTTGTATAGACTCTTTAAAGTAGGTGAAGGGAATATGTCGCAAAGGTGACTGAAGAGCAGATGTGCTCCTGGAACCTTTGAATAGAAAATAGATGTTGGTAATAGGTATGTCAGCCTTAAATATTTTATCAAACTGGAATTATTTAACTAGAATTTTGTTTTGGATCAATAAATTACAGGAGACTGTAGGAGCTGGACATGGGGGATTTTGATGCTATCAAAATATTTGAAACAGTGATTTGGAAATGATTTTCTGCTTTGAAGAACAGCGTTTTTTACTTTACAAAACAAGTAACACAAAGTGAAAAGCCTAGATATTTGACTGACAATTTTTTTTGAATCTAGAGGTTGTCTTGGTTCAGAAAGAAGACAAACTTTCAAATCTTTTATTGCATTTTTCAAAATAGGCCTGAGGACTCAAGGTCCTGATGGACTCCAGAGGTCAGGAGGCTTTCACATCCTCTGTCACGTCGCTGTCCCTGGGCAGTGCTGCAAGCGTTACCGAAGCCTACGCAGAGCATAGCTCTGGGGAGAGCTATCGGGGGAGACTGCCTCGGTGCATTTGTGGGCAGCACTGCAAAACTTTTAAAACAAAGAACAGTTCAATATTGTTCTTTGATTTATGCTCTTAGTTACTTTTTCCGTTATGATTTCATGGCATCGATATTGCACTGTAGGGAAACAAATTGCTCCAGAGAGGTATGAGGGGAAAAAAGAGGAGTATATTTAGTTTATCATACCAAACACATCGTTGAAGGAAAATGATGATCTTGTCTTCCAGCAGTGGCAGTGGCCGTTCCCAGACCAACAGCACCATCTGGTGAGGCGCTGCCCGAGAGCATTGTCCACTGCCCCGGACCCTGCTCTGCCTTGCCCCAGCTCCGGTTTTCCTTGGGGAAAGTTGGATCTGGTGGATTTGCTTCCTAAAGGAAACAGCCAGACTTTGCCGGGGGTTCCTCATGCCTGGCATGGATGGGTTTTCCTGAGAGCAGGCAGTGGAGCATCCCAGCTTCTGCCTGCTTGGGTGGTAGAAGCAGCTGGCTGGATGCTTTGGACTCACTAGAAGGGGATGGAGAGAGGAAGAGAGGCCGACAGCGGCACCAGGGGAGTGTGCTGCATGTGCCTTTGTCAGAAATAGGGCTGGATGTGTAGGTCTGCAGGCAGTAAAAACCCAAGTGATTCTCTGAACTGCAATAAATTCAGTCTTTAAACCTTCTGCAGGTGTGTTTGCATGCTGGCACAGTGGACACCAGCCCTAGAGCCCAAGCTGCTCTGCTGAAGCGGAGCAGAGTTTGCATCTGCCTTCGAGGATGACCCTTTTAGAGGTGCCAATGTCCTGGAGATGCTCTGTTCGCAGAGTGGCAATTGTGCCTTTTGGTCCCTTGCCCTGCACAAGCAGGGTGTCAAGAAGTCCTCTCTACGGACCCAAAACCCCAGCGGCGTGGCCGAGCCCCATTGGAGCCTGGAGGCCCTCACTAATGCAGCTCCCTCCAGTGGTGTGGTGGTTCCAGCCCCAAGGACCAGCACCAGGCATTTATTTCTCAAGCCAATGATAGCTGTGTCCTTGAACAGCGATGGAGAAAGAAGAGTTGATCAGGTGAGACTTTAAGATGCGAGAGTTTATCTTTTGGGAAAAGCGTGCAGCTGAAAATACCAGGGAGAGAATGATGTGGTGTCAACTTGGAGCGCAGGCAGGGCGGGCAGCTGTGTTAGAGGGCAACCAGGAGGTTTATTGCAACAAAGAACGAGGGGAACATTTGTTAATATTTCACATTGGGATGTAAAATAGAGAAAACACTGTTCCCTTCCTTTTTGAAAAGCTGGGTGGAGTGGATGTGAACTCGGGATGTTAATAATGTTGCTATTCACGTGGCATTTAAAGATGCTTTCATTCCATGTTGTGTGCTTAGAGTCACAAGGTGTTTTCACCAAGACCACCTATTTTCATGGATTTTATTGCTTGGGAGAATAAAATCAATTTTGGATTAAATATGACAGATTTATTTTCTTGAGGTGTGAGAAAAAAGTAGCTCTGTAAAGTGATGGCCATAACTTCAAATATGGTTGCTGAAGGTGGTGTCTGTAAAACAGCCACTTCAGGGGAAGGTTATGTTTTCACTTGAATGAAAGCATTGCCCCAGTTTTCCACTGTGAACCCACAAAACAATGAGTTTTTGAAGAAAGGGTTGTGATTGGGTCTGTTATGGCACCCAACTTCATAGAAAAAAAATTGTAAAACAGTTCACATGAAAGCTGCTCCCAGTAAGAACTGCCCACCCTTCTTAGGGAATAGTGTGGCATTTCTCCTTGAGCGATGCTTAAACATGATGTGAACACGTGTGTCTCTGTCCTGAATAAAATTATTCACCTTAACATTTAAACACTTCAAATACTTTTGCTTAATAAAATAGTTTTGAAACACTTCAAATACTTTTGCTTAATAAAATAGTTTTGAATTTCCTATTTCTGTGGGCAGAATTAGTACACTTGCACATGTGGAAGAGTTGATTTATTGTTTATTTAATGCCCTGTTATATTAGTTCTAAAAGTGTTTTGCACTTTGAGGCCCAGGTGGTTGGTTTGTGAAATGATGTAAATCAGTGCGTCTCAATGGAAGCCTGTATTGGCTTGATCCTAATCCAGATTAATGCTGCTTGTCTCTTAAACAGTCTTTGATCTGTTTTGCAAAAGTTTTTTCCTAGTTAGAACGAACTGTAAATCAAACTTCATCCCCAGTTATCGCTTGGTCTTTGCACGCTTGTGTTTTCCTTGCTCGGGCAGAGATCCTTCCGCAATGCTGTCAGCCTGGATGGGAGCACAAAGCACCCAAAATGCTCGAAAACTCCTGCATGGCATTTTTAGCAATCCGAATAAACATTTTACCACTCACATTATCAATTCAGTGGCTGCAGATCGTCTCTTCTCGCCGGTTCCTGTGCAGCCGCCCCGATTTTGGTGTGGGAGAAGAGAATTTGGTTCTTGTCCCCCAGCATGGGGGTCCCGCCTGCTTCCCAGCCTGGCTTCCTTCTCTGCTGGGGATCCCGCACCTGGCACATGCAGAGGAGGAGGTTTTATGTAGTCACTGTTTTTTTATGTGTCGTCCCCCCCGCCCCAGTAATACTTGATATCACTAACTTGGGTAGGCTTTAATGGATTAGTAGGAAACAGAATAATTAGGGTGTTTTCCCAAATTGAAGGGAATGGGCAGCTGGGGACAGAGCTGGCCATTTGTGGGTTTGCTCCCAGTAACAACTGAACCTCTCTGCAGTTCAGGGTGGCAGCCGGTACCGGCTGCCTGACAATACTGTGTGGTAAGAGTTTGTAAGCAGGAAAAGGAGATGGATTACCCATCTATGCAGAGAACAGAAAATTTGAGAATGATTTTGTAAGGCTTCATCACCAGGAGGCAAATCTGAAGGGAACCAAACCTTGTTAGTTCCACTGCTCACAAATATATTTGCTTTCCTTCGTTTCCCCTCTGTCACAACAGATTGCTTTCTCCCAATTTCCTTTGCCGAGATTCATTATCCTCTCGCTGGTGCTGCCGCTCTGAAGGAGAAAACAGAGATGGATCTAAAGCTTCCCTGTCCAGCCTGCCTGCCTCCAAAATGCATTTGATTTGTGATGGTTTATGTATGCATTTTTCTGAGCAGAAACAAGGATCTGGTGAGCGGTGGGAGCCCAGAACCCCCCTGCCCTCCCCCTGATGAGCCAGGTATGGGCAGCACCGGCAGCTCTGAGGTGGTGGGACGGATACCAAAGCCTTGTTCTGCAGAGCAGCCACCACGGTCAGTCCTGCTGTACCTGCTGTCAGCTTGAGTGGTGGACAGGCTATAGAGTGCCGGTCTGCCGGTAAGGGCTATAGAGTGTTGGCTGGATGGTGCTGCTGCCTGCCGCAATGTACTGGAAGGAGACATCTTGGAATTCCAGTTTTGCAACAGCAGCAAACATCAGAGCATCCTTTCTTCCATGGTTGGGTTGCCCAAGGGCTAGGTGTCGGGGCTTGCCAGGAAGGGGGGACTGCGCGCAGCTGCCCGCGGTCCCGGCAGCAGCCGTACCCTGGCACAGGGCTGTTGGTGTTGCATGAGCTGCGGCAGCTCAGCGTGACTCGAGGAGGATGAGGGCCAGACTGTGTCCAGGCAGCAGGGGCCAGAGGGTGCAACACTGGGAACTGGGAAAAGCCCAACAACGTGGTCTGCAGCAGGGTGAAACACCAAGAGTTTGCTGATGGGTGCTGCAGACATTGTGTAAACAGCAAGTTTCTTCTAAAAGCAAGAGTTTTTAGAGCTGGTGTTTCCTGCCAGAGCAGGCGCGTGCGGTTGGCACTGGGCTCTGCCCTGTCACGCTGGAGCAAAGGAGTCTGTGGTGCAAAGCGAAGTGAGGCAAAGCAGGACGTGAGATACAGCAGTGACTTTATTCCAGATGATTAGAAGGAGAGGGCTGATTCACAGCAGACTGTTTTCTGAGCGAGTTTGAAATCATTGACGAGATTGGTCACCACCAAAATAACTTAGTTTGGCAACTGATTTTGATAAAAGAGCACCAAGCTGGACAAATCTGCCTGAACAAATTCCCCTGGAAGACCATTTTCACATCTATTTCTTTTTCTCGTCTATCCAATATTTCAAAGCAGTGGATGAGATGAAAAAACCGGGAAGGCAGGCAGCCGGGGACTTGACTTTGTTCTCTGCTGGGGCTCTGTGCTGCTTTCCAGCCACCTACCTTCCCCTCTGTTTGATCCTGCCCGCCAGCCTGAATTGCTGCAGCCCCTCTGCGCAGAAGCACTGGAAAAGATCTCACCCAGAGCGTTAAATGCCGTGTCAGATACCACACATGCTACTTGCAGTGTTCCTGGGGACCCCTCTTCCTTGCAAACTGGTGGCAGTTTGTAATTGTGCTTTGGGAGTGTTTCTAGATGTCACCTCTGCTGAACCCCTCTTTCGCACAGGTGTGGCTGCAGCTCCCCATCCCCATCCTGGTGTGGAGCCCTCTGCAGCCGCACCCCCAGAGCTGGCAGGCACAGGGCCTGGCGCAGATGGCAGCAGGGCAGGTACCTGCCGTGGTGTAGCATCACACAGGGACGACACAGCTTGTGCAAGCCAAGGGCAGTGGGGAGTGAGGGTGAAGCAGGGGGAAGGCGAGGTGAGAGTGAAGGAGCAAACCACCCTCTCCAGAAGAGGGAACTTGGGTCATTGTCATGACATTAAACGGTAGCGTTGCAAGTCAACAGAAGCCTTGCATTCCTGCTTCCTTCCAGGACGTGAATGCCTTCCCACACTGTCCCCTCTGAAAACCGTGGCATTTCAAGCAGAGTAGGTAAACCATCTTTTTCACCTGTTGTTGAAACACATTCAAAGTTATGACAAGGTGTTTTCTGCCTCCTATGGAAAACAAAATGACGGCCACAGAGCTGCGGTGGTCTCCGTGCGGGCACCATGGCAGTGACCCTGTGCGGGAGTTGCGGAGCAACTTCTTTGATGTTGTCTACTTGTTAAACCAAACAGTGGGATTAGTCCTGCGTATGCAAAGGGCTGTGATGGGTGATGACAAAGTGAGCAAGTTTGCGCTCAAGTGCACTGAATTTTGATTGCTTAGTGACAGACCTTTAAAGCAGCCCTTTGCTGAGACTGGGGGCTCTGCTCTTAGGGAAAATCACAAAGGTTTATCTTGTTAAAAAAAAATGTGGATAACCTTAAATGAAGCAAAGAAATTGCTAATGAACCTTAACTAATCTTCTAGTAGTTTTTCTCTTGTGATTAAAAAACTTTCAGGAGATCATATCAACTATGCATTTTCAAACTACCTGTTTGGTTTTCTTTTCTCCCCCGCATCTTATATATTTCTGAGGATGAAGCCAAATATGCCTCTGTATGGTTTGCAGCCAGCAAATGCTGCTGTAGAACAGCCCCAGCAAAACACATGGCGGTCTGGAGCCTGGCTGCATTGAACGTGTATCAAGTAAGGAGGTGACGTTAGTACACACAACTGCGTGATAGATTTATACCTCAGCCCACTGTGCTAAGAAATTACTTCAGATATGTTTTTTGAGGCGTGCGATATAAAATGAAAAATTCTTGAACTTTCAGCTTGTGTTATGTTTCCAATGTAAAAAAAAAAATTAATTGCACATGGCTCCATTCAGTAAGCATAAGGACCCTGCAGAGGTCTGCACTCAAGCACAGGCTGTGGCTAACAGCACTGCGCTCTAGTGTTTGTCGTGGAACTGAACACATGTGCCAGGACCCCGTGGGGCTGGGGTCACAGGACACTCACTGCCACCCCTCTGTGGGATGGGGACAGCCGGGTGCTGGCCTGCACAGCCAGCCTCTCAGCAAAGCAAGAGCCAGTTTTTGTTCTTCCCAGCTGCTGCTCCTGCAGCAGGAGGTCAGTGGTTGCAAGACAGGAACGGGTTCCACTCCCACGAAGCTTGGTGTATGCTGGTGTTTGGTGGGGAGCGGGGCTCAGCCTGCAGCTCTATCCCCTTCCAGCAAGCTCTCTGTCACTGTTAATTCTCATTTGGTTTTGCCAGTGCCAGCTGCAAACGTTTGCTGAGAGCAGGAGCACTCTTCCAGCTGGTGAGCCCTATGGGGGTAAGCAGATTGGCATCCTTGGGCAGCTGACTTTCCTGGGGCCATGCAGTATGGGGCAAAATTGCCCCTCTTCCCCCACTTTGGGCCACTCATCAAGGCTTTCTCCAAAGAAAAAGTCGAAGATGTCATGCACAGGGCTTGTACGAGCCAGCGAGCTCTCCCGTCCCTGCACCCAGCCTGTGCCCACCCCTGTGAGGGGTGATGGGTGCTTCCTCCTGCCGGGTTTGCTGAACTTGCTGATGTCCAGTCTCCTGCATGGTGTCCAGTCTCTGCAACTGGTAGTACCTGGGGGGCTGGGCTCAGCCTCTTAGGAAAGAGCTATGGCTGAAATACAGGTGAGGGTAGCACCAGGCTGCTAGCACCGTTTTGGTTCCATTTTTGGGGGTGGTGGAGGTGGCACTAGCTGTCCCCATTGCCAGCAGAGGCAGCCCTAGGTGCCAGGGGGGCATCCAGGCAAGGCTCTCCATGTCCCTACCACGCCGTGTCTCTTTGTGCCTTGTTCCCCTACCCCAGATGGGTTTGCGGACTCTCCAGAGATGGCAGTGCCCCTGGGGCCCTGGGATGTGGCCATGGATCCTCCTCCTCTGCTGACTGCAAGATGCACCTGCCAGTGCCTCACACCTACAGGGTCCAGGTGAGCTCTCCATGGCTGCTCTTGTGCAGCATCCATCGTGGCACAGGGTGCTCTGTCGCATGTGCTGGCAGCACCGCAGGGCTGCCACAGCCAACGACACCGACGTGGTGCCTGGAAAACCACCCTGCGAGGGGCTGCGTGCCCTGTGAGGGGCTGCGCCTGGGGTTTGGGCTAGTGAGGAGCTCCTAAGCCTTTGTGGCCTGAACCTCCACTCGCTGCAGCCTCTGGCCCCGCTGACCCCTCTGTGGGACCAGAGTCCAGCAGCATTCTGGTATTCCAGCTGCAAATGCCAGAGCACGCATTCATTTTGAAACCACTGGAATTATTATATTCAGTTCAGTATTTTTGGTAAGTGTCTGCTACATGTACCGATTTTGACAGAGTTATTTTTACTCATTAGAACAACCGTTTTTCGGTGTGCTGTTATATTTATTGCTTCTTCCCTTCATGACTGAATGATAAGAAAAGATAACTTTGGTTCTGGCAGGAAGCATTGTTTTTCTGCTTGAACTAATGGTAGTATTTTAATAGCTTCAGATAAAGGATTAGCACTTGGTTTTGGCAAAGAACTGTTCTTACTGCTTGAAATAGTCTGGAGTGTGCATTTTGAATGGGCAAGTTGCCATTAAAAATTGTTTGTACCCACCCAAAAGAACAAAGCCCAACTATTTTTACTCCTGGGACAAACCAAACAAAATCAGTCAGCAAAGCCTGTCCTAGCTGGGGTTTGGGTGAGCACAGCTAGTCTGGAGAGAGCGCCTGGCCAGATTCTGCTGTTCTCATTCAGTGCTGGTTTACCATGGGCTGAAGCATCCTTGGGCAGGAATTTCAGCAGACGCATGTATGCAGAAGATATTCTTCCAGACGGGTACGGTCCTTCTCCTTCCAGCGCTTGTGGTGGATCTGAGCAAGCAGGGGGTGCATGGGTTACAGGGCAGCCGTTAGCCCTCTCTGCCGGGTGGTTTGAGCCTCCTGCTCTTCTTGATCCAAGGTGATCTGCAGAGCGAGGTTACAATGAGCTGGGTTTAAAGGTGGTCACCCATGAGCAATGGCAAGGGGTGCCCTGCGCATCTCCCAGTGAGCACACGATGCTCCGCACCTGGCGAGCGACTGCCCTGCTCCATCTGCTTGGCTTCCAGGGCTGTCCCAGCTGCTGCGGAGCCGGTCGTGCCCCGTGCAGCATATGCAGAGGACGTGGCATGGTATGCTGGCCTGGGATCCTGGCGGGATCGCTCCGGGTAGTCTCTACTGTGAGAGAGAACAACGCACATGTATTTTAAAAATACTTTGAGGAGCGTGTAACACTAGCTAACCTCGCTTGTCATCCCTTTTCTTTTTTTGAGCTGTGGGATGAGCAAACAACTTTGTTATGTGAGGACAGCAAGGCAGGATCTCTCTCCCGGGGTCTCTTGGACCTTGCCTTTGCAATCATTCTCCCAGGCGGAGGGGATATACAAAATCGGGAGTTTATTATGGGATGATGAAACCAGTTTTCTCTGCTTTCTGAGAGGAGAAAGCTACTGTACATCTCACGGGTTTCTCAGAATGAAAAGGAAAGTCTGAGGGAAGAGACATAAATCACTGTACAGTTTAAGATTATGGGGCTGATTCAAAACCTATAAATCTCTGGAAAATTTTGTCCGCTGGAGTTAAATCAGACCCCATCTTCTTTGAGAAAAACGAGATCCAATTTATACTGAATTGGGTCAAAACTACTAACACCTTAAATTAAAAACCTGGTCTTGTAGTAAAACCATTCCACATGGCTACTCAAGGAAACAAAGAGCATTAGGAAACATCAATTAAAGAAACCTCAATAAAGTTAGAAGTGCAGTTAGGCTTTCTTGGGGGTTTTGGACAGAGACTGATTGCCATGCCCATGTCCCTTCGCATGGGTTTTGCTGAGATGGAAAGATAAAGCAGCAACGTCAATAGTGAGGTTTAAGTGCTGATGGCTGGAGTAGAGAGTATTAGGACGTGCCTGACGGTCTGTCACGTGAGCGTGATGCTGAGGTGTTGATAAGGACTAATATGAACGAGTTTTGCACTGAAAGTGCTTCTCTTATATCTGTAAATATTATTTTAGTTGACTGTCCATCTGTAGTCAGCGCAGGTTTTAGTTTTCCAGTGCAAATAAGCATCCAGAAAGGTTGTCTGAGGTTTTTAGTGCTGGGTTTGGATGAAAAGCTGTTTTTCAGCTGTTTGGAGGGGTTGGTGTCAGTGCAAGCGAGAAGGTGATGTCTGGTAGTGAGGGATGGCTCGTCTGTGGGGCAAACAGGCAGGGGAGATGGTCACAGCACCCCGTCCTGGCTGGGGGCATGCTTCCCTGCTGGGCTTCTTCCTGGGAGAGCTGCCTAAATAATCAATCCGTGGGATTAGTAATGCCAAAATGCACATCAGGCTAGTTGGTTTTAAGCAAAGTGTGCCTGAACAGGTGCTGTGATATGGGTGATCAGCCACCCTTGTGACAGGATGGGCTTGGTCTTGTGGCTCCTCGAGCTCACCCACACAGCCTCTGGGCAGCGTGTGCAGGAGAGATCTGATTCTCTGGGTCAAATTATACATGGGAAATTACCCTTGCTGGTGACAAGAGCTAGCAGGGTGCTCAGCGGGTCCTGGGAACCCTGCGGAGCACCTGCTCACAGAGGAGAAGTTCTTGCAGTGCAGCACCCCAGGGTCCCAGCAGCAAACCAGGCAGCCGAGCAGGCAGAGATGGGTGCGGGTGGCTGCGGCACGGGCAAAGAAGGGATGGCAGGGAGCACCCAGCACGGGGAAGCTGGCTGCAGGGGGTACCAGCTTATAAACGGCCTCTTCCTGCTAACGGAGTTCGTGAACGTCCTGCAGAGCAATGTCAATGGTGCTTGGAGCTATCTTGCCACGGGAAAGCTGCACGCTGCTCTTCACTTTCAGCAATTAGATGCTCGACTGGATGTAGGAGGCTTATTGTGAAGGTGAAATTGAGGCATGAAATTCATGTAGGGGCAGAGGGCTGGCAGGGGAAGCTCTTGAACCACTATATGTGAGTCCTGAAAATGACGTGTGTGTGCTCCCTGCTGCCGGGTTCAGCTTATCGGTGTGTGACCACGCACACAGCTACTGCTCTCTGGGCCTCTCTAAACAGGTGGTATTCAGAAAACCAACCTCAGCAATTATGAGAGAATTATTTTTTTAATAAATACTTTTTATTCTTTGTTTTCTTTCTGCATATAGAATACCTGTAGTTTCTGTGGAGGAAGTGGTAGATACACTAATGATAATGACATTTATAGTGATTGCCCACGCTGTGAAGGTTCAGACGGATGAGGTAAGAACAACTCAAATACCAGTCCCCGTGGCAGCTTGGTTACTAGGATCTCATTTTTTCTCTGGCAGTGGAGGTGAACAAATACATGCTGTCTGCAAACCCAGCTGAATGTAGAGCATGCACCATCGTGCGGTGGGGTCAAAAGGCCTGTTTCTAACAAAGTTGTAGCATGTGTGCTGACCTTGCAATGTGCTTGACAACCACAGAGAAAGCCCCAGGACATGGTGGCGTGGTAATGCGCAGGGTCCTTTGTGACAGCTGGGCTTTACGCCCACCCTGTGCAGATTGCTTTTAATGAATTATGCTATTTTAATGCCTCGTTTCCACAGACAAAAGGAATCTGTAAATCTGTTCTTTCCTCTGCAGAGACATTCAGTAGGCAAGATGTAGGGATTTTTTTCCCCACTTTAGAGTTACTACCTGAGCGCATGGCTGCCAGCGCTCTGCTTTGCTCAGCTCTCCCCTCTTCTGCTCCCGCCTGTCCCCCTTGGTACCGATGAGCTGCAGTGGGGTGCAGGGCTGCAGACTGGGTGTGCTTACCCTGAAACACCGCTGTGCTTTAACATCACTCACCCGAATTCAAACACCAAACACCCAAATTCACATGTTTTTCCTTGCACAGGTACTTCTGCATGGGGAGGGCTGAGTGCCTTGTGGCCGGTGTGACTCTTGCTCTGCCACTGGGAGCTGACCATGACCTGGTAAATGGGAGCCAAACGAAGCCAAGCTGGGTGGTTAGTCGTGCTGTCACACAGGGTGTGTGACATGTGTCACACAGAGCCTGTCAGCATGGGGGCATTACCAGGGCAGGCTCACTGTGTCACACCTTCAGGTAGAGCAGACTGGGGGGCCTGTGCTGGCTCCTGGGGTGCGGTGCTGCCTTGCACCAGGTGATGTCATGCTGTGGGGACCAAGCAGGCTACTTGTGCTGCTCCTTGTAGTGTTGATGTTGAAGGAAAAGGTGAAGCTTTTATGATTTAGAGGAAAACAAAGTGCATTGTAAGCCAGGCTTCCCCGCTAGGAGCTGGAGGTATCTATGCTTTGCTATGCAGTGCAAAATGACAGTGTTTACAGTACCTGCCTTCAAGACATTCAGAGATGGGGAAGGTGCAAAGCTGGTAGAATTAGACAGAAAAAAATTAAAATACTCAAGCCATAAGCACTCATGTTTACTAAAAATAACCCAGTATGCTAAGTTAGGTGACTTCAGCGCTGTCCTCTGAAGGCATGTCTGTATGTCCTGATGGGCGTTTGGGTGCTGCTTGGCCCTGCTTCACCGCTCAAGTCTTGCAGCTGCTTTTCTTTCCTCCATGTGAGTCACATGGGTCCCCACACATGCTGTGAGCATACGGAGGGGGAGCTGCCCTGTCCCCCGTGGGAGCTGGGGGTGCCCGGCTGGGCAGCGGTCCCCACCTCCCCTGTATGCAGGGAGGGGTCCTCGTCCTTGTGCCTGGCAGCAGGCTTCATGAGGAAGGAGGGGTTAAACACACTAAAAAAAAATCAAAGCGCAGCTGAATTCTGTGTAACAGAGGGTGAAGGGGGATGTGGAGGTGAAGCAGCTGTCCTTGGTGTGCCCCCACTGCGAGCAAGAGTGTGCGGAGCAGCTGAGGTAGGCTGAGAGCTTGCCCCGTGCTTTCCCCCAGGAAGGGCGTTGTCGCTGAATACACTGCTGACAAGAACCAGGGGTTTGCTCTGTCCCACTTCCAGGAGGTCATGGGGAGGCAGCTCTTCAGTGATGAGCACTAGCAGCACGGTGGCCTCCAGCTCGGCTGTTGGCCATGTCACCCTCTTAGAGGAACACCCCTTAACTCCTTTGAGGTATTTCACCAGTGTTTTGCTCTTGGCTGCTATTACCTCGGGAGCCCCTGGCTCATCTCTGTGAGACTTCAAGTGTGCTCCAGTGTACACAGCATGTCTCAGGGCAACAGGCTGGGGGCCCTCGCTAGCACCCCGTCCTTCTACCCTTGGCATGTCGACCCACAGCTTGTCATGGGCAAGACTGCAATTATCCCCCTCCCCCTTGGGGTGACCCTGGGCAAGTTTTTGGTCAGAAAAATTTGCTTTTAGTGAAACTTAAACTGATTTTTCTTAGTTGTTCAATAGAAGCAGCAAAGAATTACGGGAAATGCCTTTCTATGCAGATCTTCAGCGTAGCAGATCAATAATTATTCATTCTCTTTAAGTGAACCACATATTCATTTCCCCATTTTCCTGTAGTACACACAGTAACTGTCACCTACTAGTACAGCAGAAAGGCTCTGCTTTTATCAGCGCAACAGCAAATTGAGGAGCATTTCTTTAGGCCATTCTTCTCTACTTGTATTAATTCTGTGGAGAAGGAGGAAACAGCTTAGTGCAAAGCTGCTTGGAGCTGACATGGGAGGATGGATAAAAATGTGAACCCTTCTATTTCTCCCTTAAGGTTTAGCTTTGAAATATTCTATTTAGTTCACTAAATGTTTCTGAAAATCCCAGGTGAGAGATGCGTATGCTAAACTGCTGGGACTGTTAGCTTCATCCTGCGCTTTCACGGGGTATGAGGAAACAGAGGATCGTGCACTGTAGTTTGCAAATGCGTTCACTTGCAGATGTTTCCCAGGACCTGCCTGTCCCATCTTGTGAGAAACAACCCCTAAAGCAAGTGGGGGATGAAGCAGATTGGGGGATCCTGGGGACAGCACATGATGATGTGCATCTTGCACAGGAAGAGGGGTCTCCATCCCTTTGGGGCTGATGCATTAAACCCCCCAAATCTGCTCCTGCTTGAGGTGAAAAAGGAGGATTTCTGAAACCATAGTATTACGTGGTTTTTCTCTTTGTAGGACCTGGAAACTGCCAGACAGACCAACCGCTGTTGCCAGGTACTGAGGCTGCTTGAGAAGACCCTCCCCTGGGCTGCGCTTGGGACCAGAGGCACCTTCCCACCCACCATGAGCTTTGTCAGCTGTCTGCTTCGAATGGGCAAGGACTCTTGATTTAATTCAGTCTGTGGCTCAGGAAGCATCAGCTCTGCTACTGTCATCTGAGAGGAGTGACGGGTGTCTATGGTCCACCCAGCACAGCCCATCCCATCCCGCCGCTTCCCTGACTGGTATCCCCCCTGCGCCATGCCCGCGCTGGCCCCCACGGCCTGGTGGTGCATTACCTGCACCGTTCCCCGCCATGGTTCCCCGTGCCCCGTTTGCAGCTGTAGGAGCGGGAAATGCATTTCATGGCAGGGCTGTGGGTGGACCACAGCCCCCCAGGTGGGAGGTGTGTCTGCTGCAAACTGGGAGGCTGCGTGCCACTGCCTGCACTGGCGTCACTCCTGCCTGTCACCCACTGTGCCATTATCAGGCCCTTAAACTCATAGGGGAGTGAGATAGCTGGGGGTACCTGCTGGAAGGCAGGGAGCGGGGCTGCTCACATCAAAGTCAGCCCTTTGGAAACCGAATAAAAGGTATTTCTGGCATGTGGGGGCTCAGGAGACTCCCTGGGTTTGTTTGTATGCTTGGTCTCGTAAGCGCAGAACAGCTGGCGCCCACAGTGCTCTCTCCCCACTCTCAAGCAAAGGAGATGTAGTCAGCATCCTTGACCCCGCCCTGGCATGACCCCTTTCCTTCCCATGTCCCTCATGTTTTCTGTTAAGCAAAATCACAACTTCACTCCTTTTTCAGGGTAGCTTTGAGCTTTCATTAGCACTTGGGGTTACACTTTCAAAAGACCAGGCAGGATGCTAGCTATTTCCACCGCTGAATTTTATTGATCGGCGTCCTGCATGCTGGCAGCAGTAGTAACACACGTGTCTATTGGTTTGCTCACAGCCTTAGTCCGGAGCTGCCCCTTGCTTTCTAGGCCACTGACTCTCTTCAAGCTTTAACAACTCATTTAAAATTTACTGTAACCTTCTGTAAGCGACACTTGCCTGCCTTTCAGAAACAGCACTGGGTACGTACCCTCTGCTCTCATCCTCAGTTGTAAGTGCTGGGAGAGAGGACAGCTTGTTCGTAGATAGCTACAGCCATGTTGCAATTCTAATTGCGTATGATAATCCCCAAATCCTGTTGTTTAATGCCGTTAAGCATAAACCATTATCCTATTCCACAGAATCTAGATTTGTTTGCTGGGTTTTTTTCATAACTTGTTTTTTCCCTTGAAAGGAGACAATTCAGTAACAATGTTATCAAGATCCAGCAGGCCATTTGGTACAGCTTTGTTTTTCTTCATATCATACTATTCACATGCGTTTAAGGATGTGAACACTCCTAAGCAGTTATGGTTTTGAGCTCTTCAGAAGTATTCTGTGTAGTTTTTAACTGTTGACACATTCAGAGTCTCTAATTCAATATGCAAAAATAGAAAAGAAGTACTTTCCAAAAGTGCGTCCCCAGCAAAGAACAAAGGCTAGCACTAAGCACCTAGCATATGCCTAAATAATGCTTTAGAGCTACGCAGTCAGTGCAGCAGGTATAAGGATGCTTGTCAGATGTTCGCTAGGCATTCGACTGGATAGGGACTGCACTGTGGATGTACATAGCTGTGGTGCAGCTGATGTGCAATGGTGTATGCTGTACGATGGGGCTGTGCGGTTGTAAGTATGTCGAGTGCTGGGAAGGAAGGGGAACTCGGTGATGCTGGATGGCTCAGAGAAGAGAACAGCAATGTCTGTACCAGAGTTAGCTCTGCATGCTTCCTTGCTAAAGGCAATTTGTTTTTCTATCTGTTCCTGTGTTCATCCTGTGTCCCTCTGTGAGAGCTGCATGGAAGCTCTGCCCGTGGGTGACAGGACAGGTACTGGCCTGGGGCATGGGAATACCCACATCTTGACTCATCTACCTGGAGCCCTGTTATGCTGAATGACAAATTTGCATTCTCTGCTGTCATTCACGCTGCTAAACATAGCTGCGTTGGAGGCTGTCATTGCATAGACTGTCTGAACATGATTAAAACCAGCTTGTGTCTGTGGTGTTGATAGTCTTAGCTACATTTATTATATCCCCAAATGAAGCTGCCAGTCTCCTCTGTCCAAGTTTGCGTCATGCCACAGTGAATAGAAAAGCAAATCTCACCTGGCTCTCATTACAAAAGGCTTCAACACTTGGGCCTTGAAGCTCATGTCACAGCCCAGCTGCCCTTTGGAGGACTGAGGTGGTTAACTCCCGTGGTTAGCTACCCTGCTTAACTCCCTGGAAGCCCGGGTGTCATGGAGGAGGTGGGTTTGTGCAGGTCTCCAGAGCTGCTCTGGAGGATAGCTCTTCCCCGCCTGCCCCTACCATGCCTTGTATTTGAAGAGCCCAGCCCACCTGCCAGCCCCTGGCTCCGGCCGTGGCTGCAGCAGCCCGCAGCAGCGCCCTGCTAACGTGATTAACGCTGCCCGTGACACCGCGCAGCAGCAAAGAGCAGAGCCCCTCCAGACACACATGGCTAATGGGCTTTATTAATGTGAAATCCAATTAGGCTTTTACTGAGACAGGTTTGGACTTGGATGGGGAAAGGATAATCTGGTGTTAATACCGGTGGCCAGGCCCTGCCCCTGCTGTGCCTGTGCCAGCGTGGGGGCTGGCGGGGCTGGGGGACCCGCGGGGGGGTCGGCGAGCTGGGGGTGACTTGGCTGCGGGCAGTCAGCTCATTGCACAGCTAGCATGTTCCCCAGGGACTCAGCTTCGGTAGCGTGCAGGGCTCGCGCGCAGTCTGGCAAAAGAAAGGCAACAAGTGAAGCATTGCTCACATCTTCTCTAGCGTCTGCGCTGAAGTTAGCAGGTTTTTAATAATTATACTAGATACAGGAAAAAAGCTAATACCAAGAACTTTGAATCTGTGCAATATTCATGCAATGTCCCAGAGGCACCTGGCTGCATGCAGGCGCACAGGCAGCTCCCTCTCTACAGAGCCAGCGGTGTCTTGAGCCGCCGCTCACCAGCTGAGCGTGTGGTGAATAGATCTTGTCCCTTACACTATGGGATTTCAACCATACTGTGAAAGAGTCTGAAGGATTTTATGGTCCGTTTACACCTCCCTAGCTGTAATTTGGTCCCACATGCAGTTTCTGTGATTTCTGACCATCTTCCCCTCCAGTGGGGCTTCCCTTTGGGAAGCCAGCATGGTGTGCATGGGTTGTCTGGCACTTTCCTTTCTGGCAAGCTTCTGCTTGGTCTGGCTTTGGCATTAACTAACTCCCAACATCTGCATTGTTTGGCAGAGGGGAGTGGCTCACGGGGGCTGGGTTTCGTTGCTGTGAGCACAGAATCTGCAGAAAACAAGGTATTCCAGAGGAGGTTGCTGGGACAGGATCATCTCTGCTCCTAGCCTTTGAAACTGGAACCAGAAATGAAAGCAGAAAGTAAGTAAAACTAAAAGAAATACATTGCATGCCATGCTGTTGAGTTTCTCTACTATTATGCAGTTGTACTTCTTGATTAAGATAGCCATAAAATGTGTTTTCAAGCAATATGTTAAAAATAACTGAACCTCTCTTCCACCAAATGTCAGCATATGCACTTACCCCGTTTGTGGAAGAGACGAAAGGGTCAGCATATTGGTTGTGCCATGTCTGTGGCCTGAAGGTGTTGCTGTACCTTTAGGCGCAATGCAAAGCCCAGTGATTCCAGTGGAACAGGGGCTTAATCCTTACAGGTGTGAGCTTAGTCCCTGAATCTCTGCTCCTGGGATGCTTCCTACTTCTGCCTTTAAGGTGGGATTCTTGGAGCCTACTATAAGCTGCCTGACGTGGGTTAGAGATTAAACTGGGGTTTGTTATCTTTTAACAAAATGCTGCTTAATCAAAATATCTGTCATGATGGAGCTTTGATCTTATGCCTGTGACTATAGCTTTTTCATTAGATGTTAATATGGTGCCTGAAGAAACTGTAATTATGTGGACTCTGGTGAAATATCACTGTCACTGATGCTGCTGAAAAGTAATTGAGTTCTGAGGTTCCTTAATTTATGAATGAGAAAAGCTTTGATTAGTTTAAGAAGAAATAATGATGCTACAGGAAGTTTCTGTTTAATCAATTGGGGAAAAAAAAAAGTTTGTGGTCCTGGAGGTGCCATGCAGAGCNACAGAGGTTTCCACCTGTGTAGGTCTCTACTGGGCTCACACGTAGCAGCTGATCGGACGCAGAAGCAGCAGCAGCCCGGCTCTCCTGCCTGCTGAATGGGAGAGGTGGCAGTGTGCCGGCAGGTGTTAGAGCACAGGGAGTCCTTCTGTGGAAGATGCTCAAAGCTGTTGGTGCCCCTGTGCAGAACGGGCAGGAACACGGTAGTGCACAGAATTGCCCAGAGAGGTTTGGTTATGTTTTACACACCACCCAGGATTGCCCTGTTTGGGACCTATTTTGTCCTAAAGGCCAAACCTCTAGTAACTTGAATTTCAGCCAAAGGTGAAATCACGTTTTGATGATGGCTTGGATGGACCCAGTGAGAAGCTGGGCTGTGCTGCAGGAGCCATGCAGGCAGTGTGCTCGGTGCCCAGGACCTTGCAGCACGCTGGGTGTTAGGGGGTGCTGACATGGGTCATGCGCAGCTCTGACAAACAGAGCTTTGAGGCCGAGGCTGGAGCCCACTCCTCCCGCTGCTGCATGCCTTGGGAATTTTGCTGGCTATTTTAGTGTGTCTAGAGCTGGATCCCGATGCTACAGAACAAAACCTGGAATACTGGAAGACAAACAGCCTAAGCCCTTAATTTCCTGGCTTTGGTCAAAGCCTATCTCAGACTTATTGTTGTTTTAAAATGGAGCTGTGTGTTCGTATTTACAGACTATTGTGATTTCCAAAAACATCACTATAGCAACAACCATGCTGTTGATTTATTTACTCCAGATTTGGGATATTTTTAACCTGGTCATTTAAACCATTTCCATTGTACTGGAATTTGGTACTTATACTCTTATCTCCATCTTTTGTTGTAAACAGGTTTTTGTTTAACATTTGCACATTAGAAATAGGCGTTCAGGTTCTCTTGGTAACATGTACCGAAATCCATTATATTTTGGAATGAAAATAAAGCATTCGTTGTGATATAATANGGATTTCAACCATACTGTGAAAGAGTCTGAAGGATTTTATGGTCCGTTTACACCTCCCTAGCTGTAATTTGGTCCCACGTGCAGTTTCTGTGATTTCTGACCATCTTCCCCTCCAGTGGGGCTTCCCTTTGGGAAGCCAGCATGGTGTGCATGGGTTGTCTGGCACTTTCCTTTCTGGCAAGCTTCTGCTTGGTCTGGCTTTGGCATTAACTAACTCCCAACATCTGCATTGTTTGGCAGAGGGGAGTGGCTCACGGGGGCTGGGTTTCGTTGCTGTGAGCACAGAATCTGCAGAAAACAAGGTATTCCAGAGGAGGTTGCTGGGACAGGATCATCTCTGCTCCTAGCCTTTGAAACTGGAACCAGAAATGAAAGCAGAAAGTAAGTAAAACTAAAAGAAATACATTGCATGCCATGCTGTTGAGTTTCTCTACTATTATGCAGTTGTACTTCTTGATTAAGATAGCCATAAAATGTGTTTTCAAGCAATATGTTAAAAATAACTGAACCTCTCTTCCACCAAATGTCAGCATATGCACTTACCCGGTTTGTGGAAGAGACGAAAGGGTCAGCATATTGGTTGTGCCATGTCTGTGGCCTAAAGGTGTTGCTGTACCTTTAGGCGCAATGCAAAGCCCAGTGATTCCAGTGGAACAGGGGCTTAATCCTTACAGGTGTGAGCTTAGTCCCTGAATCTCTGCTCCTGGGATGCTTCCTACTTCTGCCTTTAAGGTGGGATTCTTGGAGCCTACTATAAGCTGCCTGACGTGGGTTAGAGATTAAACTGGGGTTTGTTATCTTTTAACAAAATGCTGCTTAATCAAAATATCTGTCATGATGGAGCTTTGATCTTATGCCTGTGACTATAGCTTTTTCATTAGATGTTAATATGGTGCCTGAAGAAACTGTAATTATGTGGACTCTGGTGAAATATCACTGTCACTGATGCTGCTGAAAAGTAATTGAGTTCTGAGGTTCCTTAATTTATGAATGAGAAAAGCTTTGATTAGTTTAAGAAGAAATAATGGTGCTACAGGAAGTTTCTGTTTAATCAATTGGGGAAAAAAAAAAGTTTGTGGTCCTGGAGGTGCCATGCAGAGCGCTGACCTCCAGCTCGACCAGGCGGATAGTGAAGCAGGAGGGGAAGTGATGGATGGGAATAAGAACTGCTGGTTAACTGCTAGGATTAGCCAAAGATGGAGACTCTCCCTAACTTCTGGCTGTGGCTTCCCATCCTAAATGCACTGAAAATGGACAGTCTTCCTCCTGACATTGATGGGCTCTTGCCCAGTTACTGCTCGCCAGCTGCAGTATTTGCTGTCCCCACGGGCTGCCTGGAACGGGGTTGTGGGCAANGAGGTTTGGTTATGTTTTACCCACCACCCAGGATTGCCCTGTTTGGGACCTATTTTGTCCTAAAGGCCAAACCTCTAGTAACTTGAATTTCAGCCAAAGGTGAAATCACGTTTTGATGATGGCTTGGATGGACCCAGTGAGAAGCTGGGCTGTGCTGCAGGAGCCATGCAGGCAGTGTGCTCGGTGCCCAGGACCTTGCAGCACGCTGGGTGTTAGGGGGTGCTGACATGGGTCATGCGCAGCTCTGACAAACAGAGCTTTGAGGCCGAGGCTGGAGCCCACTCCTCCCGCTGCTGCATGCCTTGGGAATTTTGCTGGCTATTTTAGTGTGTCTAGAGCTGGATCCCGATGCTACAGAACAAAACCTGGAATACTGGAAGACAAACAGCCTAAGCCCTTAATTTCCTGGCTTTGGTCAAAGCCTATCTCAGACTTATTGTTGTTTTAAAATGGAGCTGTGTGTTCGTATTTACAGACTATTGTGATTTCCAAAAACATCACTATAGCAACAACCATGCTGTTGATTTATTTACTCCAGATTTGGGATATTTTTAACCTGGTCATTTAAACCATTTCCATTGTACTGGAATTTGGTACTTATACTCTTATCTCCATCTTTTGTTGTAAACAGGTTTTTGTTTAACATTTGCACATTAGAAATAGGCGTTCAGGTTCTCTTGGTAACATGTACCGAAATCCATTATATTTTGGAATGAAAATAAAGCATTCGTTGTGATATAATATGAAAATAGGAACCTGAGAGTTCATGCTTCTGGAATATTTCTCTGCAGCACACTAAGGGAAGGCACTCATCCTCCCTTGGCCCTTCTCCTCCCACGCACTCCGAGCACAGCGCTTGCCCACCCGAGCAGGGCTGTGTGAATCTTGGTGAACTAAAGAAAAGGGAGCCCTCGCTACAGGCGTGCAGAGTCCTTTCAGTCATCTGAGTCCATAGTGCTTACCGCTCACCATTACTTGGGAGCCTGTTGTCCTTGTCTTCTCCTGCACGAGGGATGTGATGTTTCAAATGAAGCGAGTAGTTTCTTATTTTCATAGGAAGAAATAACTGGGAGATTAATTTAGCTTCCTGGAAGAAAGGAGCATGCTTTCTGAAGAGAAGTCGAGTAAATCAAGTTGATGGATGACTACCCTCAGCCTCTTGCTGTGCCGGTCAGACTGTGTGGTGTTGCTGGGCTGGCATTTCCCGCTCCTCCGTGCGCTCTTTTCTTGCACAGACTGAATTTTTGTAATCAGCTGCTGTGATATGAAGGGTCACTGGATAAAAGTCTTAATAAAAAGAATTGTTTCTGTGTTAGGCATCGGGAGGACCAGTTGCTACCAGTGGTTATATTTAGAGCAGTACCTAAGGAAACAAACAACCGATGTCCCACAGCCAGAATTAAAATAAGTTGGAAACTTTTAGAAAAAGGCAGTTGCTTAAAGAGCGGAGTCATTGCTGGGCAAACCAAGGACTGACCTTTCAAAGGCAGCCAGGAGGTGCTGACCTTCACCTCTATGTTCATGTCCCGTTAAAGATGTAAACGTGTGCAGTTTTGAGTTCTTCAGATACAACTTCTCACCTGCTTACCAGAGAATGTATTGGAGTCTTTGGAAGGTTCCTGGTGCCTTTCTCCTGCCTGTGTGCTTAACCCAGCCTGGGCTGGGTGTCCGTCCCAGCCCCGGCAATGCTCTCCTGTGCTCCCCACCAAGGGGTGCGGATGTTTCTCTGGGCTCCTGACCTCCATGGCTTGTAAAGCCCAGACTCTGGCTTTCCCGGGCCACGGAGGGAACTGAGGACCTGCAGGGCTTTGTCACCTACACAGGGTGTCAGTGTTGCTCCACGTCAGCACAGGGACTGAGCCCCCTAGAAAGCAAGACAGTGGGAAAGGACAGCAAATCTGACAGCAAGTTGGCCTGTGGCGTGGTTTTGGTCTCTGCATGCACTGCCCAGCCTTGAGGCTTCCTCACTCACTACTGTTTCCGTGGGCTATAGGTGACCCGGACCCAGACCCAGAGCCGGGTTGTCCCCTGATGCCTTCTGTGCCCCCGGGACGGCTGGATGACTGCGAGCGGATCGTCCAGAGCAGAGGTATGTGCATGCACTGACCTCGTCTTTCTGATAGTTTGCACTCCTGTAACTTTACTCTTCTGGCAGTAAGGAAACAATAGCAGCTGCCTAGCCCAAGGAGGTGCCAGGCAAGGTGGACAGTCCATGAAACCCTCTCTCTTGTACGCCACAACTACTGCAATGCGCATCTGATTGTCCAGCTCACAGTCTCCTTTTACCTCCTGGGCTGCTGTTCCTGGCCCGCTTCTTTTGCAGACAGAATATGTTTTGGAAGGCAATTGGCTTTGACGTCTGGCTGTGCTTTTCCCTACTTGGAAAGTCATCAAGACCTCTGCGGAGTGGGGAGCTGGGACTGCTACACTGCCCTGAGCAAAGCACAGGGTCAGTGCTGTGGGCACGGCTGCCTGGTACACCTCGGAGCTGTGCCAGTGCTTTGCTGGAACACCACTGGGATGAGCTGGACTGGCATTAACTTCGGGCTGGGGTGTGTGGGGTGTTTGGTGTGAAGAAAACTGCTCACCTGGGAGCAGCTTTAGCTGCTACAGCTGAATCTTCCTGCGACTGTGAGCAAAATCTGCCTTGAGTTTAAATTGGGCTTGAATTCCTCAGTTGCCCTTTCCCATAGGAGCAAAGCCTCTGCCATCACCTGCGGACCAGATGGGTGAGCCCAGGGAGCAGAGGAGCAGACCCCACTTTGTGCAGCACAGGTAAGCAGCTTTCGACAGAGTGTGTTTTATGCACTTCTCTTGAAAGCAACTCAGCGCAGCCCTGGGGTGAGAGGTGAGGCCTTGCGCCAGCCCTCAACACTGGCTGAGGTCCTAGCGCCCCAGAGATGGCAAAAAAACTTCCCCCACCACAGGCATTGGCAACCGGCATTGTACCCAAGGCTGGTCCTGGGGGCAGACGCGGGCCCCCACGGCACTGAGCACTGGCATCGTCCTTGTGCCATTGCCTGCCGTCGTTGCCAGCCTTCAGGTCGGTGCCAGCAGCTGCTGTCCCTGCACTGGGCATCCTGCCACGCTGCCCCTCTGCGCTGGGCAGCCAAGGTGGGGAGAAGGTGGATGGCAGTCTTGTGGATCCAGCANCGTACCCAAGGCTGGTCCTGCGGGCAGACGCGGGCCCCCATGGCACTGAGCACTGGCATCGTCCTTGTGCCATTGCCTGCCGTCGTTGCCAGCCTTCAGGTCGGTGCCAGCAGCTGCTGTCCCTGCACTGGGCATCCTGCCACGCTGCCCCTCTGCGCTGGGCAGCCAAGGTGGGGAGAAGGTGGATGGCAGTCTTGTGGATCCAGCAGTGCGGAGAAGCACTAGTGCTGACTTGGATGTGGGAGAACCTCAGGGCAGGGGTAAAAAGCGAATTTACAGGTGCGGGGCTGCCCTCCCCACAGCCCAGCGTCCCCAGCAGCAGGGCTCCTGATAAAATACCCTCTGCCTGAGCATGACCAGAGCAACTCCTCGGAGGTGGGGCCCAAACCCTTGAAATTTTCTTTGGAGTATAAGTATCACACAGTTTTATGCTTGTCCTCCTCCCAGGGGTCTTTTATGCTTTTATTGTTTATTGTCTTTTTTCTTTCCTGATTTTAATCTTGAATTTAAAAAACAAACCAAACCAAAACTAAGCACCACGCTCACCCCCCTTCTTTTCCCTTTGCACATGGAGAAAAAGAAAAAAGAAGCACAGCTCGAAAGGCAACATTTGATCCGTAGTAGTAAAGGATGGTGGGAGTCTGCTCCTGCTTGTTTTCTTCATCTGCACAAAGGTTCAGACTCGATATCTGGTGGCATTACATTTCTCAGCCTTAATGAGAGGGGAAAAGATGGCTGCAGGACAGAGCGATCTGCCTGAACAGCTCATAAACACGGTCCTGAAAGGACAGGAAAGTGAATAAACAAATACAGGAGCTTTGGACTTGAACAATGCCTGGTGAATGCTTGTTAGAGAAACACACATCTGGCCTAAAAAAAATTGCGAATGTGAAGGTTCAGGGCAAGAGCAGAGGTGTGTTACGTTTCCTTTGGATAGCAGCGAGCTCGGGGTAAGCGTCGAGTCCCCAGCCAGCAGAGCTGGGGACGCTGCAGGCAATGCCTGCTGGGCGACAGAGCCGGGGCAGCGCTGGCTGCTGCCTGGCCAGACCACCCCTGCTTCCCTGCGCTAGCGTCCCTGCCGAACCGAAGTAGCTGTAGGAGCTGTGAGGCTGGCTCTTGCTCAGTATTGAAGAGGGTTTTCTGAATCTCAGCTGTCACCATATTGACAGGGAGGGTTCTTAATTGGCCATCGAGGCTGGCGCTGACATGGGCTCCAAGGAAAGGTTTAGTTGCTAAATAGTCCCACAGAGCAAATGCTGACGTTATCTCCTCTCTTACCGTTTACTTAATGCTATTTTAGTATGCTCTCCAAAGGTGTTAAATCAGACAGATGAAAAAATACGTAACAGACAGTCAGATGTTACAGTGAGGACAGATGGACTGCCCTCAGCCTTGGCCCGTTGCTGTAGGTTTTCTCTCTCACTTACAAAGGCGACTGATGAGGATTTTTGAGGAACCACTCCTGAGAACCAGCTTTTAGGCCCATTTTCTCCTATGCTCATAATTTTCCTCTAGCCTCGCTGGCAGGGGAGGCAGGAGTGCCCACACTGCCCGTGACCCCTCGGGCAGAGCTGCTGCAGGGTGCCACGGTGCACATGGGAGGTGCTTCACGCACAAGTTAGTCTTTCTGCTGTTGTTTCTATTAACTGAAAATAGAAAACAGCGCAGAGTAACAGGGATCCTTGGGTCTGGACAAATAAAGAGTGCAGTTTCTAATGCTGTGAGCTGACAGGGAAGCTGTTGATTTGCAGCTTGCAAAGGCACAACCATGTTTCAAACTGGTTCTCCTTTACCCAGCCTGCTGAACACAAGAATTCATACACACACACACACATACTTATTTTAGACCACTCTTTAATACTGGCCTTACGGATATTGCATGAAGATGTTTTTTAGAACGCAAATCTCTTTATTTCATAATAAGAAAGATGCCAGCAGCAATTGTGCACAAGAGGTGGATGCTCCTGAATGAGCTCTACTTCACTTTTTTTGCAGTAGGTTGAATACACTGAATGTTTGCAGCTAATTCCTATGGGGAAGTTAAGAGCATAAACCTGTTGTGTTTCTGTTGCCTCCCAGCATGCCCCAGATGACAGAGGCGGCGGCCAGGCGAGCCCTTCTGCGCTTCGTGGCCTCCCGATGCTGCTACGGGAGCAGAGCCGCCGGAGAGCTGGCCATCCGACGGCTGCGGCAGCTGGGGATGTACCGAGTGAGTACCCCCAGGCCTGGCGCCTCGGGCGCTGCTTCTGAGCAGCTGGGATAATTTCCAATTACATAGTGATACCGGGCCACGAAGAACCATCCATTCATTACACTAAATGGCTTTCATTCTACTTTAAACGCAATCAAACAAGGGCTTTCCAAGGAAAGTCTACCTAAGAGCTGACTACAGGCTTTTAGAGCTGAAACGTCCATCCTCCTCTACAGCAGAGCACCACCTCGGCAAAGCCCCTGAAAGCCGCCTCTGATAGCTTAGCTTTGGCAACAGAGCCCTTTCCTTACCTAAACCACAGGAACCTGTGCTGCAGCTTGGTATTTTGAGCTTGGGCAAGCACACAGTGACCTGTAATGCCTCGCATGTCCCCAGCTGTGAATTTATTCTGGTAACATTTAATTCTACAGAAAACATGGGGGCTTTGGTTTTCTATCGTCATTCCTCTCACTGAAAATAGTTATTGCAGATTGGCGCTTGCTGCGGTTAGTAGCTGGCTCTTGCATCAGTCCTGGTTTGGGGAATCGCTGCCCAAGGTGGGTACCCAGCAAACCCAAACGGTGGTTCCTGTGCCAGGCTTTGGTGCGGGTCCTGCCTGGGCAGCCGTCCAGGAGAGTGCTGCTGTGCCCACCCCTGCTCCCTTTTCTGGGGAGGGGATGATGCAAGAGCATTGAGGAGCAGGGTGGTGGGGGTGCCCTTTGATAGGCACTTGGGGCGCACGCGGCCTTCCACCAGTGTTTGTTCCACTTCTGAGATTATTCGGATTACTCACAAGCGTTATCTGGGCCTTCCCTAAAAAATAAGCCACAGAATTCTCCAAATAATGGCAAAACACACTTTTGCTGTGAAAATCCCAACAAATTTTTCTCATGCATGTCATGCTCAGAGACAGAAGGGTCTGGGAATGCTCCTGAGACCCATTATTTGCAAGTCAAGGCTAAAATTTAAGGGCCTGCTTTGTGCAAGTTGTCTTTCTGGTAAGCGTGTGATATTTTTTTTTTTTTTTTCTTTTCTAGTATCGACTGGAGACATTCAGTGAGTCGAGGTTAAGCGAGTGGGCGTTCGAGCCCTTCACCAGTAAGTGACTGCCCCATATCCCACTGGAATAGCCCTAGTGGGATGGCAGCGCTTGCTGCCAGGGCTTGTGTGGCTCCTGGAGATGACTTGAGCCTGGTTTAATGTGCATCAGGTTTATCCGCTCCCTTGTGGCTGTTTGCACTCTGCAGGGCCTGTGAAATGGGCAAATGCTTTCCTCTGCAGGCTTAGTTTGCTTTCCTCTCACTGGGGGAGGTTTTGCAGCATGCCCTGGGAGCAGAGGCCGTTACTTACCTGCCTCTGCAGCAGTAATTTCCTAATGAGTGCTGTGTGTACTCAAAGCTTCATTTGGGATGGGCACCTGCACTCAGTGAAGCTCTTCACTGACCCACTGAGGACTGTGGGGCGCCCCCACCCCTGGTTTTTGGGTGACAGCTGATCCCAGGTACACACACAGGCCTGGAGGTTCTACTAGGAGGGCTGGGGGGAGACGAAGGCCATGTTGTGGTGGCAGAAGGATGCTCAGCACCTCGGGGTGCCCATGGCACAGACCATGTAGGACTGTTCCCTGTTGCGATTCCCACACGGGTACGGGGAGAGAAGTTGGCTGGTCTCCAGCAGTGCCAGGAGCCAGCCAGCCTCTGAGCACTGGTGGATAAGTGGTGTCCAGCAAGGTGGATAAGATGCTGTCCCCTGCAGAGCCCGGAGCAACTAGACCCCTCGGGGACACCCCCCTGGACCCCTGGGACGTGGAGGTTGGGGCCCCCCCACTCTTCCAGGGCCAGACGCGGCGCTGCCGGGTGTCCCGCTCGGCACTGATCAGGGTGAGTCCTTGCTTGCTGTCGGCTGCTCATAGGAGCCCCTTCCCTGGCTGATGGGCTCGTCAGAGTTTCCGTCCTTCCCTGGAACCCTCAGCTCCTCAGGACAGTGATGGGCGCCTCACCATGGTTCTCCTTTTCTTGGATTTTTCCTCATTAAATGCCAGGGGAAATAGTCAGAGATCCCTTCTTCCTCATGTTTTCTTCCTCTAGAATTTTGAGGACAAATTTTGCTGCAGCATTTTCAAGAAACAGCACTGGATAATCTTTCCTCTTTTGTTAATTTTTTTTTTAAACATTAGGAGAACATTTGTTTGGATGACAGTTTCCATTTAGCTTTTGACAAGCTGTATAGCTGGTCAATTTATTTCACTTTTTAAGTGATGAATAAATGATGATGAATAAAGAAAAAAAAATTACTTTCTTTTGCCAGCACTACATAGACATTTGCCTTTGTTAAATAATTATTATTTATGACTCCTTTAGTGGTCATACAGCACAATTTTATTGTGTTGGATTCTGTCCCATTAGGACCAGAATTTTATCACTGAATTTTGATGCAGGAAGAGTGCACGTGCATAGTATGAGATACCCGAAATCCGTGGGAGCTCTGTGCATGAATAATCCTCTGATTTCAGGACTGCCACAGATGTCACGGTCATGGCCGGGCCAAGTGCGGGGTGTGCCACGGGGCAGGTCGGGTAAGGAGCTGGGAAACCTTCCAGGAGGAAACCTGCATTTCCTATTCCTCTAAGTTTGGTCTTCATCTGCGAAATTACAGCGCGTGCTATCTTATTACTGCACTTACTATGAGGGCTGGAAGCCTGAGGGCAAGTTCTGTTTCATTCTCCCTTTGCCACCCTGTATCCCAAACCCGCTCGTGTTCAGTCCGGTTCCCAGCTGATGCTCCTAAGGTCTCCGCAGAGATGCGAATAGGATGTCAAAATCCTGCCCAGGTAGCAAAGAAGTCTTACCCCGTTCTTGGCCGATAGCCAGCATGTTGTAATGGTGAGAGGAAAAGGAGAATTCGCTTCTGCACTTTTGAAATGAGGTCCGATCTTAGGCATGAAATACAGCAAACGGGTTTGTCATCTTTCAGATATGCTCAGGTCTGTATTTGGGCTTTCTGAAGGGAGGAGGAGGCTTAACCTGGGGGTGCAAGTGCAGATACAAATCTGGCCTCCTGTCTTTATTTGTTCTTCTGCACAGATATTCCCAGACAGCCAAAAGACATATTGTTATTGCACTAAAATTACCGCTTAATTAAACTTAATCTGATTAAATACAAATACTTAAACAGGACTATACTACTAAATACATGAGTAAGTAACAGTGGAAAAACACACGTGTAAGAAAGGCATTTCAGCCTAGATGGTGTGTCCAGTTTGCGTCACTAGTGAGTTTAACTGGAACGCCTAATTAATCCAGAGTAACAATTTATGAGCTATTTTGTACACCTTCATTTGCTATGTACGTACTGGGCATATGCCTCTCTCTGCAAGCCTGAGTTAGCAATTATTCTGATAATGTGCATAAAAGCTTTTGATTTATAAACCTGATGTTTTTATTCTAGCAGTCACCACCTATTTTAATTCTTCGGTGTATTTGTAGACAAGGTGTGTAACGTGCAACGGGTCCCGACGGAGGCTGAAGCAGCAAAAGAGATGCCGGCTTTGTTCAGGTACAGGTCGCAAAAGGTACGATGGGCTCCTCTGCGCGTCAGTTAGTGCAGCTCTGCGCTGCCATGTTGCTCCCCTTAAACCGTGTTTGCTCACCCAACGGTATGCTTAGTGGAAACCAGTCATCCCAGTCCCACTGGCTTCGTGGAAGTTGTCAGCTGAGGGTCTGCCGGTAGGGGGAAAATACTGGAAAGTTGGTAGGGGAAAAAAAAGCCCTTAATCCAGCATGTTTGAGCCAAAATGACTCCACTCGTGGCAGAGGTGACAGTGGAGAGCCGGGGCATACTCTACACGCCTGCGTGCTTTCTTTTGTTTTCTGCCATGAAGATCACCTAACAGATAAAGCAGTACAGCAGTGGCTTTATTCTCCAGGAAAAATTGGTTTGAAATAGCCTTTTCCCCTGCTCTGATTTTTAAATGAACTTTCATTTTAACAGCTATTACTCATTCTGTGTGGCCCACCCTCAGCATTCAGAAACCAGGCCAGGGTCCCAAACTCATGAGAGAAATCTTAAGCTTTTGAAAAATACTAATTTTTTGGCTCTTCTTTCTTCCATTTTTTTTTACCTTTCTGTTACAAGAGTGTCTCATTTCCCAGCTTCGCTGGGAAACTGGAGTAAGCTTTGGGTTTTGCAGTGAGAGCAGGCTTTCTCAAACCTTCAGGAGCTGTGGCAGAAAAGACGCTCCGAGTGTCTCCAGGTCCATGCTGTACCTCCCGTCCTGGGTCTCAGTGGGCTCAGCACGGCAAGCGGGTGGTGGGTCGGGGCTGGAAGGAGCCGGCCCAGGATGGCAGCAGCAAACTTTGGAGCTGCTCTTAGGTCTGGTTCCCGCGGCGCGAGGTTGGGGTTTGAAAGATTTCACAGCCAGTGCTGGCTGGAGAGTTATTACCACCCTCTGTTTTTTCCAAACATGAAACTTAACAGGCTTAAAAATGATCTTTAAGTGACAAAAAAAAAAAAAAAGGCACTGTTCTGAAACTGTTTTGTTTATGTGGCTCCATTAAGTTTAAAATAACAGAGATGGTATCGTGCATAATCATGGCAGTCATTTTAAAGCATGAATCCACTGGGGCTAATGATGGCTTGAAGAGCCTTAATGAATCAGTTGTTAACTGCTGCTAATCTGTGTTGCATTGATGCAATCAAAATGCTCCATGCATAAGCATATGCCTCCTGCATCTGTTAGAAGCACAGGCAGCAGCGTCTTCAGTGACACTCGCCTTCCCACCGTTGTGTGGGGAAATTGTGATTATCCTTAATTAGATGTACAAATATATTCTTTGACTAATTCCACATTTACAAATAGATTTGAGGCTGGCATTAGTCATTTGTTTTTCCCAGCAAATACGCTGTATCCCTTGAGTCACCGACCAGGGGAGGACGTATATGCAGTGCACGTGCTATCATTGACTCCTTCCTGTACTGCTGACCCACACAACAGTCTGAGGCACATCACCCTCGGGTCTGCAGGCCTCTGAAAACCGGCAGTGTTTAAAATTCTGTTTAAAATCCTATTTGTTGCATCCAAAGGTGCAACACCTGTTCTGGCCAGGGCAGCAAGACCTGCGCAACCTGTCAGGGAGAGAAGAAGCTCCAACATTTCAAGCAGCTAGTGATAACCTGGTAAGCAGCACAGGCAGAAGTGCAGAGCTGTTGCTTTTATTCCTTATTTTACTGCAAGGCTTGGGAGCTCAGCTGGGCTCCCTGAGGGGAAGCTGGGAGAGTATTTATTGCCTTTGGTTGGGCAGAAACAGGGGCTTAGAGGGGCAGCTTTAGTCCTCAGTGATGGCAGTCTTGTCCATGGGGCGCAGTGGGAGCTGGAGTGGGTTCACAGGGGTAAAGGATTGTCCAAGGTCGCACAAGAGGTCAGAAATGGAGCTGGAGCAGCGGAGCTGCTGCGTGGTACAAGCTGGCACAGCCCAGACCCAAAGCCCCGGCAGCTGGGGGCAAGGTGGGGCACTGGCTGAGCTCCTTCTTCTGGGGCTTTGGTGACGGCCCGAGGCTGCTGGGGGTGGTGTTGCTCTGGCATTTCCCATTTGGGAGCTCCAGACAGGCACAGGTCTGCCAGATCAGACCTCCAGCTCCTTCGCAGGCCACCATCAGCCACTAACCATGCAAGTTGGTCCTACAAGTCATAGAGCAGAGGGTTCAGTGTAATAGGAGCTGTGGCTTTGGAAGGGGAATGTAAGACGTCTCCTGACGCAAGGTGTAGGAGGTGTAGGAGGCTCTGAAAGCTGTAAGGCAAGGTGATCACCATGAAGGTCTGATTTCAGGATTATTTATGCAAGAGTCATCCATGGTTCTTGCATATACAAGGTTATTAAGAAACCAATGCAGGAGTGCACAAAGGTTAGGTGGGCATGATTACTGTCCTTGGAAATCAGGGAGCATTCAAGCATTGCTTTGGCATTTAGAAAGAGCCTGGAGAGAGCTCAGCACCCTACAGCTCATGGATCATTCTGCTGCTTCCCCTCTCTCTTGCAGGAAGAACAATGTCTTTGAGTTTGTTTCCGAGCATCATCTGAACTTTCCAGGAGAGCTGCTCAGCAAAGTCAGCGGAGAGAATATATTTAGAGATGAAAACATGGTGGTGAGTGTGACTCTCGGGGCTGGAGGGGATTCCTCCCTGAGTGGCTGTGAATGAGGGGCGTGTGAAGGGGCTTCCAGCTGTGCATCTCCATTGCAGCAGCCTGTGGCCACTCTGGAAACGGTGATAACCAGTGCCCTCTCCTGCAGCGGAGCTGCCAAGTCCCTGTTCATAGGACACAGCTTTCCCGATTTCTACAGTCAAGAGAAATGCAGGGAGCAATGGGAGTATGAAATCCAGCAAAAGCGGGTCTTTTTCCATCAGCGGTCCCTGGGAGGTTGCAACTTTACTTCTCCCTGTAGGGGCATTGGGGCCAGGGAGCTCTCAGGCTGGAACAGAAATGCTTTGGCAGGAGCAGGCGTACCTGCAGGTGACCTGTGTGGTCTGACAGTACAGCACCAGGAGCAAAGCAGCAGGATGGCAGCGGGCCATTGCCCCTAGCTGGGGCAGAGCGTCCTTAGCTTCCTCTGAGGTACTGAGAGTTACTGGCTGTTCTGGCTGGCAAAACACGACCAACCCATGCTGCAGCAGTCAGCACTCAACTGCACCAGGTTACTTTTGGTGGTCGTGGCCAGATGAGCAGAAATCCCACCCCAGAGTCGTTCTCCGCAGCTCTCCAGCAATAGCAGGAGACATCCAGCAGCACATCCATCTCTGGGGCTTTTATATCGCCCCTTGCACCTCTTCCACTGCCTGCACAGCATCAGCACTGTCAGCCACAGACTCTGCAGGGTGAGGACATGGGACAGCAGCTCTTGCCCCTTGCAGGAGTGCCTGTGTGGCATCGCCATCGACCAGGAAACCTACCTGCCTGCGGAGCTGCCAAGAGCTCATCCCACAGGCAGGAGCTGATTCTGCCAGCTTTGGAGCCAGGATCCAGCCCAGAGGTGCTGCTGCTAGCAGGGGCTGCTTGCTGGGCTGTGGTGGGGACCCGCAGGTGCAGGGCCCTTAGACAAGATGTTCATCGCTGCTGGACATCTCTTCTCCTGCAGCTCCTGTGGTACGGGGCTCCTGGAGGGAACCTGCCTCTGTATACCTGCAAACATCTGGGGCAAAACAGTCCGACAATGGCTGAAGCACATCCTCTGCTACAGCCAGCGCCATTTCTGCACTGCTCAGTCCTCAGCTTGATTTTTTTAAAATGCAAATGAGTGAGGATTTAACCATGCATTTTTATTATTTATTAGTTGTTTTTACAATAACCTGTAGAAGCTTTAGTCATGTACCGGGACTAGGAGAACAGCCACTATCCAAGCATGGACCAGCTCTCTCCCCCAGAGAGCTGTTACTCAGTGTCATGCATCTGCAGTGAAGGCTTTGCTTCTGGTGTTGCAGAATCCCTTTGGGATTTGAATGATGTTTTAGCATCTGAGTCACTCTTCAACAGACGCTTTAGATTTGAAGTCCTATGAGCATTAAACCTGGTGGGCCTCTCACATGAATGGCTATCACTCCTGGCTATGCAAGAAGCAGCTGCATTCAAGACTCGTTCTGCTTTGCCCATAAGCCCAGCATTTCTTCTGTAAACTGTCTGCATGCTGGGGGAAACCAGAGAGGCTTTCAAAAACCTTTCAAATTTAACAGCTCTGCTGAAAGAAAGTGACAGTGAATGCTGTCGGGGCATAGAGTCACCCAGTGCCAGTTTAGGAACAGCGGGCTCTCCCTGCCTCTGTCCTGCTCCACGGCAGCACTAACCTCTGTCTAGAGAGGCAGCGTCCCTATTTCGGACACGTTTACATTTTGCTGGGGCGGGATGCCTTTGGAACTTCGAGCTTAGTATTTATTCTGTATTTTTCCCTTATATGCCCATGTCTTTCCTTGCATGGGCCAGCCTCAGGTGAAGTGAGTATGTTTGTGCCAGGCAAATAAGGTCTCTCCTTTGTGTGGTTGGGTTTATTTCTTGCAGGTGTACCCCATCATAGACTTTCCTGATCCCGAAATCTCCCTGGCCTCGCAGCGAGCCATTGCAGAGCACAATGCAGTCTTTGCCGTGTCCTCCCGCATCCTCCGGCAGGTAAGGGGGAGCCCGGAGCAGAGCCGCCCCCTTGCCTGCTGCACACCCCTGTGCCCGGGCTCAGCTGATGATGGTTGATTAGCAAGCTTGGTTAGACACAAGACGATGTTAAGAATAGTAACCAATTTCATTTTCTATTTAGAGGTGATCTTTAGCAGACCAAAAAGAAATTCTGATCACCAAAGAAATCTTAATAATCAAGCAAAATACCAGAGAAATAATTTTTCAAAAATTTATTGAAACATGTAGGTGACTGTGGTTATTACTGTTCCTTTTACCTTTTCAGAGTCCTGGCAAGCGTTATTTATTACCACTATTTTTATCTTCAAAGCTGATTTTGAATAAACATTAGGATTCCACTCCATCTGATTCTAGCTAGAGTGTTGTAATCTCTGTTGCTGCTGTTATAAATGTGATTGCAAATGCAAAAGTTTAGCTGGAACACGCTGTCTTTTCACCCACAGGAAAGAGAAGGTTTCACATTTAAAATGCAAGTAAACTGAGACCAAAATAAACTTAAAGGGAGATGGTTTGATTTCCCATGTGGTCTGTCAAAACCGGCTCTTTGGCGAATTTCTGTCTTCCAACTTCATTCCAGCCTATAATTTCCACTTCTCAGCATCAAAGACAGTTTGTTCACTAGATTGCTGCACACCATCCAAAGCATCCTCTAGCTGTATGGGAAAGCAGGTGCTGAAAACCTCCCGTCCTGCCAAACCCCCAGCACCACGTGGTGTTTATGCCGATTGGGGCTGCCTTCTGCCCGCGCTTTCCCCACCATTGAATTTTTCATCCCCTCCGCTTGTTGCTGGCTGAAGTTCTTCCGCTTAATAATCAGCATCTTTCGGAGAAAGCTGAGGGGAAGGTATCTCTTCTTTGCTTGGCTGACACTGTTTGAGTTTCTTAGGACGTTGGCCGTGTGTTGGAGGTAAATACCAGGAGCACAGATACCCTCTGGGGTTAGAGGGGCTGGAGCCTGGCAGACTTTGCTGGCCTCACTGGGCTTTATTTAAAACGGAGACTTTGTGTATGAGGAGGTGAGGGCTGGGGCGGGTGCCTGCCCCTCGGCTTCTCTCCGGGTTGCTGCGGGTTCAGTGGCGCTGCTGGTTGCCCCTGGCTGCTCAGGAGACCTGATCGGCTGCTGCGCACTGCTCGCTTTGCTCCCTCTCGCATCCCACCGAGCAGCCCTAAGGGGCTGGTGTATGTCGCTGAGCTGGAGCTGGAGGTCCTGGCTGATCACAGACAAAAAATTCACCAAAACTTGGGTTTGGTTGGTGTTAGGGAAAGGCAGAGATTGCTAAGCTTGTTCTGCAAAGGAAAGGAGGGAGCAAAGCAGGGCCCTCCATGAGGAGATAAGGTGCCAGGGCAGCACTGCTATGAGCCGATCTCCTGTAATTCAGCCATGAATAATAATTACCAGATAAGCGGAGATGAAAGCCGCTTCCTTCCCCCCTCAGACAGCAAAAGGAGCAGAGCAGCAGGGGTTAAATCTGCAGCAATTTCTACTGCAGTAACACAGCACAGTGCGGCCCATCACGGACATCTCTTCCTGCTTCCAAGGGCCAGAGGTGACTTGTGTCCACAAAGGTGGCGATCCCCCACCAAGCCGGTGTCGCTGGTGCACATCCAGACTCCTGTGGCTCCCCATGTTCCCAGGGCAAGGACAGGGAACCGCGTTCACACACAGATCTCAACCATGCGTGAGATGGGGGTATATGCTAACACATCAAGGACTGGAAACAAGGGCTTAAAGGATGTAATGAATTATCTTAAATTAGTTAGAAATGGACAACGGACTAGCATGCAAGGACTAAAATGTGCTACCTGCAGCTAGGGGAATTTTTGATGGCTGTAGTGATGGGCTGGTTGATCTCCATCGGATTTTCTTTTCCCCTTCAGAAAGCAGCAGCTGTCCCTGACCTGCAAGGCTTGTGGCTAAAAGCTTGTGGCTTTTTTCCTCTCTACACGTGTTGCTCTAAAGCGAGATACAGCATCTGCTCCAAACTGCTTATCTAATTTGAGCTTTTCCTTTCCCAGCGTCAAACAATTGAGCTAATCCCCATCACAGAAGTTCACTACCAGTATTCAGGGAAGCCTTACCTCTACTACATCTATGGGCTCGAAAACAAGGTGTACGCGCTGGACTACCCCGAGAGGTGCTGCTGCGGCTGCACCATCGTCTGAGTCGGTGCTGGGAGAAAAGCACAGTTACGGCAGCCGTCACCAGCGAAGCCCCTGCGCCGACGGGGACACGGGGATGCTCCAGGAGCTTTCCCACCACACCAGGTCTGCTTGCATCCGCAACAGAGGACAGCAAACAAAATGGAGAAGGGGAAGAAAACCATGACGTCCTCCCTCCAAACCACTTGTATCTCAGAGCTGGGGCCAGCTCCGGGCCTCTTGCTGGGCACGGGATCAGGCCTTTGGGTAAAGATTCCCCCCCATGGATGTTTTCCTTTCTTGTTGCAATGATGTATCATTAAAGTGATGCATATTGACAGAGATATTTTCAGTCCAGCTATGCAGTTTATGACTGGTGCCTTTTCCCCTCTTTCCCCATTTAATTTGTCAGTTTTCCTGAGTTGCTACATGATCTATAATGGTATTTCAAAATCTATCCAATTAGCAAATCTGACATCAAAGGATTTCATTTAAAAATACCCAGTGACACCATCTGAGGGGTGGTTGTACCAATAGAAATATTACTGTCTGAGAAAAAAAGGCTCTTGCGGTACGTGCTGTGTGCAATGCCCTCGGCAGCTGCAGGGATGGGGAGAGCAGGAGGTTGCAGGGGGGAGAGGCCGTGGGGTCACCCCTGTGCCTGTGGGTTGGGGGGGGTCGAGCTCTGCCGCTGGGGACAGCACCCGCTCCCCAGCCTCATCCAGACAAGGGGCATTGGCTCAAGTGCCTGCAGGAGGCAGTTCTGCCACGTCCTCCTCTTTCTCTTTTTTAGTCACTGATCTTGCAACATTAATCTCAGAAAAGCTTGCAGGAGAACCTCAGCTTGCTTTGAGTTTAAGGTTAATTTAATTTAAGTGCAAACACTTGTATTTGCAGCATAGAGCTTGAGTAGATGAAGCAAACAGACCCTAAAATGTTCAGAAATGTGCAAGCAAACAGAAAGACACGGACACTCATATTTAAAACCAAACCAAACAAGCCTCCTCTCCTCCCTCGTGATTTTTTACATAGTTCTTGTGCTGTTTGGGGCCTAACGGAGGGGTTTTGCAGGGGTGGTACTGGCAGCCCCCAAAAGACTGCAGCATCCAATGGGGATGTGCTTGCCCGCGCCCTGGCACGCTTGTCCATTGTCACTGCAGTGCCAGCAGAGTTAGCAGGCTATCACAGAAAAATCCGCAGGGGAGAAACACAGCTCGAGGGGCTGGGAAGTTTTTAAAAGATAAAGACCCATATGTCAGCTTGAACGGGGATTGTCAGGGGTGAGTAAGGAAAAAACTGCCTGGGGAAAGACATTTAGCAGCTGACATTTTAAACAAATGAGTTGAAAACTACTTTGTAAAGGAAGTATTTTCTAATGCTATTTCTAAAATGAAAAAAACCACTCGTTTTCTGCTAATATGTAAGCAGAGAGGATGAGAGGGAGCGAGGGAGAGAGGAGCTTTCCTGATTTTGCTGTGGGAGGAGAGACGCAGGCAGCAGCTGCCGTCCTGGCTCAGAGCGATGCTCGCCTGCATCCTCCCCGGCCCCGAGGCTTCTCCCAGGGTGGGTGCTTGGGGGTGTCTGATCAGAGCTGGTCTCAGCCCGTTAATCCTCCAGTTTTACTGGGGGATTTTGCTAGCAGAAGCGCCGTGCTCTGCGGCCTCCGTTTGGGCAGGGTGCTGGGAGCCCCAGGCAAACGGGCCTTTGTGCTCGCAGCGAAGGAGCTGCAGGGAAGTGCGGCACATGCAGCACCGCTGCCGCCCGCTCGCTCTGGGGTTGCTGTGGCTCTGAGCGGCCGCCGCCGCTGCCGCTGGGCGCTCTGCAGCCAAAGGGAACACAGGCACTAACGGCCTTCTTATTAAAACACATATTTTAAAGGGTTTTTTTGATGGCTAATTCTTGACTGGCTCTTTGCATGCCCATATAGGCGTGCCCCAGAGCAACGCTCAGACTGTTCCCAACAAAAGTTTGTTCAATCTTTAAACATCCACAGGGATGTCACTTCTTTCTTTTAGGCAAAACCTTTACTCCAGAGCTTCGAGAGTCCAGAGCACAAAGGAGGTAAGAGCACGTTTCCTTAGACAGCACTGCAGGATGCACATGCAGAGTCGTTCCTTCCCATATACATGCATATGCATATAAGTGTGTGTGTGTACTTACATGTAGATACGCAAGCATGTTGTATAGCCAGGCGCAGTGGAGCAGGCCAGCGGGGCACACAAATCGAGCAGGCTGCCTCCTGGCAGTGACGGATTGTTTTCGGCAGATGCATCTAATGCAGTTTTAGTCTGGCCTTATTCGGGTTAAACAAGTCCCTGATCTGTGTAAGGCTGAAAAATGACCCAAAGAGCTGATGCTGCAGCCCATCGTACTGTGTGGCCCGTGCAGCACAGGGGAGCGGGTGCTGGTGTTGGTGCTGGGGTTCCCTGGAAAGATCTGCGGGACCAGAGGACTCACCAGCTGTGGCCATGCAGACCTCATGCTGCTCACACGCAGGAGCTTTCCTGCAGTCTCTGCAGCCACAGCCAGGGCTTGGTTTTTGTCTTGTTTGAAGGGTTAAACCTGGGCAAGAGCTGAGCTGAGCTGAGCTGAGGCCCCCACCTCCATCACTGCAGCACCCCCAGAGCCCATTCAGCTTGCAGCTGGGCAACAAAACCTGTGGGGAGATGGAAACTGCTGCACATCAGCATAGAAATGGGTGTGACTCGGTGCACTCACAGAAGGTAAATTGTTGAGAAGAACATCAACAAAAGAGAGCGCACAACGAGCTGGAAAAGGCTCCCATATGTCAGGCAGTTAGGGCCGGCAGGGCAGAAGGGAGACAAGGGAGGTGCAGGGGTGCGCAGCCCTTGGGATGCTGCAGGGCACGGGGAGAGGGACAGGAGAGCAGGGATCAGGGGCTGACCCAGGGGAGCCGTCCTGTCCTAAGGTGACCGGGCTAGCAGCGACATGCAACCAGCAGCCATCCCCAGGCATGGTCTCGTCCCCTGCAGAGGGCTGGACCTGAGGCTGTCAGAGGGTACCTTGCTGTTTGAGAGGACCACACAACACCATCATGGCAAAGAAGAGAGAAGGGAGGGTGGTTTTCTTCTGAGCCACCAACAGAGAGACCAGACAGTTTGGATAAGCTTTAGAAGCAATCCAAACAGCCTAAATAATTATCAGATTCAGTCTGGACTGAGCAGTTGCTAGTGGTTGTTCAGAAACAAATAACAACTGCACTTTGCTCTCATCGAGTCATTCTTAAAGCACGAGATAAACTTCATCCTCCCTGCTGCTGCTGCCAGGGTGGAAAAGGCCAGCCTGTGGTCAGCGCCCTGATCCTGCCGTGGCAGCCGATGGGCAGAGGGATGGCGGTCCGTCCATCCTCCGCCTGCCTTCTGCCCGCACCGCCCCGGTCCCACCAGTGCCAGGGGTGGGGGCCACTCGCTGCAGGAGTGATCTCAGGGCCTTTAGCTCACTGCTTTTTGCTAAGTCCTCAAACCCGCCTGTGTTCCCATGCTCAGGGAAACGGTGCGGCCACCGATGTCTTGCCTGGGCACAGGAAGGCGCAGTGGGAGCAGGCAGAGGCTGCGGGGGGCTCCTGTCCTTGTGCTAAACCGTTACCCAGCCAAGGCAGGACGAGCACCCCTGGAAGAAGGCACACGTGGGACCGAGGGACTGACACCCAACGCCGGGTGCCGCCTCCCCTCATGGCCGCCTTAGGGCGGGAGTCCTGCCATTCCTGTTGCTTTTTTAATAGAACTTCAGCTATATTTAGATCAAAAATAAATACATTCTTGGCTTGAGCACCCTTTTCAATGCCTGATGAATGAGCAGGACCTCTTTCACAGGAAACTATAAAATTCCTGGGGTGATGGCTGGCCTCTGCCGGGGCGAAGGGAAGCAGATCTCCGTGCTCCTGCTCCGCCTGCCAGCCTGTGCTCAACGTCTTCGCTAGCAGAGAGGCCTGCTCANAAGGCACACGTGGGACCCAGGGACTGACACCCAACGCCGGGTGCCGCCTCCCCTCATGGCCGCCTTAGGGCGGGAGTCCTGCCATTCCTGTTGCTTTTTTAATAGAACTTCAGCTATATTTAGATCAAAAATAAATACATTCTTGGCTTGAGCACCCTTTTCAATGCCTGATGAATGAGCAGGACCTCTTTCACAGGAAACTATAAAATTCCTGGGGTGATGGCTGGCCTCTGCCGGGGCGAAGGGAAGCAGATCTCCGTGCTCCTGCTCCGCCTGCCAGCCTGTGCTCAACGTCTTCGCTAGCAGAGAGGCCTGCTCATTACTGTTACTAATAACTGCACTACCGCGTTTATTATTGATGCTGCATGGGAACGAGGAAAGGAACTTGATGATGCTGAAATCCTTCTGCTGTGTTTTAAGCAAAACAAAGCTTTGTAAGGCCCTGGCCTGGCTGGACTGTCAGAGATGCTGTTTGGGGACAGAACCCCAGCCTGGCAATTTTTAGCCCTCTCTTCCCGTCATGTTCCCCAGCACCATAACTAGGGCTGTTCGGGGGTCTTGCTAGTCCCTTAATTTCTCTTTATGGACTTGCTGCCCGGAATTCGTCCAGTGTGATCCCGAGCACACCCCACCCTGTGTGCCTGTGCAGCTGCCTGGGGTAACGAATGCCACGAACGCAGGCTGCAGCTTGAGCACAAGTGTAGATTTGCTTAAATTGGCCATATTTCAGTCGCTGCAGCACGTGTCTGAGTAATCTCTTGGTGGGGGCCCCATCTGCGATGAAGGGAGCAAACTCTGCTGGATGAGTCCACAGTTTCCCACCATCCCCCTGCCCCCTGAGTCTTTGAGAGTTCATAAAACAAGTTCAATCTTTTGACACAACAGCCTTAAATGCAATTTCATCCAATAAATGTGATAAATTGGTCGCAGTGGAAGTGCTTTCAGCTCATACTCTTCTGTTCCTGATGACAGGGGAGCATAGCATCACAGAAGATGGAAGGTGGATGGATTCTGGGTGGGTTTGGCTGGGCCCCCCCATGGCTCCCCTCCCTGCAGCCCCCTCCGCAGCTCCATCCCCCCCAGGGCCCTGAGCACACTGGGACAACACAAACACCTCCTCGGTGCCAGGAGGGATGAAGTCTTGCACTGAAGCCTACCAGCTTCCCACCGGCTCCCCTGTCCCGTCCAGGTCCCGAGGCCACCGGTGCCTGCTCCAGCCCCGGGAGCTGCAGGCAGGAGCCGTGTGCTCCCCTTCCTCACTTTAGCTTCCTCTGTGTGATTTTGCTTCTAGCACCTTTAAAATAACATTTCTTCTATTCACTAGAGCAGGTTCATCTCTTTAAGTTGAAAAGCCAAACGCGTACTGAAGAAACTCTTCAAAACCCAATATCTTCCCTGGAAAAAAATTCTCACTGCATTGATCTGTCCATCTATCTTAGCACCAAGATTCTTCACATACTGACCTCCTGACACAGCCTGCTTTTGTGGAGAAAATTGCTCCGAGTTAGGCTGCTTTTTCTCTCATCTTTTTGGGTCCTGGAGGGTTTTTTCCAGCATCTGAGGCTGCGCGGCACTCCACGCTCTCAACATGGTAATATCATATCTGTGTTTTGCGCTTGCTAATCAGCAGTCAAACTCCCATTTTAGGATATATTTTCACTAAAATGCAACCTTATTTGGCCTTTTCCTCTCTGTGATTCCGGTGACGTCACCCACCAAGCAGTCGATTCAAACAGCTATCGCCCCAGCCAGCCCCCGCGCAGCCTGAGGAGCTGCTGGGCTGGAGCCAGGGGAGGAGGCAGGGAGCGTGGGGCCAGCGTCCCCTCCCAGCAGGGACCTGGGGATGGTGGGGTCGTGAGCCTGAAACTTGTCCTCAGCAACAGTGGGGTCTGTGCTTGAAGGGAGCTTCCTCCACAGCATGGAGACTGGGATGCACTGGGGCTCTGCTGCTGGCACGTGGCAAGTGTGCCGAATCCTGCCCGGGCACCTGGGTGTGTTTAAATTAAAATCTACGCCCAAGCCACCCGCTGAGCCCCTCTTACACATCCTGGCATCAGACATGGCGTGTTACAGAGCACACACAGAGATGTGGGTACCACATTAGTGCTGCTTCTTGTGGCAGAGCAGGCAGCACGCCTGGCCCGCAGCAGTGCCCGGCGACGGAGGCTCTGCGGGCTGCAGCGAGCTGGGTTTTTTCCACGTCTGTACTTTTTCTCTCCCTGCCCACCCTGTGGCTCTGGCCGATCTGGCCATAATATTTACTGGTAATGAGACCAAGTAAATTGGTGGTAGCTCTGCAGTAAGTTAGAAGTGCTATTTCCTCCAGTACAAGCCAGACATCTTTTTCCTTCAGAATAACCAGCTTCACAGCTTACAGGAAGGTTTCTGTTCCAAATCCTACTCCCCTCAAACTCTGCTATTTACCGAGTAATCCACACGCACAACCTCGGACCACTTCCAGCCTCATCAAAAGATCGCCCACTGGGGTTTTCCTTCACTGTCCTGCTCACAATGCATTGTAGCCAGTGACAGCTCAGCAACTGGTTGTTCTTGCCTGGCAGCTCTGGCTGGAAGGGGAACACCGGTCCTTACAAATGTGTAATGGCGAGACCAGTGTCTTTATTGTCAGTTATTCACCATGGGGAATGAGGCGTTCTCCGACGGGGACAGGCTAAGAAACCGCTATTGAAGTCCTGCTGTCGCATGTGTGCAGGCAGCAGGGCTGTGCTCCGTGCTTATGCTCCCAGCTCTCCTGCCTGGCAGACCTGACAACACGCCGGGGCGGCTGTCTGCACAGAGCCAGGCACAGCACGGCTGGGATGGTGTGGGACAACCAGTTTTATTTCCTTGGGATGCCTTGGGACAACCGGCTTTACTTCCCTACTCCAGAACTTTCTTCTTGCCATGTCAGAAACTCACAGCCCAACTCTATAAATCTCCTTTTGGCTGAAACGCCACTATAAAAAAATCCTGTGCCAAGAGCTAATTAGAAATAAAAGGATTAATTTTGACAAATCAGATGAAATGGGATATTTCTGGGTTAGGGCTATTTCCCAATTGCATAAACCCAAACAAAACAAAACTCGCATATTAATGACTCCTAAGAGATAAACCAATTTATTTTGCTACATTTAAGAATTAATCTGAGTCATTTTTTTACGAGTGGTTTTGCCAGCTTGTGCTGCTGGTATTTCGGGCAATAAAAAGGCTGAGGGCTGTTTAGTTTGGGATGTCCATTGCCACCGGCTGGGACCGGGCAGCCCGGGCCATGGTCGTACAGTGCCCATCCCTCACAGATGCTCCTTAACTACCGCCTCAGGAAACCCTATTTTTCAGTGCCATGCACCTTGTGGGTGATGGAACGGCTCGGGAAGGTGTCCTGGGGGGAAAGGGAGTGGGACAACCTTGGGGTCAGGTTTGGGAGGGGGTGCGGGAGCTGCTGCATTTGTTGGGCAGGAGGTGCTCCCTCGGGCACCCCTCACTGTTGCTGCCACCACAGCACAAACAGGACCCTGCCAGGCAGACAACAAAGACGATAAAGCACATTTTCCAGTGTAAGATGCTCTGACTATTTATAATGAGAACGTAGAGAGCGGAAAAACATTTTGAAAATCCGTATTTGAGGCAGTATTCATGAAGCAGCGGCAAGAGTTGCACTAATCCCTTTGTTAACTCCACGGGTGTTGGAGTCCCCTTGACTTCTCGCATCTATTTTTGACATGGAGCAGCTCAGATGGTGAAGACATCAGCTAGTCACGCTTGCCCTGCTCCATGAGAAAACAAGGAAATACCTCTCCCACGCGCACATGGGAAGGGAAGGAAAAAAGTCCTTACAAATGACTGCAAGGGCCAGCGAGGGAAACCCTAGGCCGTCTCCCTCCCCAGGAGGCACTGCTGCAGGCAGGCGTGCGCTGGGGCTGGCGCTGGGGCTGGCGCTGGCTGGGTCGCTGCTCAGAGCAAGGCAAAGCGCCGAGCAGCGCACAGGTCAGGGCAGCCCCTCAGCTGGGGAGCCTCCTGCGGAACACGCCGGGCTCCACGGAGGGTCCCGCAGCTGGCCTGGGCTGTATTATTGCCGTGGAGATGCTAAAGATACTCAGCGTCCACCCGCGCGGCGGGGAGAGCAGCGCTCGGGGGTTATCCGCCGCACCGGGCCGCTTGTGCAATGGTTTCCCTGCCAGGGCAGGAGCAGGATGCGGAACACGGGTCTCTCTTTAGGAAACAAATACGCAGAGCTCTGCTGCTGTACAGTTCAAGCCCTTGTAGCAAAATACTAGTTGTAGGCTCGCAGCTCCTGGGGAGCGCTGAAGATCCCAGGCCGGCTTGTCCGGCCAGCTCCCTTTGGCTGGGAGAGCAGAAGCATCCTCTGCAGAGCCGCCGAGATCACACAGCTTTCTCCACCACACCTGCTAAATCAGAGGAAAGCATAGGAAAGATCAACTCTTTAATATTGTGCGAGGAAAACATTAATTAGACACGTTCTGTAACTGACAAATGCAGCATTATCAGGCCTTTTTTTTTGTTTTTCCTCTCACTCCTGACTGTGTTACTCTGTTCCCCCGGGCAGGTGACATGTTTATTTGCCCGAGCTGTAGCTGTAGGCTTGTATAGTCTTATCATTGTCAAAGCCAGCCTAGCTGAGAAGTGATTTTATCTTCTGCTCTCTGCTATTCTTGCTCCTTCGGGGCAGCCCTTGCGATAGAAGAGTAATTAGTAATGGGGCAGCAGCTCAGAAGAGGCTGTGGCATCATCTGTGGAGCTCCTTGTTTTCCCAGACAAACAAATGTTTCTAACTCTGTGTTGTTCTTGGGTTCAAAATTATTACAGATTAGTTACAGGGCTCACTATCATAAAGGGGTATGTTTTTAAGGATGAGGAAATACATTGATTGGTTCAGGCACTAAGAACATATGAAATAAATTGGATTTCATTTTGGGATTAAGGAGGAAAATCTAGGGTGGCTCCAAGACAAATTTGAGAACACATGATAGCTGCAGTTAATTGAAGTCTTTCAACCACATTTTTTTCCTAACCGTTTGAAATTTGTTTTCCCAGAATTGGGATCTCTCACAGAGAGCTGTGATTTGGGCTCACACACATCACTTTATATTTGATACTCCAAAACTAACTGGAATTTTGCATTCAGCTGCAGTTAAACACAGTGCCAGGGTACGTAGATTACTGTCAGCGTTTTATTTTTACAGGGGCTTTCTGCTCGTTCTCTTCTGTTCCAGTCCTCCACTGTCTTTTTCCCAGCTGAACAACCTGGTGGCAGTGCTGGCACAGGGACCCAGACCGGCTTGGGTGACCGACTGCTGCTGCAGAGGCTGGGTGGGGGCCGGGAGCACCCAGGGCACTGCAAGCACCCAGGGCGCTGCCTCTGCCTGGCTGGGGGAGGCCCCCGGGGGGCATGCACAAGCCTTGGAACTACTTGGACCACCATGCTTTTGATCCAGCAACCACGGCTCTGGTTGCTTCCATTAGTTTTGAATTCAGAGGAAAATAGTAGCGCCCAGATGTCCGAAGCTGGGCCAGGGGCACCCAGCACACCCGCCCTGCAGCAGGGGCCGGGAGCATTTATGTAGCCTTGTGTGGCATTGGGAGGCTGGATCTGAAGCCCCGCGCGGCTGCAGACCATCGGACATGTGCCGTCGTGGTGGCAGCCGCTGCACTGGGTCGTTTTGTCGTTCTTCTGCTCCCAGCTGCTCCGCCTCAGCTCCTACCAGAGAGCAGTGAGATTCCAGTGACGTTTCGCGACCACGTTCAGATGTGGCTTGTGCACTTGCTGACATTACCAGGGAAAGATTTATGAGCTGTATGAAACAATAATAAAAATTTCCATTTTGTTCTAAGCCACTTGAAGGAAAATAACTCCTTTCTGCATTAAAACAAAGAGAACAAAGGAAACACTGGGATCGTGTTTGTCCTTGGAGGCACACGGTGTAACAGCACTCCTATAAAGTTACTGCAAAATGAGGAACCTGCCTCTGGAGCAGCCCTTGACAGGTTGCAAATTCTGTTTTATTCAGTAAATCATTAAAAAAATTCTTTTGTAGCTATTACTGATATTTGCTCAGCTGACATCATTAAAAATTGCCGTTAAAAATAAGAAAGTTGAAATCCAGCTGAAGGTTACCTGGAGTCCTGGAACTCCTATTAATGGCTGTGCAGTCCCAGGGTTGTTTCTTATGAAAAGTGTAGGAAAGAGCAGCACCTGCACACCATTACGCTTCAGCCAGAGTTGGAGGATAAGTTGCATGAAATAATAACACCGGATGAAATGTGGTGCAAGCTGGACCCCGTTGATGGTACCCATAAATTCACCAGCAATCTTCAGCATTGTGCAGTTGTGCTGGGTTTGGTGTGACCACCTGCACGAAGTTTGTACGATGTCTGGCCCTGAAAGGCTCTTTAAGGGCAGTGCAGGCAGAGCCTGCCGCCCATGCTTAGACCTGGGCACTGCAGCCTGGCAGCCTCCAAAAACTCTGCTGTGGCCAAACGCAGCCCCTGGCTCGGGATGGAGGGGCTGGGGCCAGCTGTGCTCGCCTTTCCCACCGCTGCTCCCACCGCTTTCTGGGCTTTTCGTGATAACCATACACAGCACCTCTCTTCCTCGTTTTCATGCAGGTACCAGTCACCTTTCACCCATTTGGCGATGGTTGGCCCCTGCATGCACACTCAGAATTATCTTTGCATGCAAATATGGACGTGAGCTGTGAGGCAGGGGAAGGCCTTACATTAATCAGTGTTCCAGCCGTGCAAAGGAAAGCAGAGGCATTGCCACGTTGGCTTCCAGAGAAAGGTGTTGATGAGAAAACACCAACCACAACCCTAAACCTCCAGTGAAGGGCAGGAGGAGGCGAGAGGACACTGGTGAGATCTTCCAGCATCACGCCTGTAACACTGAGATTGGGGTGAAAGGCAGACCAGTCCCTGGTGGCTTCCCATACCCTGGTGGTATCGGATACCCCATGGCCCGACCCACAGGTGACCCGGGACGGCCGTTGATAGAAAGTCCACCTGCAGAACTCGGGGCGGCCCTTGGAGCGGGGTGGCTCAGGACACCAAAGGAGCTGGCAGAGCTGGCAGAAGCCCCAGGAAAAGCCGTTTGCAGCTGTCTTGTGAATTTTTCCTAAAAGCAGCCAAAATAACAAGAAGACTAAAAATCTCATATGCCAAGTGAGGGGCTGATGTTCCTGCACAGACGTTGCATGCTCCGCATTCTGCCGGCCGGGAGCAGGCGGTGTGAGCAAGCTGGGGGCTCTCTGTAGGGTCTGCGATCAGCATTTAGTACCAAGAGGCTTGTTGCCTGAGGCCGTAGTCAGCCCCTTGAAAATGTATTATATTGGAGGCCCAAAGTGATGCAACGGCTTCCTGTTACAACCAAATGCATCTGGTTTGGGTTTTCAGATTTATCCCCTGGTCCTTGCCATAAGGGGCTAGTGCTTTGCCAACCCATTGTTTCTCCACTGGAAACAGATGGTGTGGGCTAAAAATGCGACTGCGTTCAAACCCGATTCCAAGTACTTAATTTCAACCTGCCGGCCAGATGCGTTTTTAGAGATCTGCCTCTTTGCCACCCGAGTGCCCTGTCCCCTGGGTGGTGGCCGCACCGTGGACCTGGGGACAAGGTGCAAGAAAGACACACGCGCACAGCACTGGGACCTGTCCCTGCCCCTGATCTTGTGTTTCCCAGGGCAGACAGACCCACATTTGAAATCCATAAACCCATCCATTTCCGTGCTAGAATTGTTTAATTTCCCAGACCCTGATTTATCTCTGCCTGGAGTTTTTCTTCAAACTAGGTGAAATCAAGAACCAAAGGTGTTCCGAGAACTTAAATCTGATGGAAAGCTCACTCCTTCTTGGAAGAGGATAAATAGATCAATACTCACGTTCATGGCAGCCTTTCTAAGTCACATTTCTGTTGACCAAGAAGCCATAAAGAGCAGCTACTTCAGGGAAGACACCCTTATCCTGATACAAAATTTTTGTCAAAATTGATTGAAACTTAGCTAGAGAGTTTTGCAGGAGCTACTGGTATTTCAAAATTTGTTCTGATATAAAACAAAAAAAGGCCTACATTTTTCCCCCAGGCAACAGCATTTGTAGGAAAATCCTTGAATAATCCTGGCTTTCTTTTGGTGAAAGATCCTGGGGCAAATTTTCTGGTGCTGTCAATAAATACTCTTCCTGAATCCTCTGTGCTTTGCCATGAAGAGTGTTGACTACAGTCTCCATCTCTCCAAGCCCTGTGCTTTCGACAGCCCCGACTCTTTCCCCAGGCCGTTACTCAGCCGCCAAACCTTGATGCCAGCATTCTTCGCTCCAGACAGAGTAAGCCAGGTTTTCCCTGCTGCTACTCAACTGGCTGCAGCAAGTTTCCGCAGGGGAATGTGGCCCGATGAGTTTAATCACAGGGTACTTTCAGGCTCCTTCAAAGTGTAGATGTAAGTGTCATAAGAGGGACTATCGACTGGAATACGACAACCAGAAAGTTGATGCAAATTCTAAATGCTATGCCTTGCTGAAGTGTTTAAAGCCAGACCAAGAAAAAAAATAAAGGTTTCTGCTTGAAGATTTAAGAGTAGGCTGCAGCCTCAGATAGATCAGTTATATTCAAACTGCCCATAGGGTATCAAAGATAAAAGGACAGGATTTCTGGAAAAAGTCACACAAAACAAACCAAAAATTGGGCCACTGAGGCTGGCTGAGGTGTTGAGCTGCAGCCTACTCCTTCCGATGGGAGTAAGCGCTGCCCATGACCCTGGCTTGACTTCCATAGGTGCCAAAACCAGGTTCCTCTTTAAGAGTGGCTTTACTTCCTCCCCTAAGCAAATGCCTATGCCACAATATTATGGGCTGGGCATTTCGAACACCAGCAGCAGGGAAGGGAAGTGTCAACAGTGACAGGCTGCAGGCAATGGAGCACTGACTCCATCCCAGCCAGCCCCAGCACGCCGGAGGACAGGGGAAAGCTGCTGGGAGGCGGTGCGGTTTGCATGCTGCCAGCTGGGCATGTGGCATTTCCCAAGGTTTGTGGAGAGCATGTTTCATTTGCTGAACTTTTATGGTTTAAATATTGTGCCCGACAGGCAAGTAAATTATTGTATATTCTAAACGAGGCAGAACACGTGGGTTGTTTTCCGCTGTAAACACTAGGATTTGATTTGTCTAAACTTGTCCTTCAGGGGTGGGGGAAGTCTTAAAGCATAAGATATTTGTAACTCTTTTGAGTTTGTTTGTACTGAAAATATGGCAGGGCTCTCTTTTTGGCTGGTGTGCCTCAGTGAGCGCATCGCTGGCACGCCAAGGAGGGCACCGGGCAGCGGGGTCAGCCAGGCTGGAGCTAGGGCACCTTCCAAAATCACTGGGAACTCCTTGGGGTCTACCAGTGGCCTCGGGGACTGATTTCCTAGGGGTTGGATTAGTCCCTCTTTATTCATATCTAGTGGTGCCTTGGGGATTTGCCAAGTTGCTGATATAATGAGTTTTATCGAGAGCGCTGGCCTGTCCCTGGCAGCCCCTCACTGCACTGCAGCAGCAGGACGGCAAAGAGCAAGTGACACGGAGAGATCTTGGTGTCCCTTTACTTTAAACCAACATGACGTGTTGAAACAAAGCCTCACCCAGGGCTGTGCAGATGGCAGTCACCCAGGGGGCTGTGGCCAGGTCGGGCAGGATGCATCCCCGGAGCAGCCAACTGGGATGCCAGGCTCACCAGCACAAGGGCGCTTCGGCTGCGTGCTGACAACTGAGAAGCAAGCAGGCTCCTCAGCAGAGCAAAAGCAGGTCTGCAGGTAGGAGAATCCCTGTGTGGGACCACAGCGATGTGGCCAGAGGAAGCCCCGCTTGGGTGCTTTTGGGAAGGCAGCAGATGATCCATGTGGCTTGGGAGGGTTCAGGAACAGCAGTGGCTGGAAACTTGCTGGGGGAGCAGGGCAGGCAGGGGATGGCAGTGATTTGAAAAATTGAATCCAGGTTTAGGATTCCCCCTAGCAGCCTTTCTCCCAGCTGTATTTAATAATGCAGGCATGCGTCAGGAGCTAGTGAGCCCAACTGTCTGCAAGCGTTCAGCTCTGTGGTTAGCTTCCAGGCAGAGCCAGTCTCTGGCAGCAAGAGCTTTAACCCCCGGGCTGCCTGCTGGGACAGACAGGCACATGGTGCTGGAGGGGCTGCAAGCCGGCCCACCGAGCCGGGGAGAGCCAGGGGTTGCACAGCCAAGTGCACGGTGGAGCCCCATCAGCACAGCCTTGGCTCCTGCTCCTCCGAAGGCACCGAGCTCCCCAGCAGCCAGGGGTTGGCAGAACACTAAGCCCTGCTCCAGTGTTTGATCTCCCTTGAAAAGTCTCTGGGAAGTGGGTCAATGTCTCCAAGTGTCACAAACTCACATTTTTAGCCCTGCAAGCAGTAAGGTTCCACGTTACGAAAGATGCTAACGTCACCTAGAGCAAACCAGGAACAACGGGAAATATTTTCAGTGTGGCTCCAAATAAGAATTATTGCGGGAGGCGGATGCAAGGACAGACCCTGAGCACTGTGGGTCGCAGCCCCAGGGACAGGCTCATCCCCTCATAGGGCCAGAGCACCCTGCTGCGGCCGTGGTTTTAAAGGAGTCGCAGTGGAAATGCTCAGAAAGAGACGTGGTCTCCTAAAGGCATCCATGTCACAAGGACTTCTTCCTTGCTCCCAGTCTTTTCTTTTGAATAGTTTACGGCCAAACCCTGCTTTTAAAGAGGTGTCTTGGAGATGTAACATCTGGCCACAGAAGATAGCGTTCTGGATGCTGATATGTCAAGGTAACACCTCCACATCCTTTGGGCAGTGCTAATATTTGGACAGTGTGAAAACATAACCAGCATTTCTTAGTTTAGATTAATGCCCTGGCTGCGCCCCAGTTCTCGCCAACCTGCGAGACACTGCCTGGATTTCCTCCCACTCCTTAAGCAGCACAGGGCTTAGGGCTTGACATTGGCACTCGGTGTTTAAACAAAATACACGTTAATATCTGTGGAAGCAATGCCTGAGTAATAGCTGCAGGAACAGACACGATTAAGGGCTGTAGAGAAAAACAATTGAGCTGATCAGCCAAAATGGTAGGAAAGCAACTCCGCAAATACAATTTTTTTGTCTCTCAAAAATAAAGAAGGAGCCTGAGGTTGCTGGGAGCTGTGCTCTGAATATTCATGGGGTATTACTGGTCCTCAGGCAGCGCTCATTTGCATTGAGGATAAGGAAGGCCACCAACCGCTAACCTTTGCGATTTAGTCTTTCATTTCCCGCATTAGTACACTATGCAAAAAGCTGAAAGTGGCGGTCACGGTGTATTAGTCCTGATAACAGTTGCGTGAAATCAGGCTGAACTCCCTTGTTTGCCCAAAGAGAGGAACCTGGGCCCGAGTCTGGGGAGAAGAGGAGGATTTTCTCCCAGCCCGATAACACCGGCGGCCCTGCCGGAGCAGGGGGAAGCGTGGAAGGAGCACTCGCTGTTGGCACTTGCCCGGGACGTGCGGTTTGGCACTGCAGGGCGTGGAAACACCCATGGAAAAAGCAACCCGAGAACAGCGCGGCTCTGTCTCTCCTGTGGCCCAGCTTCTACAACAGCCATCTGTTTGCTGGCCTCTGGGTTTGGAGGAAGCGCTGGTGAATTGGAGGCTGAGGAACAAAACATTTAATTTGGGTTTGTGGCATGTGCAAGCACACAAGGGCAGCAGGAAGCGCAGTGAGGGCTCTGTTTTACTTTCCCCCCGCCAAAAAAAGAAGGTGTAACTCCAGTGTCGTGCCCATGTAAGGCCATGCAGACGCGATGTACGAGACAAACTGGCTCTTGGGAAGTTCCCAACCACAGTCCAGCTCCATGAGACAAACACAACCCGAAAATGCAGTCCCTGCACTACCGACTGCTGGGATGCTGCCCATTACTGGGCTGGGAGAGATGAGGAGGAAGGGTCTCCCCGCACTGCCAGCGGGGTTGTACAGCTGGGGTGGGGGTCCGTGCATGGCTCTTCTTATGCACTAATACGCTGGAGACCAACCTGGACCAAACGGCTGGGTCTCCATTATGGGAGGGGAGTGAAGGCTCTGTGCCCGTGGGATGTGGGACAGGCGATGTTCCCTGGGATGGGAGTGACGCGCGGGGCAGCCGCTCTGCCTGCGCCAGGCACAAACGAACAAGCCCATTTGTCATCGCTGGGTTTGCTGGGCTGACAGATTAACAGGAATGCAACGCTAATTGCAGCAAGCGTGATTTTTCCATCCTAACCTGCCACCTCCTGACTTTCCTTTAGCTTCTCATCACATGGTTTAAAACATCTTCTGTTAGCACAGGAACCGCTTTGTGGCATCTGGAGATGGACGAGCACAATGGACTCAGCAGCTCTGTAACACAGCAACTACACATTAGCTGTGGAGAAGAACAGCAGCATGAGAGGACTTCATTAAAGCACGGCTCCAGTGCAGACACAAGGAAGCCACTGTACTTACACTGTTTATAAACTGGCTGATGGTGTTTGCAGAGGGATTCCCTTGAATCACCACTTCTTTTCATTGTCTGTTCTCTCTCATCCTGCCTGAGCCAGCATCCCTCCTCTCCGCCGGCACAGGGGCACTACCGGAGCTGCTTGTCACAACTCCGCTCTCTTGCAGCCACAGGCAGGTCCGTCCCAAACCCCAGGGAATTTATGAAAACCTCTCAACATTAGGCACAGTCAGTTTATCAAGAGTAGTTAATTAAAGGCAACTTGCTGTAATTAATTTGAAGATTCCCAGAGTCTGCAATTGTTCAGTCCCTGTAAAGCACCAGAAAAGAAAAACTGCTGCAACAAGTTTTCTTCAGGTTTGAAAAATGCCCTTTCTTTTCTGAGTAAATTCAGAGCTGCAAAAACAGAAGGCTGGTGCCTTCCAGTTCAACGGTTTTTGAGTCCCGTTCCACTAAAAAGGTTGCTTTTCAAGCCTTGTCAATCTAAGGAAATTTATTTAGGCAGTCTCAAGGGAAGGTATTGGCAAAGTATTAATAGGTTTCTTTCATAAAAGAGGCCTTTATTCACTGGTCTTTAAGTTGCCCTGTGTCTCGTTCGGCTTTCTGAGTTCATGTGCAGAGAAAACGCCGGTCTTTGACAGTCTCCATGCTTCAACACCGTTGTGGGTCTCCAGAGGAATTTGCTAAGCCCATAATGAAACATCTGGCTCAACCATAACACAGCTGTGTGTGGCGCGTCTCACCCTCGGCGGTGAGGTGCTGTAGCCCTCGGCCTTACCGGCATCTCAACTAAACCTGCGGCTCGGCGCAGCCTGCTGCCAGGGGCACGCTGGAAGCGAGTGGCTGGGCAGCGCAGGCAGCCTGCTGGGAGATACGCTGGTGCAAAGGCAGATGAGTCACACAGAAAATAACCCACCTAGCTGCACATGCTTTCTTACTCCAGATGTGTTGCAGCTTGCCTGCTAAAATTGCACTGTGACAGAAACTGCTTCATGGAAAAGGCCCTTCCCCACTCGGGACCATGGATGGAGATGAAGCGTGGGCAGTTGGAACGCCAGAAGACTGAGTGTGCCCGTAGCGTTTGGGACCTGCAGACCTGGCCTCCCATCGTGGAGGTTCTACCCCGTCTCACCACCTGGCCGCCTTCCCACAGCTCTTACCGACACAGGCTACTGGCTTCGACCCTAGCTGCGGGGCATGGGTTACCCTCGTGATTCGGGGGACAAACTTCTAACAAAGGCTGTAGAAAAGCAATGGGAGAATTATCCTTGACAATGGAATAGAGCAGTGAAGTATGTCAGCGCTTCGCACAATTTAAAAAAAATCTGATTCACAAAAGCGTGTTCAGACGCTGAGGCGCTGGTCCCGCAGCCAGCCGGGCGATGAGGCACGGCCGCAGCTCACCCTGACGTCAGCAACCAGGGCTGGGTGTGCATTTCTCAGTGGGGTTCCCTGTCTGCAAGATGGTTTTGAGCTGACACCTGGAAGTTACTTGAAGGAGAAGTGGTTATTTGAACACTAACCATCACGATTTGTTCAGAAGGCGCTTTGCTTCCGGGAAGACAGAACCCGGTTCCCTTCAGTTTTCTTTTACTAGTGGTACAATGCAATGTGTGGGTATGTAAAGTTATAAATCAGGTATTCCTGCAGACGTGCAAGGCAGGACGGGAGAAGCACCGTCAGACGAGCACCGTGCCACGGGGCTGCTGGAGATGCTTGCAAGCATTACCTCTTGACATAAGGCAACAATGCATAAAAAACTCATTGTAGAGAGATTTACTTTTTTGGTGATTTAGCTGAAGAAGTTGAGTTAAAAAGTAAATAAAAGCTCAAATTAGATTTATATAGGCATAATTAACCTCACTTTTTATAGTATAACACAGACCCATATGAACTTTATTTAGCTGAGTTCGAAAGCAGCAGCTGTGCAAGTCTCTGGAAGGGTGTTTCCACTGAAACACACCAGCACTTCATGAATACTTGTTTTTGCACCTCTAAATTTTTCTCTCTGGGGCTTTTAAGCAAGTTTTATTGCAGTGTTTATATAGCCACCTCAGTCTGCCTTTGGTTTATGTTTTTCTCACCTGAAGCCACTGAATTTTGAGTTAGTTATAGGTATCTGAAAACACATTCTTTTAAGAATTGACTGCACTAATAAAACTCCTTAAAAGTTCTGTTTAACACAGTTATCTTCTGCTCAGGTATCAGATTCTTACTGAGTTATACTCAGGATCAACAAATTTTCTATGGCTGTTTGTTACCACCGAGGTAAATAACACAAATCGCATCAATTCCAACAAGTCAGGACCAAGTCAATTCACTGGAGAAATATCCAGGCAAATGGATTTTTTCTTGAAAAACGTTGTAAAGGAGAATGCTGCTTAGCTTTTCTTGCAAAGAGTGATGTGAAACGCAGCCTTATCCCCATCGATCCAAACCTCAGCCTCTCAAGCCGGAGCAAAACAGCCTTTTCCAGGCTGGGAGGAAGAATCCTGCAAAGCAGAACTGCTCTCATGCATTGTCAAGAGCTATGCACTGCAGGAAAAGGTCAGAAGAGCTTATTTCTTCTCCCCTTTAAGGATTTCCGTACCTTTTCTGCACGGTCCTAGAAGCGCAGGGTGTGCAGTGTTGGCCCCAGGCCCACACATCATCCGTGCCTCACCCTGTCACCATTCATTTGCTCCTGATGACAGAGCTCCTTCTCCATGGGTTCAGGGCCCATAAATAAACCACAGCGCTCAGGTGTTTTCCATAGACCTCCAAGGGAAACCTGTTAAATGTCTCCAGATCCACCTTCCTTGTGGCTCTGCCTAGGGAAACTTGTGCAAAGCAGCGGTGGGAGCAAGCCTTACCGTGAGCCTCCAACCAGCTTCCCAGTGCCTCCTCAATGCTGATGGGCTGACTGACACCTACCGCTGAAGGTGTAAGCCCATTAACAGAAAGATATTGTCCTCCTGTCACAGGGATAGCTCGTTTTCTCCTACCCGTCCAAACTGAGAGATTTTATTTCAAGTTCTATCGTTTGCCTTAGAATAGGTATTTTGAACATATACAAAGAACGAGCGCTCACTTAAGCAAAGGGCTCCCTTCCTTCAAGCCCACCTTCCTTGCTGAGATGCATAAAGACATTGCCCCAGCCCCTGCTCATTTCTTAATTTTCTCCCCACCTTAGCAGCGGAGGCTCCCCACGCTCGTGTGGGCAGGGGCATGCAGGACCCCCCCCCTCCACAGCGGGGGCCACCTCCTCCTCTGGCCCCAGGGTACGCGTGGCCCTCGGTGGGGGGGGGGAAGCCATGGGAAACCTGGGAGGAGGAAGGTGACCAGAATGGAGCCGCTGTCCTTAAACAGCCTCTGCCTTGCCACTGGCAAAATCCTCCCAAATCACAAACAGACAGTCCCTTTTTCTTCCTCAAATATTTCTTAAAAAAAAAAAAAGGGACCACAAATAAGACAGCACTCCAAATATTTGTAGATTCAGATCAGTTAAGCTTTGAAAAACTTCAGCTTGCAAAACTTCAGCTGAAATGTGGTTTCTTCCCAGTCAGCGGTTATTTTCTCTCTGCTGATGGGCTCTGCCCTCCCTCCCAGCCATTCCATGCTCCCAGCTGGGTCTGCAGTCAGGGGGAGCAGGTGAAGGATGCCCCACCATGCCCGGCACAGCCCTTCGCACCCCGGCTGGGTCTGTGGGCTCATCCCTTGGCTGCCAGCGTGTGCCAGCCCATGGGCTCCAGCCAGGGCCGGGGCTCAGGCATGGCCAGACGTCCCCGCCAGAGCTGCCACGCTCCAATTGCTCCTCCAGTAAAGAGCTTATTTTCAAAGTGCTTCCTCTCCTACACCATCTCAAGGAAATGCTGGGGGTAACTGCACTCACTAAGCCTCCTAAATAATTAACCTCAAATAAGTAACGGCACTGGGCAATGAGTTAATTTTATCCCAACATTTAAGCATCTGCAGATTTTGCAGAGTTAGGAAGGCTTCCCCAGGAATGCCGTTGCCTCCCGCAGCCCACTCCTCTCGCCACTGACACCCGCCCGTGCAGGCAGGGCTCTCCCGGCAGTGCCATTGCACACGAGCTGCGGCCCTGCACCCCCTGGCCCCCGTGCTGCTGTTTCAGCCTCTCTCCTTGGGCTGTCGCAGCCCTGTTTACCAACACCAGCCAGCGTCTCGGACGCAGGGATGGCGGCGTGCTCTGGCCTGTGAAATGCTGCAGCACCCCAGACCTTCCTCCCCTCTTCCTCACAGGAGCCCTCACCCCACGGCAGCTCCTGCCCTTCCCTTGGGCAGCACGCCTGCCCCGAGACCAGCAAGGGCACTCAAGCAAAACCTGGGAGACTGTCATATCCAGAAATAGTTTATTTAAAGTTTCAGGCACATTTTCATGTATAGTCAGTCATATTTAGGACAACAATTATACAGAACATTTGAGTTCAAATTGGAGCCGAATGTTCATGTAGGAGGCACAACGTCCTTGTGCTCGCTGTCTTTGGCCATTGACAAGAGGAAATTAAGAAGTTTGTCCTTTGCAGGTACACAAGCTAAAACACTGGCATCAGCTGCGGCAATACGCAGTGCTCCGTCAGCCATTAGACAAAGCAGTGTATCCCCGTGCTCCCGTGAAAGAGAAAGATTCATTTTAAAAACCCATCAGGTGAGAAGTTCAGCTCACCGGTTCAGCCCTTAAGGACTGCGCCGACTGGCACACACCAGCCCTCCACACCATCCGTGCGGTACCCCTGAGCCATGAGCAGCATCCAGGTCTACGGAGAGGTCTCACAGCAGCAGCACTGAAATTCACGTATTGGCAACACGGGAACGTTACCGGCCCTGTGGCACTGTCACCCCCCGGCCTTGCCAGCTCCCCAGGAAGGGCGGCGGAGGTGCTTGGCACACTGTGGTGCTTGGTCAGTGCAGTGAGACCTGTTCCCATACGTGGCTGTTACAAAACCCCTCACCCTGCCCTGTCTGTTCTCACTTGGCAGAGAGCAAACCTGGCATAGCCGGGATGTGCAGCTTCAGGCATCCAAACTACTGGATTTTCCAGTTAAAGGAACCCAGTGCAAAGCTTGGGGATAAAACAAACAAGCAAACGAACACAGCCCAGCACACAGGAACAGCTGTGGGGACTGGGCATGTCTCTGACCAAAGCCACGCTGAAAGCTCAACCTCCACGCAACATCCCAAACACAGAGACACCCACGTCTTCAGGTCCTCATCACCCTGGCTGTCCGACCACAGCCAGGCGAGAGGATTTTCACCCAAGCTGTTCATGCGAACATGAGCTGCTCGCTCAGGGCTGTGGACAAACGCAGCTCTTCCTCCAGCTGCCCGGAGGAGCGCGGCAGGTCCTGGGAGACGCGCACTCAGGCAGGGTCCGAGCATCCCATCACACCCCAGTCCCTGTTGCCTGTCCCACTGCCTGCCTCTTCGTTAGTTTTTATTTCGCTTCCCCATCTGTCTGGCTGTTCAAACCAGCAGTGTTACTTGCAGTGTCATGAGATGAGCTCATCTCTGACAGGTGGCTCTAACACTGCTGGTGAGGTGCAGGGACATTAAAGGCCTCAGCCCCAGCACGATGCGGACGAGCTGGATCAGCAAGCACAATTGCTGTCACAGTCCTCGTCAGGGACCTTTGCCATGGGCGGGGAAGGAGGTCACGCTAACTGCCTGGGGGCTCGCGTGCTGCGCTGCCCACTGACCCTCGCACCCGGGGTCCCACGGCAGCCTGTACCAGCTACGGGTCATGCACACAGCCAGACAGCACAGAGCGGCCTTTGTACAGGAGCCTTTATTTGAAATGATGGACTGGACACAGCTGAGGTACAAGACGCTTTTCAAACAGTCACACAACACAGTCTTCGCCCATAGCCTATTCCTGCCATACACAGCAACCCTGTGAAACACCCCAATTTATTAATACACCTTCCGTACATTGCTCGCTGATGGCTCTCTGTTAGACAGGACAGCGTATCCCTGTAAATCTAACCTTTTTGAAAACCAGAGCTCGTGACCCGCAGAAGGCAGCTGCAGCAGCCTCCTTTGCTCTAGCCGATAAACCACAGCAAAACACAGCATAACATGAGTGCAGCTTGGGGCGAGTATCTTTTCATGCTTACGCTGAATTTCAATTTTAATATCAAAACTAAAGACTCCCATACGTTTTGAGCTGTTTGATGATTAATTTCGCGCTTTTGCTCCTGACACTTGAGAGGCACAGGATTTGTTAAGCTGTTTAATTGCAGTGAACTCTTTAGCAGACGGTATTTTACAAGCTGCAGAAATACCTGAAAGGCTTGAGGGGATGCCAGCAGTCCAAAAAGCTTGAAGCAAGCATGTGTATGCTGAAACAGCAATTTCAGAGGAAAATTACCATTTATAGATTACAAAAATCAAAACCCAAACCAGAACATGCTACAGTGGTATCTTTTTTTTCCAAGAAGCCAAAGGCAGGCACTAGCGATGGAGGGTTGTGTTAATGGAGACAGACTGTGCAAGAAGTGGATACTACTCTCTGTGGACTGTGCTCACAGTCCAGCAAGATAAGCCCGACAACGGCTCTATCATCAAGGACAATCCTTGTACGTAAAGTGGGCTTGACCTCTCTCTCGCTCGGAGACCATCCTGCCGCAGGGAGGGTGGTGCGGATGAGCCAGCCCTGCCCTCACAGCCCCCCGGGGCTGGGGACGAGGGGAGGGCCACCTGCCGTCACAGCAGACAGTACTGCAGTGCTGGACATGGAGATGGGCACTGGTCTCAGTGTTATGCCTCTGCCTCCCCCTCCCCACTGATGCGCTGGGGTGCCAGTGCTCCCCCCAAAACCCCATCCTCGCCCAGCGCCTCCGCTCTGACATTTACCCAAGCTCCCACCACGCACATTCTTCTGCAGCCGAGAAAACAAGAACCACCTCTTCTCCACCGTCTCCCTTTGAGTCTCTATTGTTTTTTAACCCTGGCTGTGGTGGAAGGGTGATCCCCTTTACCCACACACCTCCCCAGGCAGAGGATAGGGGAGGGGACCGCAGGAGAGGAGGGGTCCATTGGAAATCCCATCTCTACAGGGCTTTTGTGTAGGTGCTGCCCCACAGACGCAGCCAACATGCCAACCACAGAGAGCTGGGAGCAACCTCATCCCTCTGCACAGAGGCACGGTACGAGGGTCCTCATCCACATGGGTTTAGTGACACACGTTCGAGGTCCAGATTACCATTCCCCACCTTGGGTTCATGCCCTAACCACCCATCATCGTGTTTCTTCTGGCCTTGATGCACACCATGCACCCCTGAAGCTAGCTAGGCTAACTAGGCATCTAATACTAAAAAAAAAAAAAACCCAGGAAAAATTGTCACTGTGCTATTATGGGGCTAGCCCGTGTCACCGCTGAGAGCACAGCACCCAGCTCACTGAGGTCCCCCAAGCCCCCCACTCTGCAGGCCGGGGAGCGGGCCCATGCTGCAAAATGAAGAAGCTAAGCACTGGGCTTTATTCTTCTATTCCCACTTTACTTATAACCAAAGTGTCTATATCCAAGGGAGCTTTATTATTGCTAGCACAACTTCAGGTCTACACATCCTCTCTCGACTTGCAGCATCTGACCAAGTTCACAAAAGTGACATCCCCAGGCACTGAATACACCCGTTGATTAAGACGCTGCCACCTCGGGATTGTCCTTCTCTGCTCCAGCTCCGGAGTAAGCATTTCATTTACTCTCTTTAAATATCCCAGCCTTTCCAGGAATATTAACCACGCAACAGTGCAGGGCTAGACAAAGCGTAAGAGGGGCTCACCCCCCCCACGTACAGGCATGTCTCTAGAGTGATGGACTTGGCCTGCTCCCCCCCGGCAGGGGAGCGGGGCATGCCCTGGCACACGCAGCACAGTGGCAGAGTCTGGCCCAGATTCGCATGCTCTAACCCTGCAGCAGGTACAATTTTCCCCAACTTTCCTTTGCAAGTTATTTTATCATAAGCAAGCAAACATCCACAGCATGGAGCATGCTTTAAAGAGAAACCAATGTCTTCTGCAGCAGAAAGAAAACCTAGCAATTGTGAGCTCCTTGCACACTCACCTTTGCAAAAAATATTCCAGTTCTCTGGCAAATAATGTAGACATTTAATATAAGAAAAAAGACTGAGCACACAGACATCTGCCAACCTGGACTATCTGATATTTTCAGTGACTAACAGAAGCATTGCATGACTTAGGGAACAAATACTACCCACAGGGTCTCAGTGCCGGATCCTGGGATGGTGTCATCCCTGTCAGATCCAAGAGGCGACAGCGTAGGCTAGAAAGCTGTTCTCCATAAAATTGCTGGTCAAACCCAGACAAAATAAAGGCCCATACTTTAAATGCTTAACAACCTCCAGTGTTGTGGTGGGAACACAATGCTGCTCTGTGGAACTGCACTCGCCTGGAATAACAGGCAGCTGGAGGCAGGCAAGAGGCCGGGGAGCCTGGCCGGTGGGACTGCCAGGAATGCTTTTGCATTCCAGTGTCAGGGCTAAAGCTCACATGGGTTGAGCCAGTCAACTGCCCCGGTACAGAGCTGCACCCTTCCCATTGCGCCAGGGTTAAACCTGGCCCTGTGTGCCAACTCGTTATTCTTACATTATTGTACACTTACGAGGAGAAAGCTACAGCTACATGGTGCTGCAATTTTATATCATTTGCTTTCAGACAGTAATCACCCGGGTTAATCAAATTCTTCAAACCCATTGCTTTAGTACAGTTGTCAGCAGCCTGTTAGTGTAAACTTCCAGTACGGATTTCAAAAAATAAAAACAACCCTTGTTTTTGACCATGACTGTACGTTTAGTATGCCAAAAGTTACTTTTGAGATGTGCTATTTCCAAAAGACTATTACAAGACCTTAGTCATAAGCAGCTTGGAGAGACTTTACAAAAACCAGCACAACACAACCTCCTCTGCAGTCCCTCCTAGTCTGATATGTCTTGTATCTCCCACCCACAGGCGTATGAATTTCCTTTGCTTCATCCCCAAGAAAATACTCTCCTGCAAGCTGTATTGGATGCAAGGGGGCACTTAGTTGCTTGCAAGTGAATAGCCAGGCTCTAAATTTTCTTAACCTTGTCAAATGACCCCAGTCCTGGTGGGACCTCGGGGAGCCCGCTTCGCCCCTGGGCTGCCCCCTGCTCAGAGGCGTTTGCTTTTGCTGCAGGTCGTGCACAGGAGGCCGGTGTTGTCCAGAGCGAAGGGTTTGCCGGTCAGCAGCGTCTCGCACTCCAGGCAGGCAAAGTGCTTCTTGTGCCAGGCCAAACCTTCTGCCTGCTGGTAGTCCTCCGAGAAGATGATCTACGGGACAGACAGACAACCGCTTATTTCCACCATTTCACCAAGCCAGAGCATGGCAGGAGCAGGGAAAACCAGCCCCAAGCCTGTTAGCCGCAGAGGCTAGGCTTTGGGAACAAGTAAGTTAAAGGCAGGAGACTGCTGCTGAGCAGTTACGCCAAAGTCACGGGCTGCAATTAAGCACTATCAAAACATCACATTTTAAATGTGACTAGAGGTGAATTGTTGCTCTGAGACAGACACGGCATAGCTAGCCGGGACTGTCATTAACATCATGCTGCTGCACCCCATTTTCTTTAGGCACCTCCAGCTCCCCAGAGGGGCCGCAGCCCTGGTGACCAGCACCAGAAGGACGCCGCTCCCAGAGCGCATCGCGGGAGGTGCGGGTAGGCGAGCAGATTAAGACACGCACTGGAGAAGCCCTGAATTAGCACACACGAGGCCTCCAGTGCAGGAGGGGAGCGCCGGGCAGAGGGAAGCCTTCTGGTCCCTACCTCATCGCAGCCGGCACAGCGTGGCCGGAGGCTCTCGCAGTAGTGGCGCCCGCACCAGGCGGCCCCGCTCTTCCAGAAGTAGATGAGGTCGACGAGGGGCTCGGAGCACCGGCAGCACACGAAGCATGCCGGGTGCCACTGCCGGGAGTAGCCCGCTCGGTCAGCGTACACCACCGGGCAGTCCCCCGGCACTGCCTGCTTGCAGGTCTCACAGCGCTGCAACAGAGAGGCAGGGGAGTGAGTGTGGGGCTGGGTGCACGTCAGGCACCTGGAATACGGTTTACTTTCTTCTAGCCAGATCCTCAGGCAGGTAGGAAGGGCACTATGCACCATCAGCTAATTGTCTGGCCTTTGGGTGCCCCCCAAGGTAAAAGCAACCTTCATTAAAACCCAAAGGTTCTCTGAGGAGGAGGTAAGACATCCTATAGTGCAGAAGGGCAGCATGTCAAAGATGTTTTGCACAGAAATTAGGAACACTGGTCCTTTCTCACTGCTTTTTAATATATACATCTATGCATAAGACAGATGCCACTCCACAGATTTCAGCACAGTGCTTTCGATTTGTAACAGTCCAAAGAGACAGAATTAGATTTGGCTAAGCCAAAGATTAATTAGCATCTATGCATATTACTCACAAGACCATCTGGGTTTACTCTTTATCTGTGCCTGCAGAGTGATCCTGTGATTATTAAGAGCAAGCCTTAAAGCTCTCCTCTCTGAAGCTGACAGCTGAAGGGCTGTTATTTAAGTTCCCATTTAAGCCTGGATAGTCCAGGTCAGGCTAATAGCTGCTGAGTCTGTGCTTTGTTGCTCCCTAAAAGAAACCCTCTTAAGTAGTGGCTGGAGTCTCTTCCAGCAGAGCCCTTGGCTGCAAGGCCAGACTTCCACTAGCAATCTCGGCAGCAGGCTGGCTGAGGCTTTCACGAAGCCCATATGCAGCATGAAGCAGTGTGCGTGTCGCACGTGTTGCAGTTCAGGCTGCTGTGCCCGACAACAGCATTTGCACAGCGGCGTCCCCACTCCACTGCACTCCAAGCAGCACGGGGTCGGGAATTTCCCACCCCAGGCTCAAATGACGACTTCGCTTACGATTACTCTGATTTACGTTGACAAGCTTCTAATAGGCGGATAGAAGTGACACAAAAATATGTTTCTCAGCAGAAGGTAAACTAAAAGTTCCTGAGCTGCAGGAGGGCCCCAGGGATGGGGCACAGACAGAGGGGAACCTCTCGCAGGGCAGCAGTGGTCCATGTCCCAAGGACCACCACCCTGATGCCACCACACCTGGGAATCCCTGCGCTGGGAGTTCAGGACCCTGGCAATCCTCCCTGCTACACCCCTGGTACAGCAGCGGCAGGTACGGCCTCTCTGGGGGCGCACATGGAGCGGGGTTTCTCCACGAGCTCTGCAAGTGTCAAACTACAGACCAGCTCCCCACCATTGCCAGTTCATGGTGTAAGTGCCGAAAAGACTATTCTTTGCACCTAGGGAGTTTTCGTAAACTCATTTCTCCCTTCACAGCAGAAGGCTACAGGTCTTTCTACACCCACCAAGTGGATTTTCTTTGTTTTATTACAAGTACTTTTAGCACACCACGTGCTTTGCTATTGCCTCCCCCTTCCTTCAGTCTGGATTTTCAGTAACTGCCCTGCAGTCCCTGGAGCAGTTCCACCAAGCTGATGGGCATCTCCTATTTTACCAGCAAATCCTGTTATGACAGGCAAAGGCAGCCGAAGAGGAGACACAAAATGTTTCCTGGCTTGGCTTTCCTGCGAGTCTGAAAGGGGATATGTCTGCTTACACTGCTCCTTCCACTGCAAAGGGCTTCAGAAGCATTTGTAAGTACTCCCAAGACTCACGCCAATGAGGGAGTAAACTCAGCGCAGTGCAGAAGCCGTGCTGTTTCTGGTCTCTATGAACAAGAAAACAAGTACCTGAAGCTGCCGCACTCGGTGCAGGGTGGCTGGCAGAGCACTGCTCCCGGCACACCGGCCTTGCTGTCGGTGAGGGAAGATGGGCACCCATGAATTCTGCACCCATCACGAGGGTCTGAGGCCATATTTGTCCCTGCGCCCCGACACCTCCCCAAGACACCAGATTTGGGCGACTCAGGGCTGCAGAGCCCAACCCTGCAGCTGCCTCCACACCGTCACCCTCTGAGAAACCGCCAGACCCATCCATCCCAGCCCTGCTTATCTTGCAAGATCTAACAGCGAGAACAAACACCAGCAGCTTTCCAACTCCGAGCTCAAGTTTCTTGCCAGTAAGAACTGTTAAAAAAACAACTTATTTTGCTGTTTCTGTCTATGGCAATTATTCACAGGGCTTTTCCTAAGCATCATATAACTTCCATCCCCCTACACACTAAATAAAAAGTGGCTCTTCAAATTTAAGATGGGATTACAACTTGGTACTCATGTTACATCTCCATTGTGTAGGGAGAGGAGTGAAGACCTCATTAGCAGAGTTACCAGAGGTGTCAGCCAAGAAAGTGTCCCTTTCTCCTAAGCTTTTTCAAACTTGCTCTCTCCGCTGGCTGCTATTTTGCAATGACCGCTCCCACAGAAGGAGCTCCCCAGGCACCACGAGGCTTCCCCTGAGCACTCACTACATTGCTGGCCTCAAGCTTTTTGGGACAATGGCTCATTTTGATCAAATGATTCACGACTTGAGTTGATTCCAACACAGTGGCTTATAACACCAGAAGACTTTTCTGTTCTGAGGGGGTTAAAGATGATTCTATGCTCAGCGGAAAACGTTCAGCTCATAGGACAGACTTATTACAGTGATGGGGTCTTTCTCTGCAGCCAAGACAAGTTCAAAAAAAGCTGTTAGAGCTCAGATGCCTCTCTCATGGTGATTTACATCAGCCCTGTATGTTTTCCTTTACATGCCAATTTCAACACAGCTGGCCTGAGTGTGCAATAAGAGATTTAACAACCTTAGCGCCGGGACCACACAAATACCCAAGGAAATCATTGCGGTTTGTTTTGTGGTGCAGCATAGGTGCTTTCTGGCTTTATTCTCTTCTACAGCAAGGGTGGGGGTTTTGTTTTGTTTTTCACACCTGATCTTCATAAATCTATAGTTCAGACTCACACCTTCATCTGAAATAGGGTTAAGTCAAGCTGCTAGTGCTGATTAAGAGGTTTGGTATTTTATAGATTCAAATCTGTGTCCTACTTCTAATGGACTCATGGGGGAAACATCACACAAACTACTTGACAATCAGGATCTCCAAAATAAGCTATTAGCACTGTAAATTCCCCTCTGCCCCTGAGCCAAAGGCACTTGTATCTTCTCAAAAAGCCTCCTTCATTGCTGTGGTCCTACAGGTCTTTGAGGGTTGGGACAAACATGCTCCCAGGTGAGGACAGCACGCCCCGGAGCAGATGGGCATCACCTGCGGCACCCCGGAGAGCAGCGGCAGAGGAAGGCTCAGGGGAGCTTCCTCAGACTCAGGAGCAGGCGTCATGTTTAACACCCAGGTTTTAGGAGACACATAGAAGATGGTCACACAAGTAGAGAGGTGCCTAACCTCCACGCCTGGAGCGTGCCTATCTAACATTTCAGCCCTGAACACATCAACAACATTAAAGCCTCCAGTGTCACTGGCTTCACGCACTTCGTTTCTCAGTCCCTTTAACATCCATTCTTGGTCTTCGCATAGCTCATTTTGCTCACATCTACTTTCAGCCTCACACATATTGCACGGTAAAGTGCTGTATCTCATTGTTCTATGGCAGAACTTCTCTTCCAGTGCAGTTTTGCGAAAGCCAGTAGACCTTCAGGAAGTTTAGCACATTTCAGATCTTGTTTTGTTAGAGGGGGAAACAGGAGCTCTGTCTTCAGGACAGCAAGAGACCACCGTACTCTGCAGTCTGCTGCGAGCTGAGCTGCACAGCGAGCTGTCGAAGCAGATCTCCTGCAACTGCTTTTGAAGCAGTTCCAGTTTTTAGCTAGTGCCTCTAGAAAAATGATGCTTTAAACTACAGAGAATAACATCACAGTTATGTATTTATTTGGAAGGACAAACTTGCAGTCTCATCGCTAAGATGACTTTTATTAATGTGTTTAATAGAAACCTTCCTTTTTTGGCTATTTTTTTAGCTTAAAATTCTTTGTCCAATTCCGTATTTTGTTGCAATAGTGAAAAACTTTTACTGTATCACTGGACTCTGGAAGTCAGATGCACGTTAACAGAAAAGTCCATAGTGGAGGGGAGACATTACCCAATATGGAATGAAAATGAAAACTGTCTTAATATGTTACAATGTCAGTGCAGTAATGGCTAGAAAAATCTTGCCTTAAGAACACTCAGACACCATTTTTTCCCCAGTTTTAAATCCTCTGCTGCAAGTCACCCTCACAAAGGCCAGTATGAAATATTTTCACTCACCATATTCTGTGATAAGCATTTGTTCAGCAACCACAATGACCACTCCAGACAGCGCTGGGAGAATATAAATCTAAACGGGTGTTAAGGAATCTCAATCATTTCCCTGTGGAAATGTATTTTTATGCCCAGAGGCATGCACGGTCTGTTCAAAGTCCCCCAGAGTGATTACAGCCCTGGGAGCACTATCTCCATGTTCACAGCTTTGCATTAATTAAACTGAGCCACCATCTCTTGTCACTTGCAGTCTTTCCATTCGCACTGGTCTGGAAGCCGACCCGGAAATACTCACTAGCTCATGGTAAAGCAGTTTCTGATCCTGAGTACCTGACTGATGCACAGTCAACCAGGGACATGTCATGCCCAATCTTTCAGAGCTGCCAAGAATCCAAAGCTGAAATCACTGACTCCTACAGCTAATGGAAAATTTACCTACTTTGGTGGTTCAGCACAGCTCTTGCTGTGGAGGGAGAGAGATGCAGAGAAGAGATAACCCACCCCTCCTCACCACTGTTCGATGGATACCCCTGCTCAGCAGGGCTAGCAGGAGCACGTGAGGGGTCCCAGCAGGGTCTTTCGCAGTGCTGTACCAAAGCACACCATGATACAACTGAGCCTCGCACCCCTGCTCTGGTAGGTTTGACAAACCACTGCAGCAGACTTGGAGAAGCCCGCAGGAGCAGTATTGTGAGCAAGGAACAGATAACCCTGGATGGTGCAATCTTTTTTCCCCTCTAGTTGAGACTGAATCCATCCACTGAAAGCTCCCCAAGCTCAGGGCAGAGCTGGGACGCCCCCGCCAGCCTGTCCCACCACCGTGGAGCGCAGCACTTACGTAGTGCCCTCCCTCTGGCGCGCGCTCCAGGGCCCCGTTGGTGGACTCGGGGGGCTTGCTCTCCTCCTTCCCGCCACCGCCCTGGCCTGGCAGCGCCACCTCGCCAACGCCCAGTGCCTCGGCTTTGTACTTCTTCACAAAGTCTTCCATCAGCTTCAGCTCGCCCTCAGCGAGGCCGCGGCACTGGGACGGGTCCTGGTCGTAGAGCGGGAGTTGTCTCATCAGCTGCCGCCGGCGATAGTATGCCCCATCTGTCCCCGCCACCGGCTGCATCTCCTTCGGGATCAGCTCCATGTACTGCATGGCCTAGGATAGAGAGAGCACCCACAGTTACACTGAGCTGCCCTTGGCAGGGAAGCACGAGCTTTCTTTGCACAGGTACTTTGCAAACAGAGGCTCCGCTCGCATTACAGAGCGGTGGCAGAAAACGTGCCCCTTCCCCTCCCTCCCGCCTTTGAGTTGTTCTAACCTACGCTTCAGAAACAAAAGCCTGAACTTCCTCAGATGCAAGTAACAGCCAGGCTACAGTTAATAATTTCATCCTCAGAAAAACAGGTTGGGTGGTTTGGGGGTGGGGGGTGGTGTTTGGTTTTGTTTTTTATTAAAAACCAGACTCCCCAGGAAAGAAAAGCAGCAAAGACTTGCTTCATCAGGTTGCACCCAGACCCCAACACACCCTTTCTCGCTGGCATTAGCACACCACTATTCCAGGTAATTCGGCAACAAGGCTGCTGAAAAGACCAGAAACTTGTGGACATTAAAACCCAAGACTAGCCAGCTTCCCACTGCCTTGCACAAGGACAGGGAGAGCTCCGGGGAGCGTGTCAGAGGCTGCACCAAGGCCACCCCATAGCCCTCATAGGCTGCATGCAGCATAGTTTCCAGTAAAAGATGCCCTTTTGTCAATAACAACAACAAAAAAATGTTAATACGGGAAAAAGTAATCAGATAGCAGTTGAGTCTACAGGTAACAGCCACCAACTCTACCCGACTATCGATTTTGCAGTAAAGGGAAGGTGTTTGGTCACTGATGCCCTGCAACATGGAAAGTAAACAAACCAGTCTCCTTACTCAACTGGCCACTGGTCACGATCTTTATACCAGCATAAAGAGTGATCTTGCAAGAGGTCTGTCCCACGCTGAATTAGCATTTGTGGGACAGTGGGGTCTGTACAGTTAACTTCTTCTGGCCTGGTACTAAGGGGAAGGGAGTTTCCCACTCAAGGCATTTTTCCTATTGTAGTGTGAAGAGCGAAGGGGCAGCCAGTTGGCTCTCTGCCATTCCATTTTAAAGACCAGCATCCAGCTGCATTAGATTTGTTTCTTACTTGGTCAGCATTTGAAAACTGAATTTTTAAAAAAAAAAGTAGAAAAGTGATTAACTGTTTGCTCTACATGGTCTGGTTCAGTATGGCCTTTAGAAATATTTGCACAACACTGAACAACTTATCACGTGTGAAAAACTTCAGTCAGCTTCCACCTCAGCTACTCTCAGCCAGATAGCAGTGTTGCAGGACAAGATTCCTGCCTCAAGATTTGCAACAGCAATAGATAAATGATTTAACGGAGGCAGGGCTTCTTCCCCATTTCTTGGGGCGCATGTTAATGTTGCTGCACATTATGATATTAGACATCAACCCACAGCAGTATATCGTGCCTGCGCAGGGTAGGATTGATATCCAGAAGTTTACCAGGGAAGGTTTGTCACCCTGTGGGAGAAGGTGCTGCTCGGCAATAGCTGAGTTAGAGAGCTGCAGGGTGCTGCAGAAGTGATGTGGTGCACAGATGGCTTTCACAGAAGTGAGAAATCCTAACAGGAACTACAGAAGCAAGAGACAAGAATTCCCCGAGACCTCCTCCTGAGCCTCACACAGGCACTGCCCCACAACACAAGGATACTGCCAGTGAAACCTGACAACTGGAAAGAGCAGCAACCAAAGCCTCGACACTCTACAACCATGAACGTTAAGGCAGCGTATGCTACGCAGTCTGCATTGGCATGGTTCATCCGCAGCAAGGGCACTAGCAGAGTAGTAACATGGTAGGATCTTAATGGAAGAAATTCTTAGGCCACTACAAGCGTGCCAAGACTCATGAACGCTTGTGCCACAGCGATGAGAACAGCACCGCGCCAGCACGTGCACCTGAAGCCTCTTGTTCCACTCCAGCACCAGGCTCTCCACTGCCAAGACAAAATGTCTGTGCCGAATGCGACAGAGAAAAGCAGTCTCAATCCTTTCTTAAAAGCACAGTTGGACTGGTCGGTGGCAGGTTTCAATATCTGCCCAGGCACATGGTGGGATTTCATGCCCTGATGAAGGGAATGCTTAAAATTGTAGTTACAGATGTCATAAAATATGTCCAGAGAATAGATCAGGGGAAAAAAAAAAACCCACGAATGTAACACCAAAAACTGAAATGAAGGATAATAAAAGGTTGTTTCTTCTGCTGCTACCATGGATTATTACAGTCAAATGCTTTACTATGTTGCCTTAGCACAGATAATCTTGAGGAAGAGCATTTTAAGTTTTCACTGTTAACTACTGGATATTGGGGATATTTTATGATCTGTTCTTGTCACTTTCCCCAGGGATCCCGGACATCTACTTCATAACTTCTCCAGGCACAGCTTAATGAAAACACACTCTGAACTTCCTCCTATTATTGGAGCGTCCACTTCAGGATAACAACATTAAAAACAATCCCCAGTTTCCAGCCTGCCTTCAGAAGGAAATCACTGGAGCGAGTCAGTTATGCACTAAAAGCTTTTTGGCCCAAATCCCTTTTGAACTATCCCGAGAACGGCTGACATCCAGCGTTTCTCCTAGAAGTTTGTCAAGTTGGTCTTCAAGCCAAAATTCATCAAGGTTGTCTTCAGATATCCAGCACATTGTTTACTTGAATCAAGATATCTTCCAATCCGTTCAGGCACTATAAAGAATTCAAAAGCCTTCACAAAGCATGTGTGCCCTGAGCTGCCCCATCACCAGCACTGCAGGGACAGAGGTTCCTGGTGCGGGTGGGGGAGCCACCGGGCTCCCCCGTGCCCCCACGGCACAGGGTTGCATTCAGGATCACTCCAAGCACACACTGGCAAGGGGGTATGGCCAGGGGTCAGGCCCACAGAAGAAGGAAGCAGCCCAGAACCACAGAGTTGGGGCATCCTCCGCAGCAAGGAGCCCACCCTGCCCCAAGGTGCCAGCACACCGCACCGCAGCCAGCTCACGGAGCAGTGCAACCCGGCTCTCTGATAAATGCCACGCTGGGCAGCATGCTTAATGAATCAGGCTGGGTGGGAAGAGTGCCATCATTGTTCTCCCCATCCCTCACAAGCTCCCTGATTCCCCACCCAAGACCTGCAGAAGGCAAACAGTGATTAAACAAACATTCCCACTGGGCCAGCTCCTACCAAAGAAGTGAGAAAGGAAGAGGAGACAGCAAGCAGCAGTGCTGTGATTAAACAGCCAGGCACTGGGATACACGGGGGTCTCGGGCCCTCATTGAAGCCCAGTGGCTTGTTCCAATTAGCACCGCAAGCCCCAGCTGCATGCCCAGCACTGACTGCATGCCACCCCCAGTCTGCCCTTCCAAGGGGGTGAGGGCAGCTGGGTTTTAAGAAGAAATAATCAGTTTGTCCCTTGGGTCTGCAGCTGCAATTTCACATTTGTTTCCTCAACTCTTTTTTAAAGAGTCTGGTTGCAATTTTCAGCAGCTTTAAGCTATTTGTTTAATTTGAAGAGCAAAAGCTGTCCACTAATGGCAGTGTAATATATAATGTTTTCAGTACCACAACACAGTTAAAAGCTTTCCCTCAAGCAGTGCTCTGCTGGCTAACACTTCCACACTCTGAAAACCACTTCCATTTGTTCCCACACAGCAGTATTGCTCACCCAGACAGAAACCAGGCACAGGAGGGAAGGTGGGGCTGGGGGCTTGCTTTTGGATCCAGCCCTCGGCATGGGACCACACTCCCCATCTCCCCCCCCTTTTTACCCTGAGTTCTCTTTACAAAACCTAAACAGAAATATTTTTTTATTTGAACCAGACTGTGTTCAGCTGCAAGAAAAAAAAATCCCAGCTCCAGTGCTGAATGCCAGAGGGTTCCTCAGGCAGCAGAGATGGGCAGAGCTTGTGCCCCCGCAGGCAGGAGCTGCGGGCAGGATGCTCCCAGCCGCAGAGCTCAGCTAAGCTTTCCTTCAGGCTAGCATGCCTTGGCACAACCAGCTCCCCTGCTCCTGTTCCCTGGGAGAAGATGCTCTGCAGGTCTGCTGGGGACAGGGACAGGCTGCTGCTGCTCATCAGCAGAGGCGGCAGGAGGGTCCCTGGGCGGAGTGGATCTGAGCCCACTGCTCTGCTCGATCACCCTGGACCACTGCTGGAGGATGTTTTCCACTGAAGTGATGCACTTCTCTGAACGGGAGATGGGGAGCCCCAAGGCACAACCACCCAACTGCCCACCACCACCCACAGAAGTTAAACCCCCTTTCCTGCTCCTCCACTCACCCAGCAAATCTGAGCCAAAAGTAAAGAAAACAGCATTACAAAGAAGTTAAGCCATGAAGTAAGCACCGTCAGCACACTGTTCTGGCTCTGTTTTGGTATTCCTACATACGCCTCTCCCAGGACGAGGTGATGCATTCAGCAGGAAACAAGGCTGTGTTCTGGGGAGGTTTAGGGCCATTCTGTGATTTAGAGAGGCACAAGTGAGTGCTGGTTGCACTCCTGGTTAATAAACCTGAGAAGCAAGGCCTATTCTAAGTCCAAGATTTTAATGACTACCTCAGCAAGCAAAGAAAATAATTACTATATTTAATATGACAGTTATTTTGCCATTATCATTAAAGCCCATTTTTGTAACAGAGTAATTTATAAACACAGCGCTAGATTTAGATGCAGCACGAATTTTCCGCACTGATTTAATTTTTCTGCTTTTGAGACAGACCGAAGCATAATTTCCTTAAAAAAACCCTCCAGGTAGGTGGAAGTGTCCCAGCTAGCTACCTCCACCTGCACTGGCTGGTTGTGGGACAGGCTCACACCCAGATTTGCAAAAGATGACACTCAACAAGCAAGGCAGGACCTCCCCGTCTTGGGATGGCATCCTGTCCGGGATGCCCAGAGCAATGCCTCCTGCCCAAGTCACCCACCCAAATAGCTTGTACCACTGCTTCTCCCAGAAGCCTGTTCCAGACCTGCATCGCTTCAGAAGCACAGACAGATCTCTGGAGATAGCTCGTGGTCCTTGTGCGTGTCCCATGGCATGCACAGCTTTCTGCCTCCTTGGTGCCCTCCCAGGGCTGTTTAGGGAGAGGACCAAATCCCAGCCCAGACACCCTGAGAAGGCCTGGAGAAATCGCTCCCACATCCAGCCTGGGGTTTTGGAGTGCATAAACGCTTGCGTGGGCGACAGGCGTTGTACAACTGGCAGTACAGTGGACATGGGATCTCTCCTCAGCAATGTTTTTATTGGACATGAGCTTTACCAAAGCAGCGAGCTTTCTGGTTGTAAAACCCATTAAGACAACTCCTAGAAACGTAAGCAAATCTATAAAAACCCGAAGGCAACCCATTCCCCTTTCCTACCTACTCTGGTTATTTACATAGTTTTCCAAAATACAAAGTGTTACATACATTTTTGTTCTGTGAGGCAAACCACATGTTTAACTATTTCCCCCCACCTACCCCCAATAACTTTATTCCAAGCCAGGTTACATTCTCCATTAAGCAACACAACTACCAAACGTGCTGTGCATTGCCTTACCAGCTTCTGGGTGAGCCCTGGGGGAGCCCACTCGTACGTGATGGTGTCAAAGGTGGGGTCTTTCCGAGAGACGATGGGGTTGGTGATGATCATGCGGTTCCTTTTATAAATGCGAACGCCATCACCTCCTTTCACCCGGGCGGTGAGCGTGGCATACTTGGAGTCCGACAGCAGGCGCCCAATTTTCCGGTCGTCCTCCACATCCGAGCTCAGGCTGTGATCCTCCTGGCTGCGCTTGCAGGACTTGCAGATTTTCCTGCCGGTGACAAGCGACATCATCCTTTTGATGCGAGCTGGGCCGTGGGAGGCATGCGATCATGCGATGGCTCAGCCACAGAGTGCCCACCTCTTCTGAAGGTTAAACGCAGACTGGGGTTATGGCAAAGGACAAAAGGCTCCTGTGGCCTGAGCCACGCATGGGAATTCGGCACGATTCATCACAGACAGACCGGCAGCGGCCCAGAGCAGAAAGCTGCAAACTCCTAAGTGCTGTCCCCAAGCAAAAGCAGCTGCAGCAGCGCTGATAGACTGCTGCCTCCCACCCACCCCGGGCAGCAGCTTGAAAACCCCTCTGAGCATCACGAAACCTCCCACCATCACCAGTCTCCAAGAGCCAAGCACTACCCTCGCCCCTTATGAGCCTTTACATGTCATTAAAAAGGTGACTGCTACAAGAGGGATGGATACTTAAGTAGCTATCATTTTAATTACAATAGCTATACATCATGAAGATAACTCTATAAGGCCACTCTCTGCTGGCCAGCTTTTCCATCAAGTGCTAATAGCAGATGCAACCCCAAGCCTGCAAATGCAACTCTGATACAACCCCAAGTACTTCAGCAGGATCCTGGAACAAGTATGATTCAAACCAGCCTTTGAGTCAATTGAAAAAAAACCCAAAGTAGCGATTCAACCAAATGAATGTTTTAAAGTTTGGATTTCCACACAGCTGGGGTATTGAAATTGGGAATTCACGGCTGCAGGACACAACCGCATGCCACCATCGTGCAGCCTGCTGAAGCATTTGAGCAGCAGACAGCACACCTGCAGACTGCGGACTCCTGTGCACTGCTGTGACAGGACCCAGCTGCACAGCTCGCAGCAAACAGGACTTCTCCAGGCTCACAGAAAGGAGTCTAGTGTTTTGCAAGACAACCTCAGAGGGCACTAATTCTTTTCTAATTAATGACATCTGGATAGCTCCCTTCCATTTCAAAGCCCCCTTTGTTTCTCTGGTTTCAGTTTGCAAGCGAATAGGGCAGTGCAGCAGCCCCCTGCCCCTGCCCAGAGCCAAACGCAGTCAGCTCCCACCAGCTACTGATATTGGTGGCCATTTACCTAAATCAGTGGTTTTTTTAAGAGCAAAAACTGAAAATAAAGTATCAAATAAGAAGATGTTTCTGGCACTAAGCCTAGCTGCCAAGCAGGACACAGCACTGAGCCTTTGCCAATGGCTTTGTTTCGCCCCACCAGCTCTGCACCCACGTTTGCCCTCAGGAAGAGGGTGACAGCCAGGCACTTGGCACAACTCCTACCAACAGCGTCAGATTATCCTTTTGGCCAGCATTTCCCTGCCTCCAAAGCAAGCAAGGACATGTTTGTTTTCACTAAGTAGTTTCCAAACAATCCGATGGGCTGGGAAGCCAGTGCGCGGCAGGCAGAGGACCTGTGCTCCAGCACACACACTGCGCAGGGTATCAGGTGGCTCGTGCCAGGCACAGCTTGCAGCAGCTTTGGCACCATGCCCCTCTCCCGACATCCCACTGAATGGCACCAACCACGCAGGGCTGTGCTGTGGATAGTCTCGTGGCAGGTGACACCCTTCTGCAGGCTGGGCCATCTTATCCCAGCTTTCTCCTCTTCCCAAGCCACAGCTTGGTGCCAAGACCTGTGCCCAGCCTAGCAGAGATAGTCTTGACTCCCAGGGAGCAGGCAATATCAGTGAAAGCAGAAAAAAACCCCACTGGATGAGAACCTCAGCTTGGTTTCAGCACTTGTGGATGAGACTTTAACTCAAAAATTAGAAGAGCGGGAACGGGATGGAGAGCAGGGAGCATGAGCATCTTCTCAACTCAGCAGTTGTCCTGTCCAGAGAGCATGTCCTCCCTGCACCTCCCAACACCACTTAAGTGCTCTGCAGTTCCTATTTCCACTCAGAGTCACTGGATTCTGAATACAGACAGGACCAAAGGGGCAGTGTTGGGGCAGGGCCCATTGAGGCCAAGACATTACCTCCAAGAATGTGGCTCGAAGCCCATGCACGTCCCTCTGCAGCGTAAACAAGGCACACCTCTTCCCGACTGCGGCTGGCTCACCGACATCTGGAAAAGAACAGGACACCAGAGTTGGAAAGGCTTTATCCTCAAAGATTATCTGAGACTAGAGTGCTACTACTGTGTTTTGTCCTTCAGACGTTGATTTCTTCAACCATGCCTTACAGCCTGTGAAGCCTCAAGCCACCCAAACATCATTTGACCACTGTCCAGGCAGACTGGCTACAAGTTTATGCAGGGATGCTTGGGATGAAGGTTTTCACCTTAAAGTGAGGGAAGATGGCATGTCTGGAACGGCATGTGGAGATGGCACAGCAAACAGCGAACGTGCACACACATGGGACAGCCACCTCATGCACATAAGCGTTAAGTCTCATTAAACGGTTATTTTGACTAAGCTTATATATTGCATATGAATCTGCGCGAGTCAGAAATTTCCTGCAGTGAGACATGGAGGTGCACTGCCATGAGCTGATGCTAGACTTGCTTTACTGCAGCTTGCACCTCCTTGGTCTTTCTCTAGGGGCTCAAGTGCATTTTGGGAATGCAGCACATTTCCGTGCCTCTGGTGCTGGGCTTTAGGCGTTGTTTCTACCATGAACAGGAAACAGCAGGGAAAGGCTCCAAGGAGGAACAGCACAGGGAGGAAAAGGCTGTGGTTGTGCTGTGCTTTCTGCTGCTCACTGAAAACAAAACAAAATCAGAATAAAATCAGTTATATACATGGGTGCTTACTGCTGCACAGGCAGTCCCAATAACCTCCCAACAGGAGAGAGACAAGTGCAAAAAACCACAACAGGAGCCAATAACATCAAAACCAAATCTGTTTTACTGTCTGCGCCATGGATTTATCAACCATGGCTTTTGAATGTGAAGAATGAGGGAGGGTATGATGGCAGACAGGAACAAAGTACTGCAGAAAGCATCAGCGAGAAGTGACACCGCGGGACGCTGAATTTCTCAGCCTGGTTGTTTTTACAGAAAGTCTCAGACTCCTGTCTGAAAGGCACATTTGCTCCCTGTAGAAATGGACTTGAGGTGAACAAGGACAGTCCCACCCCCAGGACACACAGAGCCAGCAGAAACAATGGGAGCATCGCGGGAGTTTTGCCATCTCAGCAGAGCTGACCTTGTGCAGTCAGAGATTAAACTACAGGGTGGCCATCCAACTCCGCAAAAACCTAATACCTTCAGTCCTCAAAAAGCATCACAGAGTGTCAGTCTCTTGCAATTTTCTGGCCACTTTGGACCTCACAGCCTGCATTTTCTGTTAAGGCTTAACACATACAGCTCTCACACCACCATGTCCCTTTTAGCGCTTGCTCCCATTCATCAAGTTTTTGTAGAAGATCTTTAATCCCTCTTGAAATACAAACTTGTTCCAGGCATCAACTATTCATTCATGCACACACGTTTAGAGCCCACCAGAAGAACAGTTGAGGCTGCAGAGGTTTCTACTGCTGGAGAAGGGTGTTGCCTGCCTGTACTATCTTAATCTAATCCATGTGTGCTTCTGCGTTATGGTAGTGTTTCATTACAAGATCATACACGATTTAAATCAATCTTGTTACGCCTCCTCCTGCCCCAGCTCCTCATCTTCCTCACCCAGCCCTGGCTCCTCTCCGCACCCAGCAGCCCGCAGCCCTTACCCGCGCATGCTGCTCCCCAGCCAGCCCCGTCCTGCGCCCCCCACAGCAAGGGCACAGCGCTCCGCAGCTCACATGGCGACGGGCAGAGGCCATCCTCGCCAACAACTATTTTCAAATGGAGGGATCAACAGCAGTAAGGTTGTTTTTAAAGTGTGGGTTTGGGAAAAGGTGCTCAGGTCCTTCACTTTGCAATTCCCAGCAGCTCTGTCAGATGCAGAACTGGTGGTTAAGCTGGCAGCCACTCCTCCCTCCCGATCCACCCGTGTTGCTTCCAGCACCAGCTCCCAGGCTCCTCAAAGCTCCTGCACAGACCTGGGGCACCCTGAGGTCTCCTCCAACATTCAAACTCATATTCTGCAGCTTTCAAGAGGGAGAGGTTATGTGATGGCATTCGGTTAGCAAAGACATTTAATTTACTTGGAAAACCTAGTGTTGCTAATAAGGACAGTAGCTTTTATGAACAGATGGTTCTAGAAACAGCCAGACACTGGTTTGCCAATTTTTAGGTTGACTACCAGCCTTTACATGTTTTTGAGCAGAACTATTAAGTCCCCGTACAAGGCTGCTCATCCTTGAGAAACAGCCCAAAGGGCACGAAGTGGCCACGTCAGCTCACTTCGCCTGAGGAGCCACTATTTCATTTGTGCCTTGGCTTTCACCTGTAGTTTTCTCCTGAAGTCTTTCCAGATATTTTGAAGCCAGCAAAAAGACCTCTCACCCTGGGAATCCATAAAAATAAGTCTTAAAAATGGTCTTAACCTACACCCCCCACACACACACACTGCCTCTAATATCCAGTAAAATAGGACATTTTTGATTCTTCAGCTACATGCCAGCTCTCCAGAACAGATAGAGACATTTAAGTTTCCAGCACAGACCACTTACAATCCTACCAGTTCCAGAACTGTGTGCCAGGTATCTACTAACTGATGGGGTTTTTTTACTGACTCTGATCTTAGTGAGTCAGACAGAAGCTGAATATAGGCAAGGGACTATGAATTGTTGTTTATTTAAAATACAAACATCTGGATTAAATAAACTCATTTAGAGAAGTGTCATTACATATAAGGGGGGGAAGCAAAGGGAAAAGCCTTGTCAGTACCAAGAACCAGTAGGTGAGACCCCAACAAGACAACCTGATGCCTCAGAGTCCAAGTGTCAGTGCAGGAAGTCGGTCAGTTTGGGGGTGGCCACCAGCCAGAGACCTTGTCACTGATACATAACCCAGCATTTAACTTTACTTCAGTGTCAACAAGACCCTTTCTTTGGTAATTTATTCAACCCGGTAATTTGTTCTGCTTGTCCGAATACAACTTCTGCATCACATCCCAGGTCCAAGTTTAATTGGAGTTAACTGCTCTTAACTTCCATGGAGTTCAGGCTGACTCAACGCTCTCCAGACCAGGTTGGGACTATCCATCACCCCAGCTGGCTTGAGGATGGGTGACCATGCTGCTGGATCTGTTTTAGACACTTACCCGACTCCAAACGGGATGGCTTGGGCATGACTGTCCATTGCCAAGGGCAGGGCTCACACCCCGAAGCCTAACAGGTGGCAGAGCTGGGATCAAACAGGTGATGCCCCACACCACCACAGACTGACCAGCCAGCTCACCGATGGAGGGACAAGTCACACAAGTGCTTCCGACCCATGGGGCACCCTGTGGCACAGGCCATCTCTTCATATCCCGAGCCGAAGCGCAGCAGGCTGCACCCTTCCACCTGCTGACCCAACCCTGGGAATTACTTCTGAACATCTGCTGCTGTCTCACCACAGTTACACATTTACTCAGCCCAAACACATACACAGTAAAACGGATCACATTTAATACAGCAAAGTCTCAGCTCTGATCCGAAACTGCTGTTACTGTTTCATCTGAAGAGCAAACCCGTTGGCATCAGCAGGCGATCCTTGCCTTTGGGTTATACAACAAAAGCTGATCATCCATTTCCTTAAGACAACACTAAACAAGTCCTACCCCTGATCTTTGGCCACATACAGCTTCAGATGCATGCAGAAGACCTGGTCACCAGCCCTCCCATCTGTGCACTGCTCTAGCCAGGACCAGACCACATGCCTCAGTGACCAGGAGCTCCAGATCTCCTTGGAAGCTCTTGTTTGCAGGTGTCAGTGCTGTGACTCACCACTCCTCACCATGCAAGCCAGCCGTGAGCCTGGAGCTACAGGAAAACACACATGGGAAAATATGAAAATAAAGAGGCTCTTCAAGGCAACAGCTGGCTCCTGAGACGGCTCACATCTTCCTGCTCCCTCAGAGGTGTAGGTCTCCAGCAGCAGGGAAAGGTGATGGGATGGTGGCTCGTGCCCACTGCTGCCAGTCAGGCAGCTCAGGTGACCCCGTGAAGCCTCGGGGACACCCCTCTGGCACAGGCAGACCCTGCCAGGGCTGCAGAACGAGCCTGGGTGAGCACAGCCGAGCCCCTACCGCATGTGGACAGGGGACTTACCCACCAACTGCTGCGTCGCCTTCTCCCACGAGCTCAGACCCCTCCGGCAGCATCTCCTCCCGACAACTCAAAGCACGACCACATCTTTGGAGGAGAGCGTTATTCTTCGCTCCCTCAAGAAGCGGAGGGAGGCTTGAGCCACTCTCGCTTCCATCTCTGTGCAGGGGCCAAACATAACAGGCGCTGCTGCCTGGTTTTTGGGCTGCCTGGTCAGCAGGACTTCCTGCCCAGATACGGAGCTTCTCCTCGCAGCTCTGCTCTGGCTCCTCAAATATGCATAAAAGGAGATTTCTTTAAAAAAAAAAGAGACATAAGACATTGCAAAAACCCCAAATCCGGTAAGATAATGTGAAACAAATCCTCACTGACTATCTTAGACTCTACCTATGCCCAAGCCCGTTTGGTAACATCAGTGTCAAACGAGGAGATACTAAAGTTTAAACTTTAAAGATAAAGAGTTTGAAGACATTCATAATGCCTTTAGAAAAAAGCCTGTGTCAACAAACTGCTTGGAAGAAAAGCAAATTCTGCTCACCATGACTAGATATACAACCCGTTTTAAGGTTTCTGTTTTGGCTTTTCGTATCTTATAGCATTCTTGCTATTAAAGGAGAGAAAGCAAGTCCGTGCAGAGGAAATTCTTAGGTAGTGAAATGATAGGAAATCAAGGCCATTCTACCCACAAAAACATCTCTGAACAATCTCAGGAATATGCCAGTAATACCATGGTTCACTATTATACTGGCCAAAGGCAGGGCCATCCTAGATGCTGGTAAGTGGCTGGAAAATACAGAGAGCCTAGAACAACAAGTGACAAGGGAAAAAACCAAACATGGCTCCACCTTGGTTTAGAGTTTAAGGACTCCCTCAGAAAGGAGCACTGAGCTTCCAAAGAGCACCAAGCCTCCAAGGCAGGTCTGGCGACTTGGTTAGCAGCTATGAGCAGGTCAGGGTCCAGCTCCATTCACAGCTCAGCTGAGACTCCCAGAAGGTCCGTCTGGTGTATCGTCACCCCCTGACCAGTCCAGCACACCTTGGCCAAGGACCCTTTGCCAAATGGTCTGCTGAAGCTAGTTTGACGATCGAGTTTGTTGCGAGAGGACTGTCCTCAATTGCACGTGGGGAAAACACTGTTTTCACATCTACATGACTTGAAAAGCTTTCCAAGAAGTGGAAGCTTCTTTCCGCTCTCTTCACCACCAGTTCAGTGCCAGAGATTTAGCGTATCCACGAAGAGGTGCCTTCAGACTAAACTTCGGTAAGTGTTTCCCATGGAAGGCTCCTCTAGAAACCACCAGGCTGATGCCACAGGCAGACGGGCCAAACTTCTAGACCACAAATGGGCTGAACTCAGACCTGCCAGCACTCAACAGGCACACTGGCTATCATAAGCACAGGCCCTCAGAAATGTCTCCTCCCTCCCAGAGTTGCAGCTACACAATACTTTCCTCTTATGTATAATGGGATATATGTGGACAGAGCATGGTTTTGTGGTCTCCACACACCCCACCTAAAGCTGTAGCAATAAACAGCTCGCTGTCAAATGGACCAGTAGCAGGATGGCTGCCGAGATCCTCCTGCGGACAGCAATGAGCAGGCTGATGTACGTACAGCACGGAAGAGAGTGCCTTGGGTTGCATTTAACACCTTTGGTTCGTACAGCCACAGAAATACAGGGTAGCTCCAGCACCCTGCTCCTGGGACACTCACTCCGTGAGAGACTTCATTATTTTATGGAGTACTGAATAGAAGAAATTTAATGTTAATATAAAATTTTCACAAAGCTTACAAGGCAGTTGGTTAGGAAAAGCAACATCCTAACATCCTCCGCTACTAGCTGCTTTTGCACAGGCTGGTTTATCTCAGGACCTTGCCGAATGAGGATGTCCCACCAAGCATCTGTAACACAGACTGATCCAGCGAGTGCCATGAGAACCCACAGCAATATTCTGCTTTCCTTTAAGGACATCAGTGAGTTTGATGCATGAGGGGAATCAAGCTCAGCAACAGCAGAGCGGTATCTCAGGCAGCCAAGCGTGTGCCCGAGGGGGCTGTTTCACTGCCTGCAGCCTGGTCCCCCCAGCCAAAGGCACTCACCTTTGCTGAAACTGCACAGGGGAAACAGTTGCTTTGTTTTCTTCCTTTTCTTTTGCTGTTAGACTGCTCCCTACACCATCTCACTTCAGCTGTGCACAAGGCACAGGGTCAATACAGACTTGATACATTAGTTTTGACCTTCAGCAGAAGCATGCTATGTGTAACCAAGGCTGTGCTGTGCTCTGGTGAAGTGACAAACAAGGTGGAAATAGGAAAGTGGAGCCAGCTCCAGCTGCTAAACCAGTTACTGTAACAAAAGGATGATAACTGAAGTAAAGAGAACCTTATCTGATCAGAGATGCTTAGACCATACTCCCTTGGAAGACCTTTAGTTCCTTCCGTCTGCATGTCCACAGGGACCTTGCTCTAATCACAAAAAGAGTTTGTAATGGTCCTGCAGATGGGAAGCAAACCCCCTGAAAGGCCAAGGTATCTCCTAACAGGACAGTGCCCCCATTGGCAGCACATTCACTACCCACCACATGAGCACACTGGGCAGCTTCCTGCAGATGAGGCCACCGCTTTGGGCTGGCCACCACACCGCTGCTGGCGGGTGGACCTGCAGGGTGACAAGCCCGGCAGACTGATGAATCTGGAGCTGCATCCTCAGAGGAACTCCAGCCTGAAATAAGGTTCAGAGTTTTGGCAAATTTGGCTAATGTGGTTATTAATCAAAGACTGCCGAAGACCCGTAAAGCTTGCAAGAACATACACCCTCCTGCAAGAGCTAGTTTCACACACAGTGAGGGGACATGAGGCAGGATTCTGCTTGCTTCAACTCACTGTGCTCAATGCCAGCAGAGAGGACAAGTACCATCTGAGCAGGTTCACAAGGGGGCTGGAGGATAACCCCAGGAGAGCATTATTGCTCCCTGGCACTGCCGCACCAGTCAACCACTGCCCTCCAGCCTCCGAAAGGGCTTTTGGGGCCAGCTGCTGCAGCTCCAGAAGGGACTGGCAAAGCAGGGCCCTCCTGCTTCTGCAGAGGTTTCTGGATCCTGAAAGCACTTATTGCACAACACCTTATTTGGAGACTAAAAACGGCGATGGAGACACGTAACTACCTTAAGTATGTTTTCTCCTCCTTTTTAGGAAGGGAAGAGGAAAAGCTGGTTTCCAAAAAGTTACTACAAGTTCACAACAGCCCTTTGAAGCTGAGGTCCCCATTTCACCTCTCCTCCCAGGCAGACTGATCCCCCAGCAAGTTCAATACAAACCCCTCAGTGCAGCCTCTGCAAGACCTTCACGCAGTGGCAGTATTTGATACTCTACCCCAATAAATCATAGCCAGGGCAGAAGAGAGCTTAAGTGAAGCCAAGGGACCGCGGGAACACTTTGGGTGGGGTTCCTCCAGCTGCAGTGAATTTTGGAGATTAACAACTCTAACTTTGAGACCTTGAACAAAGGAAAAGGGAAAAGTCATATGATATTCACATGGGTGGGAGCAGTTTGCTCAGTACAATTGCTGAGGAGTTCAGGGATATGGATGGATAACAATCAATTTGTTGTCATTATTGGACTATAATAGAGCTAAGCTTGCACAATAACAGGGAGCCAACTCAAACTTCCTTAAGCATTTCCAATAACTGGCGAGTGTGTTTACATGTAACAGAAGAGATATCTGTACCACAGCAAGGAGAACACCGCAAGCTGTGGGAAAGTACACCACCAGAAGTTAAAGCTAAGTAGTATTTACACAAGCTCTGGAAGAAAAATCAGCCAAGCCCAACAGTAAGATATTAACACCTCCAAGGGGCTGCGTTTTAGTTAAAAACAGGAACAAAGCCCGACTCGGTACATACAAAAAACCTTTTTGCATTTTCCTTCCTGCTGTGGGTCCAGCAGGGCAGATTTGCTGTAACTGTCTCGTTATACGCAGCCACGTGTTGCACCCAACTGTCCCTTCTCAGCATCCAGGCAATTGCCTCTCTGCCAGGAAGGGCGAGCTCCCTAGCAGCCTGTTTGACCAAAGCTAGGGACTTCTGAACTCTTTCCTCTTAAAGTACCAGCAGCACATATCATCAGCTACCGGCTAGAAAAAGCTTCTCTGCCATGCCCATCTCCCCAGCAGCGAGAGCCGGCAAGCCCACCTGCTGCCAGATGACCCAGGGCTGATGATCCACAGCAGCTCCCCAGCCCCGTGGAAACCCTGGGCTGAACTGGGGCACTGCCCTGCCTGGGTCCAAAGCTTCCTTTGGAGCACTTCATCCAGGCAGCGAGGCCAAGTCCTTGGCTCGGTGACCTCTGCAAATCCTCAGAGCACCAGCAGCAGGAACAGAGCCACCACGGAGACCCAGCCTCAGGGGTTACGAGACTGCCTTAAATTTAAGGCAAGGCAGGACACTGTTGTTCTACCAATGAAAGGATCCTCTGCTGCTCCCTGCAAATCTTCTAGTAACTAGAACTACTCTAGTTCTGAGCCCGTACTGTTCTGTACACTATCTGGAGTCTTACATAAGTTATCAATGTTTCCAACAGCTATACATAGAAAACGTAGCCTAGGTAATATTCACTCTGAACTAGCAAGAAATCCGTGTCAAGTAGTCTCACTCCTATTTTCATTTCCTAATTCAAGCTGAAAAGCAGGTCACTAGAAGAAATAAGATTCTCAGTTATCTCATCAAATTACCAAGATTGTTTTTCCTTTCAGCGGTTCCTATGACTGGCATAGGAACCTTTAACCTATGCTGGCAAAAGGTTCACATCAGTTCACCAAATCTGAACTCACAGGTGGTTGCTTGAATGAGGTCCTTTGATTTTAATCATTTGGCTAGCTTTTGTACACACCCTTAAGCGCAAGGGCAGTTATTGCTAACACTCCTGACGGCGCTGTTGTATCACTACCCACATTTCGGCAGAGCACTCCTGAAGGCTCAGCTATCCACCAAAGCTCCACATTCACAAGATGCAATTGAAGTGCACGTCAAAAAAACCCCAGAAAAACCAAACCTCATTTTTGGTGTAACCTAAATCATGGTCCAGAATTTCAGGTAAACACCAAAGGCACTGAAAACTTGGCCTGAATGTCCTGGTAGGAAAGGCTGTATATGTCTGAAAACCCCCACAGTTTTGTTTAGCTATTTAAACAATTACTGTGAATCACAGAATACTGAGTTAAAGTCCTTTTATCATGCAGAAGAGCCCCAATCAACCCTCTCCTGGGTGGCAGAAACCTCCTTTCAAGAGCTTGGTCTCAAGCACCTTAATTCATGGTTTGCATGGGCAATCTGTCTCGCTCAGCACTTTCCTAGATAGCCTTCCCATCTTGGAAAACCTCTTAATAAATTCCTTGAGGAAGGGGATTACCTGCTTCTTATTAAATCTGCCTCTCAAACCTCTCAAAATTACCCCCAAAAGACATCAGAGAGCTGAAAAGTTCCAAAGAGCTCTTTTGCGGAGCTGTTGCTCACAATCCAAAGCTGAGCAGGGCCTCAGGTGAGTGCTGCCCCAGTGCAAGAGGAGCAGCCGCTCATCTGACCAAGTGCTGGCAGAGACTGCAGAAGGAGCCGACTCGACCTCCACTCACTGTGGGTACCAGTGTCAGAGCCAATACTGCCCCAGACTTCTGCTCGGGAGGGCACAAAAGCTGGCAATGCCACCCCACTTCACTCATCTTGGTTGTCTGCTTAATGTGCATTTAAGTGAGATGCTGAAGGAACCCAACAATCGAGCCCTGGGTGGGATGAAACACTCGTGTCCCAGCCAGAGGACAGGGAGTTCAGCCTGAGACACCTCGGGGTTTCTTTAGTCTCATCCTCTCTCCTGGAACAGACACTCCATGAGTCTCATGTGTGAGAGCCCCACCTGGTTTCACTGCTCTGCCATTGGTTAGGGAAGATGTCTGCTGCTTCAGCTTTGCAAGCAAGGCCGAGGTGCGAGCACATCGGTCTGACGCGCATCAGCTCTGCACACTCTCAGCCCACGGATGTGTCACTCCCCCCAGCCATACGCAGCCTGGGAGTCTGCATGCAACAAGGAGGGGAGGAGGTCAAAGCCAAAGCATTTGGACCAATTAAAGCACAAAGAAAAAAGTTATCTCTAGAGATGCTCCTGGGGATGCAGATTTTTCTTTCCACTTTGTTAGCACTAAGGACCCTGATAGACCAGAGCAGAGGAGCCACGGCAGCAGAACTGCCACTCCTGAAACAGTGACCTTGTCCAACAGTTTGACATATTGGGCATTACGCTAATTTTTTCCTCTCCTGCTGATGGCCAACAAACATCCTCCTTGCCTATACCTGATGTCTGGTGAGATCCAGCTTCAGGTGTGCTTGGGAGTCAGCTCCCAGTACTGGCTCAGAAGAAAACTGTCCAAAACATACCTCAGACCAGCTGAAGGCCAGACAGGAGGGCTTACCTCCAGAGTGGGAAACTCTGCAGCACTGGACAGGCTTTTCTGGATTTTAGAGGGGCTCCTTGACAGTATCTGCAAGTGGAATAAATGTGTGCAAGGGCAAACAGCTACTTTAGACGTGCATTGATCAATATACACATTTGCTACTATAATTTTGACTGAGAACAGCAAAGGATTGTTTTGATTCATTTTCTTCTCATTTTCAGACAGAAAGTATCTATTGTAATCATGAACTGAAAGCAATTTGTTTCCCTGACAGATTGAGCAAGCACGGTTACCCAAGTTACCACACTCACATGAGGGGGAAAAAAAAAAAAAAATCACTTTCAAGGACTGTCATCTCAAATTCTCTCTATAGGATTTAAGTCACCAGTGAATGAGTTGGTATATTCTGGAATACTGGAAGCACTTACTGATATTACACTTTGCAGAGTAAGAAGTTTCTTGCTTTTATTTTAGCAACATAAAGACCAGGGAAATGTGCCGATATCTGAGAAAACTATTTCAATGGAGCTGCCAGATCCCCAACCTACAGGATCACAGAGAATCAACAGAACCAGAGCCTCTGCAAATACCTCACTCTTCCAAGAGCACATAGTTGGCAGCATTCCTTTCTCCACTAACAATGTGTGAATTAATGATAAGGAAAGGGTAAACTTTGGAAAAATAAGATGAATAGATTTTTCCACAAGCAAGACAGTGCTTCAGACCCTTGGTCTTAATTATAAAACCAAATGAAGCTGTGAATGGAATGGGAAGAACCCACCCAAACTTAATTAAACAGCAGCAGTGCTGAGTTCCAGAGTGCTCAGGTAAGTGTCTTTGTAATCATGAGCTACCTTCGGCCAGCCAGCTGTCCTGCCCTCCTCCAGCACATGGAGAAGGGCCTGAAGTACCAGCAGGAACAGCAGTCCCGCTGTACACTGACATTTTGCACTTCAGCAGCTGCTCCCATCAAAGTTCTGTACAAGACCACTGATTTAGTTCTCCTATATATGTTCTCAGCTCTATTTGTATTTTACAGCTGAGGATATCAAGACACAAGAAAGCTGAAGCTGGGCCCCGAGGCTTTTCACAGCAGAGCAGAAAAAGGGCAGAGGCATGGCTGGGCCGCCCATCCCTCCTTCACCCCACCCTTCCTGTGCTGCACTTTCACTCTATCAGCTCCAAGTTTTCTCAGTATCACAAACCCCTCCAAAATCTCAAAAGGCCCATCCAGCTGTGCAAGAACGCAAAAAAAAAAAAGGCTTAGGCATGAGGTGTTTAAGAGGAAGAGTATAGTAAATCAGCAGCCCTCTGACAGCTACTGAGAAGTTCTCACATCAGCCTCTGGGACTGTAGGTCTGTGTTCCCACCCAGAGCAGCCAGATCTGGGACAGGTACTTCAGGAGAAACACTGCTCCATTGCTATATCCAGATGCTCTGGATGAAGATGTGGCTGAGAGGAGCCGGCTGGCTGTCCTCCTGCAGACTCCCTGTTGTAGCTGGCCCTTGTGGATGCTCTTTGGTAGTCCAAGCAGACCTGGCAGCACATATGATAGGAACACAGAATACTTCCCCCCGCCCCCCCACTGGAGCTTCATACTCTTGACATAAGTTACCCTCTTACTTAGGGGCAAAATAAGGTAAGGTGCTTTTGAGTAACAAATTTCCAGGTCTTTAGAAAGAGCAAATAAATGAGGCCAAGTTCATTTTGTAGTTGGTGATGCCCTGAACCCCAGCACAGGAGCTGTGCCCCCTCAAATACTGGTAGAGCATAGGCAACTGGCCACAATGAATCTGGGTAAGTTTGCTTCCCTATATTCCTCTGATAAGACAGTACTTTTTTTTTTTTCTTCCTATGACAGGTTCCTTCCCAATGAAACACTGTCTGGAATAATTTGCGAAAGATATGTAAAAATCTAATCCTGACAGAAATTTAGCCCGTCAGATGAGTAGGTAAAGCAATAAGCCCCCAGCATTTAAAACTTCCAACACATACACAACTGTGCTAGAAAAATAAAGATATTTGCACAGCAGTTTGTATACAATAGCCACCCAGCTGCTTTAGTGCTTCTCTTAACCAAGGCTTTAACATTGCAGGCACAAGCAAAAGTCACTTTCCGGGCAGCATGTATTTTTGCATGTCTGAAAGATACAGCTAACAGCACCCACAATTAAGTAGTAGCAGAAAAAACCTTACTATTTTCCTTATTTCCTATGGCTCAGCTATCCTGCTCTGTCTCCCTAGTATTCTCATTTGTACTGTTCAACTTCCACACGAGCCATCCAGCACGCACGCCTGCTCACTAGTGCTGGTTTTAATTCGCTGGGCTCACCCACCCCTCGGGACTAGAACAGGCTTTCCCTTCCCTGCCTCTCTGATCGATTCAGGAGAGCCGCTCCTGAACAGGTTTGAGCTATAGGACCTAGTGAGCTAAACGTTAACAATTTATGATGCCTTATCTGTCAGTAACCAAGTCAAAGCTGCTATTTGTATAAGTTGTATTGACTGCTTCTAACGCACTTTGCATTAGATTCATGAAAGCACGGACACAGACGGGCAGGGGAGTACAAAACCAGCAGAGCCAGCGAGAGGAAAGAGTCCCCCATCGCAGAGGGAAATAACCACTGGAGCAGTTCAAAGGCTTTCAGTAACTGAAGTGATGGAAGTCAGAGGGTTCAGAGTAGGTGAGATGATTGCAGTATGATAAACAAGGCTGGTAACCAGCATTAGGAAACTCTTGCTCTTCCAAAATTTGCAAATAGCTGCCCTGAAATCTTCCCCTTTCTCTGAGCCTTATCTTTAAATGGAGCAATAGCTTTGAGCTAGGACATCTGAATACCTCTTTTCCTGAATGGCTGAAATACAGTATCTCCTTTTAAAATGAGAAAAAAAACCTTCAGCCTAAACAAATACTCCAGACACTGCCTCCCTGCAGGACAAGAGGGATTTTATGACTTGTAAACTGTATTTTATGGGACTTGATTTAGCCCTGAGTCCAAGTCCCAAAATAAGCTCTTTAACCCATGTGCTGCTTTATGATTTCATATCTATAAATACTCACTCAGAGCTAAGCAGGTTTCTGCATTAAGATCAACATCTGTTTCCCTGTGACAGCTGCAGCAGCGCTTCCTCCCATGGGCTCCAACGCAAGGATGCTGTCCTTGGAGCAGGAGTTTCAGTCCCACAAGTACAAACCAGCTTTCAAACTGGGGCACACAGGGTGATACACCCACCTGCCCAGGCAATCGACCTGTCACCAACACAGGGACCAAACCCTTTGTCCATCGAGATGAGGCTTTACAGAGAAGGTACCAACTTTTCCAAATGAAACAGAGTTTCTGCTAGTGGAGACTATAACCAGAAATCATAAACATGAAAGAAGTCTGCAAGGGATAAATCACTTTCTGTGGACTAATTGTTTAAAATTGAGGTCCAACGTTCAACAGCAGAGCTGAATTTGCTTGTACAGTTACTGACAGCGTTTACAAAAGCAAGCACTAGCACGGTTAAATGACTAACGCAATGGCTTTGCAGGCACACACCGCAGTTACGGCACTTGCCATCTTTACCACTGCACGCCCAAATTGCTTGAAAGTGGTTCTGGACAGAATAAAGATTTTGCAGATATGTCCTTCAGAACACTACTTCCGGGCATAACCACCCTCATTTGGGAGCCAAGTGTCTTCCCCCACGGAGCCAGCCACCTGCCTGATTGCTCTGGAGCATCGCAGAGTGCTCACTATGCCAAGGGGAAAACACAGCTGGGGGCTCAGCCCAGGTATCCTATACACCTTGACCAAGGGATACAGCTTATGAAGAAAACAAATGAAAAGGCTGAGTCTGACACATGCCTCAAGTTTTCTAAAAAGCTCTAAATTGTTGGACTTCACAAAGGGCAAGTTCCCAATCCTTAATAGCATTCCCATGCGCATCTACATATATATGCAGAGGAGTCTTCCAGTATCCAGCAACGTTGTTGATGGAGAAGTGAGGCTTCTGCCTACCTCTACCCGCCGCCCCC